>JAJPUD010000136.1:402128-513615 GCA_023553655.1 Myrmecobius fasciatus
AAAAAAAAAAAAAAAAATTTGTAACGGAAAGCTATGTAAGGGTTATTGTTGAAGAATTACCCACACATATGTTATGCAAATAAAATAAATTTTTTTTAAAAGGCCATAAAGTAATTGAATTTTTTAAAAAAAAAGATCTTCAATGCAAAAACTTAATTCTAGGAGAACTTAAAGTTTCTTTGTTCAAAATTCAATAGAAAAGTAAATGGGATGGAAATGACAAACGAGCAGAATGTTGAAAAAACTTTTTGATTTGTTGGTGGAGATTTCTGAAAGAAAATATTGGAAATATGTACAATTCTTAGGTTTACACAGGTAATTATACAACAGCTAATTCATGTGATTGGTTATAATTCAAAAAATGCAGAAAGAGAAGAAAAAATTTTAACATCTTTTACAATCTACATTGTAGCCAAAATTGTAGCTGATTAAAAAATATGAAAACAGGATACAAACATAAATGGAAATTATCAATTATCAAATGATATAATAAGTTGTATATCATTTATAATCATATTTTTTCTATATGCAAAAATGTTGTTAATCTTTTTTAAATTTGAGAAACAATCATTATTCAACAAAACTTTATGGGAAAAGTAGATAGCAATATGTTAGAAAAATTTGTTTTGTTCAGTAACATGCCATCATTATGAAATCCAAATATGATAAACATAAAAACATTCTACTAGTGGCCTGCATTTAACAGCCATCTCATGAAAAAGTTAAAGCAAATGTATTGTCAAACAGTGGGTTTTTATCCCAGAAGCTGGAGTCTTTGGGTTTATCAAAAAGTAGTTTACTATAGTCATTGACTAGTGTGTCTTGTGAACCTAACCTTTTCTGCTTATCCATTATTCTATTCAATTATATTTTTAAAAATTTAAAACTTTTGCACGGAAGTAAATGCAGATAGAATAAAAGCAGTGACTTGGGGGAAAGGATTTGCACAAAGTATGGCAGATAAGACTTTAATATCCAGTCTCTGTAGGATATTTATTACAACCCTGAAAGAAATCCCCAAGAAACAAACAATTAAATGATATGAATAAATAATTCTTAAAGTAAGAAATATTAACTGTCAGTAGCCATTAAAAAAGGGCTCAAAATGGTTGACAAGATAAATATAAAATTATCTCAGAAAAAATCTCACGTTCATTTAATTGCCAAGAGATAGTAAAAAGTGTAGATGTGTTAACATATAGTTGGTGGAGCTCTCAACTGATCCGATCATTTTGACAGAAAAAAGTTGTAATTATGTGAGAAAAATTACAAAAATGTTTGTACTCTTTGATCTTGTTATCTCAATATTAAGTTCATATACTGACAGAAGTATTGACAGCAGTCTCTGGCACACAATAGAGACATGATAGAAAATAGTAATAATAATAATAGTCTGTTGTTAAATAGAAAAAGTAAAAAAGCTATTAATAAATAGTTATAGCAACACTATTTGTAATAGCAAAAAACTAGAAATGGACTGTGTACCCAAGGAATGGGAAATGGCTGGACAAATTGTATCATGTGAATATAAAGAAATAAAACTAAATTCTGAGGAAATCCCAATTTGTGTAAAAGGATACACAATATGGGAAACAAACCCCAAAGTACAATATACATGATTGTGTAAATGAAAACCCTTTTAAACATCATACTATAGCTAAAAACTCATAGATAACATATTCTCATATAAAACACACAATTCTTTTTTTTCTTTTTTTCACATAAATATATAAAATTTTAATATCAGAGAATTCCATTCTCAATGCCATGTACTCAATGGTTTTGTTAACAAGTTATATACATTTTATACTGTATCTTATAACACACAAGGAACATAATTTTCTTCTTTTAACAGGCATTTTTAAATGAAGGTTATTTTCAAAACACAGTTTTCAGCATTCACCCTTGCAAAACATTTGTTCTAAACTTTTTTTCTTTCTCCCTTCCCCTCACCTCCTCCCCTAGATAGCAAGTAATCCACGTGTAATTCTTCTATATATATTTCTACAATTATCATGTTGCACAAGAAAAATCAGATCAAAAAATAAGAAAGAAAACAAAATGCAACCAAAGAAACAAGAGCAAAGTGAAAGTACTATGTTACACACCCCTTTCTCCCTATAGTTCCCACAGTCTTTTCTCTAGGTGCAGATGGCTCTCTCCATCACCAGACTATTAGAACTGGCCTGAATCATCTCACTTGAAAAGAGCCCTGTCCATCAGAATTGCTCATCATATAAACTTATTCTTGCTATACAATGATCTCCTGGTTCTACTCACTTTTATTAACATCATTCATGCTGTCTCTCCAGGCCTCTCTGAAATCATCCTGCTGATCATTTCTTACAGAACAATAATATCCCATAACATTTATATATCACAGCTTATTCAGCCATTTTTCCAACTGATGGGAATCCCCTCATTTTCCACTTCCTTTCACTACAAAAAGGATTGCTACAAACATTTTTGCACTTGTGGGTTCTTTTTCCTTTTTTAATGATCTATTTGGGATACAGGTTCAGTAGAAACTTTGCTGGATTAAAGGGTATGCACAGTTTGATCACAATTCTTTTTTTCTAACAAAAATATAATCAAACTCTATGGTTGCACACAGTATTAGTCACTGCCATTCATGTATATTATTTTTTAAAAATATTTTTAGGTATTGAATTCTGGTAATTTCTAAAACATTGAAATAAAATTTAGCTATAGCAATATTTTTGAAATTAATCTAATTCAACTTCCTTCCTGATAAAAAAAATTCTAAAATAACCCAGCAAGACATTATTCACCCTCTGTTTGAGTACCTAATGACAAAGATTTCACTATTTAATGAGACAGCCCATTCCATTCTTGGGTAGCTCAAATTGTTGCAAAGCTTTTCCTAGTGTTGAGCGATATTGTGCTTTAACTTCATGCTATTGGTGCTAGTTCTTTCTCTGGAGCCACAAATAATGCAGTGGATTTAATTTCTTTTATATATAACATCCCATCAAATATTTGAATACTGCTGTTAGGATCCTTCTCCCAAGTCTTGTTTTCTTCAGACTAAACTTCCTTAGATCTTTCAGTAATTTCTAACTGATTGATTTTGTATCTCCTCACTATCCTGGTTACTCAACCCTGGACAAGGGCCAGCTTTAATGTTGTTCAAGCCTGAGCAAACATCTCAAAACAATTAAATCTGGTTACATGCCTAACTACCATACAAACAATCTCAAAACCAGTGTGAAGTCTGCTGAAGATTGTTAGATTAAATTAACAAAAGGCATTACTGTTCTGATAAACTTTTATTCTTACAGTGATGAATAGCTTTTGATTAAGGAGTAAGCATTCTAAGGTAAAAAGAATAGAAACTTTGGAGGGATGAAACATCCTAAATAGAATTTTTTGACTCCTCAAAAATCTGAACACAGGGAAGGCTCAACTAAAAACAATTAAATCATACATTTCAATACCAAGAATGAACTTATTTTTTCACATTTTCTCTGCTGTCAAAGTTTTATTCATTCATTATCATTTTATGGAACTATAATTCATTAAGTTGATAAAGCAATATGAGTCAAAAGAAATGGAGGATCCTTAGGTTGCAAGATCTTTGAGGTTAGTGACCATAATGCATTTACCTCTACATCTCCTGTGGTGCCTACTACATAAGTGCTCAATAGATATTTGTTCACTAAAGAAACACATGAAATTGATGAACCTGAGGCTACTCATGTCAAATCTTGTTATAATTTTTGGTAGATGTAGAGAGTGAAGAAAATAATAGAATCTTAATTTTATAACTATAAGTTATTTAGAGATCATACAGACTGCATACAATCAGATGAAAATCTGATTCCCAAAGAGGTTAAATAGTTTGTCCATAATCAACAAGTTGATGATAAAGGTGGGATTAGAAATTAGACCTCTTTCTTGACTCTCTAAATAAAAAAAAAATCACTATACTGATTTTTTCATTCATACCACCCAGCCGGTCCTCTTACAACTACTCTCCAAAGCTTTAGCTATTTGTCTTATATTTAACTGCTTATATTTCAACTATTTTATATTTACCAAACATAGCATAAATAACTGCCTAGAATGAGAAAAACTACTCTGCTCTATTTATGGATTTCTTCAAGTAGCACAATTATCTCATGGAAACCAATCCTTTTTTCCTTATCTATATAATGTATATTTTATTTAGTTAATGAAACATTTTCCAATTATATATGGGAATTTAACATTCACTTAAAAAGCTGAATTTCAAAATTGCTCTATCCCTCCTACCCTTGCCTTCTCAAGCAGTAATTTGAGTTATTGTCTTCATCAATGGCAAAGTTTTTCTCAGTTGATAATCTTTACAATATTGCTGTGACTGTGTACAGTGTTTTGGTTTTGTTCACTTCACTTTTCATGAGTTCATATAAGTCTCCCAGGTTTTTCTGAAACTATCCTGCTCATAATTTTTTATAGCACAATAGTATTCCATCACAAACATATATAACAATCTGTTCAGACACTCTCCAATTGATGGAATTCCCTTAATTTCCAATTCTGTGCCACCAACAAAAAGAGTTGGTATAAAAATTTTTGCACAAATAAGTTATTTTCTTTTCTTTTTTAAAGAAACCACTTTGTGATATAGATCCTATAGATCTAATTTTGTATGTATTAGTATTACATGTGAAAAAAGTTTTCAGTTTCATGTATCTAAAATTTACTGTGATCCTTCTTACCTTTAATTTGGAGACAAACTTCATTTATCCACAGATTTGATAGGTGCATCTTCCCATGATCCTTTAATTTACTTTTGATATCACCCTTTATGCTTAAATCATTTATTTGTTTTGACCTTGAAATACAGTATGGCATGTTGGTCTATGCCTACTTTCTTCTCAACTACTTTCCAGTTTATACAGCAATTTTAATCAAATGGTGAATTTCTACCTTAATGTTTAAATTTTGGGATTTACCAAATAATAGATATATATGGCTGTTTACTACTCTGTAATGAGTAAGCTAATCTATTCCACTGGTCCAGCATTCTGCTTTTTGTCAGTATTAAATTGTTTTTGATGATTACTGTTTTGTAATATAGTTTGAAATCTAGTACTACTAGAGCATCTTCCTTTATATTTTAAAAAATTGATTCCTTCATATTCTTGACTTTTTGTTCTTCTAAATGAATTTTGCTATTGTTTTAGGTATACGAAATGATTCTTTGGTAGTTTGGTTGGTATGACACTGAATAAGTAAATTAACTTTGATAGAATTATCATTTGTATTATGTTGGCTCAGCCTACCCATGAGCATTTAATATTTCTCTAATTGTTAAGGTATGTTTTTATGTGTGTGAGAAAAGTGTTTTGTAATTGTATCTGTATAGTCCTTGAATTTGTCTTAGCAGGTAAGCTCCCAATATTTTATGTAGCCTGTAGTTATTTTGAATGAAATTTCTTTTTCTAAATCTTGTTGTATTTTGTAGAAATGTGATGATATATATGGGTTTATTTTATAATTTTCAATTCTACTAAAGTTGTTCATTGTTTTAACTAGTTTTTTAGTTAACTCTTTTAAGTTTTCTCAATGTATCATCATATCATCTACAAAGTGATACTTTTCTTTCCTCATTGCCTATTTTTTTTTCTTTTCTTCAATTTCTTTTTCTTGTCTTATTTCTATAGCTAAACATTTCAAGCAGAGTATTGAGTAATTATAGTGATAATGGAAATCCTTGCATCAATCCTGTTGTTATTGGGAAGGTTTCAAATGTATTTTCGTTATATGTAATGCTCACTCTTAGTTTTAGATAGATGCCACTCAAAATTTTAAGAAAGATTCCCTTTATCTATGATTTCTAGTATAAGAATGTGTTGCATTTTGTCAAAGGTTTTTTTTCTGTATCTATTGATAAAATTATATGATTTTTTTATTTATATGGTCAACTAAACTGATAGTTTTCCTAATATTGATTTTTCTTCATATCTAGTATAAATACCACCTGGTCATAGTATTTGGTCTTTGTGATATGTTGCTATAATATACTTGGTAGCATTTTATTTATTTATTTTGCAGTGATATTTATTTTTTAATGGCATATAGTTTTTCTTTCTCTGTTTTTGTTCTCATCTGTTTACCTATTAAAACTATATTTGTGTGGGGCAACTAGGTGGCATAGTGGATAGAGAACCAGCCCTGAAGTCAGGAGGACCTGAGTTCAAATATGGCCTCAGACACTTAACACATCTTAGCTATGTGAACTTGGGCAAGTCACTTGACCCCAATTGCCTCAGAAACCAAACAAAACAAAAAACTATATTTGTAGCATGAAAGTAATTTGGTAGGACTCCTTCTTTACCTATTTTTTCAAATATTTTTATAATACTGGGATTAGTTGTTCCTTAAATGTTACATAGTAGGTGCTTTTAAATTTATCTGATCATGGGCATTTTTCTTAGTTCAAAGATGGCTTGTTCAATTTCTTTTCTTTCTTTTTTTCTTTCTTTTTTAAAGGAGAATGCTATTTAGATATTTGTTATACTCTTCTGTAAATCTGGGCAATTTTTATTTTTGTAAATATTCATGCATTCATTTAAATTATGTTGTGGTTTTTTTTTTTTTGTGGTGGTTCAGTTGTTTCAGTCATGTATGAATCTTTTTAACTCCATTAGGGGTTTTCTTGACAAAGATATTGGAGTGGTTTGCCATTCTTCAGCACATTCTACAGAGGAGAAAACTGGGCTAAGTGACTTGTCCATGATCACACAGTTAATGAATACCTGAGGCAAGATTTCAACTCAGGTATTCCTGACTCCAAGCCCAAGATTTCCACTACACCACCTAGCTGCACTAGATTGTCAGTTTTACTGGCATACGATTGGGCAAAAAACTCTTAATAAATGCTATAATTTCATCTTTATTGATGTTGAAGTCACCAGTTTCATTTTTGATATTAGGAATTTTGGTTTTTTTATTAAAATATAAATGCTTTATCTTTTTTCATAAAAACCAGTTTTTAATAACTTTTTTTTTCAATTTTTCAATTTTTTTTAAAGCTTTCTATTTTATTTATCTTTCTTTTGATTTTCAGGCTTCCCATTTTATTCTTTAATTGGTGATTTAAAATTGTTCTCTTGATAATTTTTCATTTTAGCTACATGCCCAGTTCATTAATCTGCTCTATCTTTTACTAATGTACACATATAGACATATAAAATTTCTTTTAAATACTACTTTGGCAGTATTTCACAAAATTTACAATGTTACCTCATTGTTATCAACCTCTTTAATAAATTTTTAAAATTTCTTTTTTGGCCCTCATCCTTTAGGATTAGAATTTTTAGTTTCCAATTAATTTAATTTACACTTCCACAGCCCTTTATTAAACATAAATTTATTGCATTATCACTTGGAAAAGATGTATTTAATAGTTTTTCTTTTGGTTATAAAATGTTCATGTGCTAATACAGTCAATTTTTCTAAAGGTGCCATGTACAGCTGCTATTTTTCCATTTTTTTCTCCCTTCTCCCAGTGCATTCCTCTTTCTCATCTATCCATTTTTTTTACATAATCTCAACATAATCAAATCACTCCCATGCTCTTTATCTATGGATAATCCTTCTAATTGCCCTCCTATTGATAAATTTCTTAAAGGTTACATTTATCATTTCCCCATATCAAAAGGTAAACACATTATCTTTATTTATTGCCTTCTGATTTCTTTATCTTATTTACCTTTTAATACCTTTATTACATTTTGCATTGGAGAGTCAAATTTTTCACTAGAAATGCTTGAAAGTCCTCTTCTTTGTTAAATATATATTTTCCCCTTGAAAGATTATATTCAGTTTTGATAGACAGGTTATTCTTGGTTCTAATCTAAGCTTTTTTGACTTCAAGGAAATTATATTCCAAATAATTTCAAATCTTGTGTGATCTTGACTGTGGTTCCATGATATCTAAATGATTTCTTTTTGACTCCTTGAAATTTTCTTTGACCTGGGAGCTCTGGAATTTTGTTATAATATTCCTGGGAGTTTTAATTGTGAGATCTCTTTCAAGAAATGATTGTTGTATTGTTTTATTTATCCTCTGCTTTTCCTCGATAAATTCTTGAAATAAGATGTCTAGGTTCTATCTTTGGTAATAACTTCCACACTAGTCCCACAATTCTAATATTATTTCTCCTTGATGTATTTTCCAGGTTAATTGTTTTACAGGGACATAGTTCACATTTTCTTTTAATCTTTCTTTTCTTTTGTTACTTCATTTTATAGTTTCTTGGTGTTTTGTAAAGTCATTATCTTCTACTTGCCCGATTCTAATTTTTAAGGAATTTTTTTCTCAATGAAATTTTGTACCTATTTTTTTGTCTAATTTTTTTCTACTCTGCCATCTTGGAACCTCCATTCCTGATACCATATTGATCCATGATTCTAACCTGATTACACATCCGAAGCTGCTCTCTTAAAGATTACCAATGATACGCTAAATACAAAATCCAATAGTCTTCTTTGTTTTAGCCATAATTTGCCTTAATGAAATATTTCATATATCAATAAAGGTGTAATGAATCCTTCTTTCTGGATCTCTTTCCTTGGAGACATGAGTTTCATAGTATTGTAGAATGTCTACCTCCCTCGCTATTCCATGCTACTTGATATGACTCTAATATATACCAACCTTATCAACACTTTAGTTGACTATTGGCTTCTCTTGCTTTTTCTGAAATAATAGTGTCTCATCTGTTCAGTTTCCTTATGAATTCTGGTGGATTATTAACCATAAACATGGTACTTTGTCATCATGAGTAAGACTTGTTTTTTGCAATTCTATTCTTCAGTACCTTACACTAGACAAATTAAACATGGTGTCAGGACCATTTCCAAGTTCTGCTGAGTTAGATTAAGATGTAATTGGGAATTATTTAAATACACACACACAAAATCAAAGGTAATGTTACATTTGAAAATAAATATTCTTCAAATTTTATGATAAAATCAATATATTATCATGGTTATAGTTTGCTATCAGTAATTGTTTTTTCTCTTTGTTTTTGAAGAGGACTGTGACATAAGAGAGGTGATGCCATGGCATGCAAGTGAATTGAATTTAAGTGATAGAGGCTAATTGGTAATTAATGGGCCACAGATGGTATTAAATAATTTTCCACTCTCAAATGTTTCACATAATTTGAAAGAGATAGTTGATTGGTGGGAGTAGAGGGTGAGCAGGGGGTTTGCAAAATAACTTGATGTTTTGCAGAAGGGAAGCTCAGAGAAAGATGATAGAGAGAGGAATCCTAGGAGGGAAGCCCAGTTTGGCACATGTAAGAGAAATCTGGGCTAAATATATATTTATATTATATGTATATATATATATGCACATATATGTACGTGGAAGGCAGAGGTCAGAACCCTACATACAAGTGCATGAGCAAAATGGCAAGAAAGATCTGAGAAATTTTGTCATTCATAGCCAAGATCTTGTCTTTGCAAATCACAGTATATTTTCAATGAAAAATGAAAAAAAAATTGATTAAAAAGAACTGTGATATTTTTAGTTTTTGAAGAGCTATTAGAAAAAGAAATAGATATGTCACTTTTCCTTGGCATGGTAACTCTTATTGAAGTGCTGTAAATTCTATATTTCCATCTGACTAATAGTTTTGTGACAATCTCAGCACTTAGTCATGCTGTCTGATTTTGTGCATAGATATTGATTCTTCTATACAGTACTGAAACATGATGGGGGCAAGGTGGCCTTCACTTTAAAGTCAAATTCTTCTTCATTATGACAAAGTTTCGTGTTTGTGGCTAATAATCCACCATAATTCATATGGAAACTGAGCAGAGGAGAGACTTATTTCAGAAAAAGCGAGAGGAGCCACAAGCAATAAGCATGGAAACAGCACTTTTAAGTCTCCAATTCCTACTCTTCTCAGAGCATGCCCTGTCTCTTACAAGGTATGGTAGTATGTATCATGTTTTGAAGTTCATTCTATATTAAATGGTATACAGGAAATGATATTGTGTTCCTTTCATATTCAGTGAGTCTTTAGTAAAAGCAAAAGAGATAAAAATCTTTATTACAACATATGTAAAATAAGATAATTTAAAATTTATTTATAGCTAGGAATATAACATTTAATTTGTTTTAAAACATTTTTACATGAAGAGTATGTGATGATTCATCTTTGCAAGAACACTTTAAATGTTTAAGTATACGTTTTGAAATAACATAACCAAACTCTTTGATCGCACTGAAATTTTTTATTCTTCCCAAATGAAAACTTTTCAAAATATCTTATTATTACAAAATGTTATTATGGAAAGAATTAGTGAAATTGAAGCTGATGTGAGTAGAAAACTTAAGGGGACAGCTAGGTGGTGCAGTGGATAGAGCACCAGCACTGAAGTTTAGGAGGACCTGAATTCAAATTTGACCTCAGACACTTAATACTGGCTAGTTATGTGACCCTGGGCAAGTCACTTAATCCCAATTGCCTCAGCAAAAAAACAAAATGACTTAATAAGAATTGATTTTCATTATAGATATCAAGGGTACCTTAGATTAGGTGAATTTAAAACTTCCTGGTCAAAATTAAAACACTTAAGATGAAATTTGGGCTTTAGGAAAGGCAATGAAAAAATGTGATTTGATTCATTTTCCTACATTTAAAAATGATCAAGTCATTGGTTTTTTGTGATTTTAGCATGTGTGCCTCAAATATTCAGGAATTACTATTTGAATTTGAAAGGTGATTTGAAGGCTTCAAAATATGTGAAAACATTTTTTTTTTATTCTACTTAATATTCTATTTTCTTTGATTTGGAGAGAGTGAAAAAAAATTCAAATGGAATTCGTTGAAATTCAGTGTAACAGTGTTAAAAGAATAATGAAGTTAGTATTCCAGATTTTTATTCCCACTTGTCAAGACATATTTTTGAGATGTTTTTGTTTGCTGCAAGAATCATAACAATATTTTGTAGTACTTAGGTGAGCAGATATTTTTGCTCCTAAAGACTATTAAAACTTCATAAAAAGTGAGATCAATAAATGAGTCTTTACCATCCACATTGAAAATCGCATTATAAAAACTTATATCTTATATTGATAAAATAGTTTCTGGCAAAAAAGTCAAATTTCTAATGAACATTATTAAATTAATTTTGAATCTTTTTGTAGTGATGTTTTATAATGTTTTGAAATCTATTTGAAATTAAAATAAAATGTTATGCTTCTTTTTATTCATAACTAGATCTTGTGATTTTATGCATAGTATATAATAAATATGTAAACGTAATAAACTAAATATACAAATACATACATATGTATCACATGTATATGTGTGTATATGTAAATACATAAAGTATACTTTGGTAGCTGTTTGGGAAGATCTGAGTTGAAATTTGGCCTCAGATACTAGCTATGTGAACCTGGGTAAGTCAATTAATCTTAACCTTGCTTTTATTATTTGTAAAATGGAGATAATAATGGCACGTACCTTTTATAGTTATTGTGAGGATTAAATGAAATAGTAATTGTTAAATGCTTAGCATCTAGTATGTACAATATAAAGGTCAGATATTATTATTATAAAATATGGGGAAAATTTCAGTCAATAATAATAGATCTTTTATATTATTAACATCTAGTTTTGGGGTCCTTTTAATATGAAGATGTATTATTTAAAAAAGAAATACATGAATATGTGTAGTTTTCTAAGCCAACATGTAGTCAACTGGGATCCTTACATATGGAGTGGCATCACTGATTAATATAATTCACTGATCATAAACCTTTCTTATAATTTTTAATTTTTTTATTTTAAACTAGATGAACAACAACAATGACAATTTTTCCTGTGCAAAGAAGATAAAAGCAAAAATGCATATGAAACCATGATTTTTCCTTTAAAAAACACAGAAATAGTACTGTGTCAAAGTGTATGTACTCTTCTATGCATTTAAAAATGCTTCAATGATATTATTTTCAATTTTTTTGATTGCTGTTTTTTAATTTTTTCTTCCAATTCTACTCTTCTAAATTCTTTAAATCTTTCCTGTAAGAAATGAGGACAGGAAACAAAAAAAATTATATATTATTCATATGTGAAAATTCTCACCTCTAATCTACATCTTTTCTTTGAGAGTAGAAAGCATGCTTCATTATCAATCTTCTGAAGTTATGTTGGTTATTGAACTGCTCAACATTCTCAAGTCATACATTTTTAATAATGTTGCAATCATTTTACAAATTATTATTTTGCTTCTGCTCACTTTACTCTGTATCAATACTTATTACCTTCCCAGATTTCTTTAAACCTATCACTTTCATCCTTTTTTATAGCAATAATTTCTTATTCCATTACACTTATATACCATAATTTACTTTGCCATCCATTCTTCAATAATATCCTTATTTTTATAATCACAAAAATACTGCTTTGAATATTTTTGTACATATGAGTCCTATCCTGCTTCATTTGATTTCTTTTGGATATACAACTAGTCATGGTATTACTCCTATTGTTTTTGTTATTTGTGTTGTTTTATATTTATAATTTTTTAATATTGAAATAACCTTGGCATTCTAGTATAAGCCCAACCCAGGCATAGTATATAATTATTACAAAATATTGCTGAAGCCTTTTTAACTTTTGTAAAATTCTATTTAAACTCTTAGGTTGGGTTTTTTTTTTTTTTGGTAGAATTGTGCAGATTTGAAAGGGGCCTACATTGATATTGCCGACTGTTATAATTTGATATGTTATAGTGAGTATTCATTTCATGTCTATGTTTGATTACAAGTTGACTAGATAACTATTGAGGTTTTTGGTACCTCTCAAATTCTCCGCATCTATGATTCTAGAATGGCCTCAAATCAACTAACAGTGATATGTGGCCACCTAATATATTAAAAGCATGGTGTAGAGGCTCAGAGCTTTCTTCATTAATAGGTAGACTACAAAAGCTGTTTTGTTATATTCATTGAGGATAGTAATACATGTATACATTCAGCTGAGGAATGCACCTAAAGACATTATTGGACAAGATGGAAAAAAAAGGTCTCAAGGGCTCTCAGTGAGCTGATAAATGCTCACTTTTCCAAAAATGTCCAACTGGGCTTATACCTAAATCTTCTCTCTGAGTAAGGGTTTCCCAAAGGGTCACATTTTCATTTATTGCTTACCCTGGCTCTTACTAAAGTATGTTATTCCAGGCCTGACTTTGATAATGTGTGTTAGCCAGGAGGTTAGATTCCCTGTAGCTAGAGGTAAGAAAATTACTTCAAGAATGTACTGTTTCTTTAGATGGTGTGGCCTAGGTTGAGACAAACTGTAGGCTAGAACTAAAGGTTTTTCATAGTCCTTTCAGTGAACACTGGAAAAGAAAGCCTGAAGTAAGAAGGCTTTAGGACAGGGAAAGAATAAAAGCTTTGGATTGGTGATGTGGACCTGTAGTTATTTGCATGGAAAATTCAGTACAGATCCAAGCTCCCAGAGAGAGAAGGGGATGTCTGAATCAGAATCCAGGCACCAAAATTTAAGGAGCTGATGGCTTCAATATTAGGATAAGAGACAGGACTTCAATTTCACTTTGAGGCCACAAATTATGTAGCCCTGAGTTTCTTTGAGAGCATTTAATGTTTTTATTTTCGGTCATATATGGATAGTTCTGATTTTCAGCTTCCTCAAAATTAGCCACAGCTGCGTAGCTACAACAAAAGAATTATTCAGTAAGCAAAGGAACATCTCTAAACCACATCAAAGAATAGAAATTGGTAAACTTTACTAGATAGTATCTAAAGTCACCTCCAAGTTTAATTTTCTACAATCCTAAATTATGCAATTAAGCTACTATTTAGGCCTTCTATACTGGCTAACTCAATCATAAGTAGCAGAATACTAGTGACATTATCAGCTGATTTTGGCAATTGCTTTTTGTCTTTAGATTCTCAACTGTGATAGTACAGAAAAACTCTGATTTTCTAGGTATAGTTTTTTTTTTTGTTTTAGATGGCAGTCTCTGCTAGAAATGTCTTTTTATACTTGCCTGGTACCCTACTTTTGATTTGTTCTGGCTGTCCCCCATTCCTTCCACCTATTAATTTTCTGACTTCCCTTAAGTTCCAACTAAAATTTCACCTTTCCCAATAGCCCTTAATTATGATGCCTTCCCTCTTAATTTTTTTTAAATTATCCTTTATAGCTTGTTTGAATACATCTGTTTACCTGTTGCCTCCCCCATTAGCTTGTGCATCCTTAAAGAAAAAGACTTTGGTTTCTCTTGTGTCTCTAGTGCTAAATTAGTGCTTAATTGCTTAATACAGTTTATAGATTGATCTCTCTCTCTTTTCTCCAGAACAAACCATCCACTCTAATCCTGGAAACGTCCTTGTTGAAAACTTCCAACTTCATTGATAACTAGTGTCCATCTGTAATTTTCTGCACCATAAGAAGTGAGAAATCATCAGATACACCTGAAGAAGAATTTGTCCCTCACTATAAAGAGCCATGTGCTTTTTGACATGGGACAATAACTTGTTTGGTTGGGCAGATCAGTCCATGTTGAACTGTGAAGAATGGCAGAAAGTAATCCACCTAGCCTAAATGCTAGCTTAACAGGGTCCCTTTCTCTTCCTGCCATCATCTAAAGATAATCTCTCTCAACCCTGAATTCTTCCCACCTCCTACACTATCCTCTCCTCCATCTCTATACTCAGCCTCAAATTATTAGGATATAGAAAGATAGAAAGAAAGATAGGTAGATAGATATCTAGCCCCTCTGAATCACTAGTACTGTCCTTGTGATTAAATTATAACTCAGCCTTGCTACCTCTCCTTCCTTCTTCATGCCTTCATCAGTTGCTTAAATGAAGTGCTTTCCTTTTGAGATGCCTAAGAAAGAAATCAACTCTAGTAGACCAATGCACCAGAAAATACAACCATAGGACTTTAGCTTTAAAGCTGTCAGGGAAATTTTAAGTCATCTAGTTCAATCCCCTAATTTTACAGATGAGTAAATGAAGGCCAAAAGAAGCAAAACATTTTCTCAGAATTAGAGTGTGGTATTTGGAAGAGCCAGGATTCCAAATGTAGTGTTCTTCCTATTGTACCCTATTTACTTCTATAATAACAAACTTAAAGGCTTAAAAAGTGCTTTATATATGTGTATATATATATATATATATATGTGTGTGTGTGTGTGTATTACATATGTGTATAATTTCATTAAACTGCTAAGACTATGATTTAATTTTGCTGGTAGAGAAATGACCACATGACAGTGTTCTCCACATGGAAAATTCTCTATTCTTCATGGGTGGATGAAATTCAACACAATGAGAATCTTCCTACACCAATGAAATGATACCTTCCAAATCAAATGTCATCATCTAAATAAATAGATAGATATCAGAAATATTATAAATTAAATATACACAAAACATTTTTGACTTGTCCTGAAGAGCTCCTGGGTGACAAAAATGATAATAAATATTCCTTCTTAAGAATTCTGTATCATATAAATCATATAAAAAGAGATTTTGTGGTAATCAATTATAATGGACTTGTTTCTTTCAACAATGTGATGATACAAGTCACTTCCAATAGATTTGGTTTGGAAAATACCATCCATATCTATAGAGAACTAAGGAGACTAATGTGGATGGAAGCATATTGTTTTCACTTTTGTTTGCTTTTTTTTTCTTTCTCATGATTTTTTTTCCTTTTTGATCTGATTTTTCTTGAATAACATGATAAATATGGAAATATGTTTAAAAGGTTGCACATATTTAACCTAAATTGGATTGCTTGCTGTCTTGGGGAGGGAGAAGACAAGGGAGGTAGAAAAAAATTGGTAAATTTTACAAAAAATGGATGTTGAAGCATATCTTTACATGTATCTGGGGAAATTACGATTAAAAAGAATTTTGTATCATTAAAGACAGAAAATGAAGGAAGAATGTAAAAGCATATAAAAAAATCAGAATCTCTATCGGTTCCCCTTGTTTGGGAGAAGAATAGCAATAATGTCTTATAAAGGGGTTGCAGAGTACTGGCAAGGAATTTGTGGGACACCACAAATAAGTCTTTTAGATTACTAACTGGTTAGTCTAATATCCTTTGAATTTATTAAGCCCACTGAAGTTTGCATTAAGTAATGTCTTCATGGTGGTTTGAATGGAAGGATAGTTGCTAGGCATTCAGCTTTTCTTGGGTCAGTATGGTATGACTTTCTTCACTTTTCAGAGAGCTGATATCACAACCATCCTTAGTGAAAATGATGAAAAAGAGGTTTTTCTTGTGACTCTGAATCCTCCTTATATTATCCCAGCCATAGCCCCTCTCCCTACTGCCATATTCCAAGACTGAGATATTTAATTGCATACTGTTGTCTGCAGAGTAATTATAGCCTAATTTGACTTGTTGGACAGCAGGATGACAAGAGAGCTTGCTGTCAGGAAGGGTCAAAGATCAGCCATTACCCCATGGAGTGCAGACTGCAATCTCATAACTTATTCTGTTGAAGGCTCTTCTGAGTCACAGAACAGGGTCTGCAGCTGTCGACGCTTCTTTTCAGATGAGTCTTTGGATGAAAACATGGACTGTTTTCAAGACACAAAATCCCAGCATGCAGTTTGGCTTCTTGTTTTCTTATCAAAGAGATGACAATCATTCTGAAAGGAATGGAGATACTTTCTGCTCTTGATATGTGAATTTTCAAGTGGGATTTATACAGAACACTCATATCTACAACATTTCATCCAATTTCTCCTTAAATGTGGGAGCTAAATAATATTTTAAAAGTTCATTTCAGAATTTGGAATGTTAAATCATGTGAATGAAAAAAAATATGTTTTATAATTAATGTATTAGATGGAAAGAATTAAAGACCATCATACTTTCGCACAGACTTATTTCTATCATTCCTACATATACAAAATCCATAGGATTTAAAGACAGAAAAGAGATATCCTTTAGGAGAACTAGCATGATATAGTGGATAGAGCCAGTGATATACTGGCTTTGGAGTCAGAAAGATGTTTTCAATTCCTATCTGATACATATTGTCTCTAGAACCCTGGGTAAGCCATTAACTTCTCAGTACATTTTCAGGAAGCTCTCTAGGACTGCCTGTCCTGTAACTTATAGGACATTTGCTCATATGCATTGATACATGGAGGTTTCCTTACTAGGAGCTCCCTATATCATGGAAATCAAAGGTCAGAAAAAGTTATATTCTTTGAGTAGTATCATAAGATCATAAAATTGTACATTTAGAGCTGCAAAGGACACTAAATATCATCTCCTCACACTCTACCTCCTGTCCCATTTTATGGATGAGGAAACAGAAACCTAAAGGGGAAAAAATAGCTTCTCCAAGATAACATGGGAAAGAATTAGAAGAATTAGGATCATATATTTTCTTAAACAAAACTATTTAATTGTACTTTGTTTAATCTTATTTTGCATATTTCTTATCTTTGGGAAGAATTTTTTGATTGAAAATGTGTTTGATCTTAGAAAAGCCCCCCACCCTCATTTTCAAATATATAAAATATTTAACATAATTGCTCATCACCAAATTGTAGAAAGTTATACTCATCTATCTCATAGTAATTTCTATGAATAAAGCTAATAAAGAACATAATTGAGAATTTGCTCATCAAATTTGCAGATGATACTAAACTAAATGGTAGAGATAATTCTTTAGAAGACAAAAATAAAATTCAGTCTGACCTTGATTGAGTTGGGCAGTGGCTTAACTAAATAGAATAACTAAATTCAGTAGAGACTACTAAAAAGTGGTACCTTCAGCAATATAAAGCCAACTATTTAGAAACATTGGGAAAAGATTTATTTGGTACAAACACACCAGAAAAAGGCTTAGAAATCAAGCCCCAAAGAGTTAGTCTTTTATTAAAAATCCCAACATTATCTGGTATGCATCAAACTTCATGTGACATGTAAGAGCCTGGAAGTTACTTCCAGTACAATCTATATGGTATAAGGAGAGTATTGCATTCAATTTTGGTGATGACATCAAAAGAAGAAACCAGGACCTTATGAGCAACTATGGAATAGTTAATCAGATTTTAGACACATTCCAGTACCGAGAATGCTTAACTACATCACCAAGGAAAGGAAATAGTCAGGAGCCAAATTCACATTATTAGACTGAGGTCAGAGACTCAAATGAAAATATGAGGAATACCAGGAACAGCAAACAGAAAAAGAGATCCAAAAGAGGTTGCTACAGAAAGATCAAGGATAAAGGAAATTAAATTCATACTAATTTTAGTAGATTCATGGATATCTAATATGGATATTCCATAGATAACATGGAATTTAAAAAAATCTACGCAAATATCATAGTTCAAATTCACAGGTCACGCTAGATGGCAGGACTAGAAGGCAAATTATCAGAGCATACAAAATGTATGAAGGTCTTGGATTCTTGGCTGTACTTATTGATGTCTCTTTATCTGCCTGTCCTAGCTAACAGAATAACTTCCACATAAGCACCTTGGGAAATTTATCACAGAATTCATAAAACTATACATTGAAAGAGGTGGAGAAAAAAATTTGTCAGATAAGATGGACAAAAATGAGTAAAGTACTAGGAGGCAAAATGATCATTTTAATGAATGGCTAAATAAATTGGGATTGTTCATTTAAAAAAAAAGAAAGGTTTGATGAAGAAAATTCTGAGCAGGTTTTCAATGTTTCAAAGCATTATATACAGCTAAAAATCTATTCTTAGCAATGAAGCCCATTCACAACTTCCTAGTATGAATGATAGAAGAAAGACATTGAGAAGAATTGGAAAAAGGGCTCACAAGCTTCTATTTTAACAAGGACCTACCTATGCTTTTGTATTCCTATCTAACATGTGAATTTCAAGGTATTCTTTGAGTTTTCTTCATCTACACAAAAACAAGATTCCCAAACCCATTAAGAGTTTCCTTATCTTTATCAACATAGATTCCTTGAAATAAGTTCTCATATTCAATTCAATGATCATTGATTAAAAATCACTTGCATTCAAAAATGTGCAAGATCTGACAAGGTGGGAATATGTCTGTCTTCATAATAAATGCAATGGAATTAGGGAGAAGTGAGAAGGAATAGGGCATCTCACAATTCAGTATGATAAATATTAAGAGTACATAAGAGTAAGTGGTAACATGGCTAGCATGCTGGGCCTAGAGTCAGAAAGATAAGCTCAAATATGGCTTTAGACAATTACTAGCTATGGAACCCTAGCCAATTCACTTAACCTTTGTCTATTTCATTTTTTTCAACTGTGAAATCAAGATCATATTATCATCTACTTCATAGGGTTGTTGTGAGGATAAAATTAAGTAATATTTGAAAAGTATTAGTACAGTGACTGGCATATAGTAAATGCTTAATAAATGCTTGTTTTCTTCCTTATTATAGTTTTTAAAATGCAACGATTCAATCATTTAAGACATCTCCATAGTTAGTATCTTTATGGAGAATCAGAAAGAAGGTATCTCTATATATTATCAGAGTCAAGCCATTTTACATAGTTGGCTTTTTCTTCTACATTCTTCCATCTGAAACTATGTTTTTCTTTCAGTGAAGAGGGCCTGGATCACTTTTTAAAGCAGTTTGGACATCTCCAGGATTGTCTGTTTTAAATATATAAACTATTTGGATTAAAACCAGAAGAAAGGCAATACTTCAAATACAAGCAAGTCGTTTTGAAATAAAAATAATCTATGTACTTGAACTTTGTATTGGAATGAAATCCAATACCTTAATAAATATTTCCCCTGGCTTTCTCTAGCAAGGATGATCATAGGCTTCTCTTTGATTAAGGATACAATCTGGAAACTGGAAGGAATGCTTTTTGTTCCATTGTATTGGTTTCTGTATGTTATGTGAAATGAAACTGTTCAGTAATGACCTCCATACTAAACTAGGGCATTGGGATACAATTTAAAGGAAATACGCCTTTGTTGTTGTTGTTCATTCATTTTTTCAGTTAAATTATTTGTGACTCCATTTGAGTTTTTTGAGAACACAAGATATTAGACTTGTTTGCCATTTCTTTCTGTAGCTCATTTTACTAATGAGGAACTAAGCTAAACAGGGTTAAGCAATTTGTCCATGATTGTACAGCTTGTGAATGTCTTAGATTGGATTTGAACTAGGAAGATGAGGCTTCTTGACTCTAGACCTGACACTCTATCCACTGAACCACCTAGTTGCCCAATTAATCTCTAAATTTTGTTACTTTCTTAATGTAACACAAAGTATCATTTAATCACTTCTAAGTGGGACTTTATGTTGCATTAGGAAAGTAATAAAATTACTTTTCCAGGTGCATGAAAAAGAGACGTAAAAAATAAACCTGTGTAGCCTCTATCATTGTAGGCCCATTATGAACCATATCCATTGCCAAGACTTTTCCCTTTTTCTTTTTTCTTTTCTTTCTTTTTCTTTTTTTTCTTTTTTTGCTGAGACAATTGGGATTAATTGACTTGCCCAGGATCACACAGCTAGGGAATGTTAAGTGTCTGAGACCAGATTTGAACTCAAGTCTTCCTGACTTCAGGGCTGGTGCTCTAACCACTGCACCACCTAGCTGCCCCAATTTTTCCCTTTTTTACTTATATATAAATGAATAATGTATCCTGAGAATATACTTTTCAGGTAACTAAGCAAGAACAGAGCTTCCCTTTTTATCTCCACTTACATAACTTTCTCTGCACTGAATACAAATGAATAAGGAACAGAGGTTATTTTCAGCTCTAGGTAATATAAGTAAACTTGAGTATCAAAAGGAAAAAAAATCTTGGCTATTCTACTTATTACTTGTGTGACCTTGGGCACCTTATCTCAACAATGAGAAGATAGGGCAAAATGATTTCTAAAATCTCTTCCAATCCTAAATCTATGGTATTTTGGAATCAAAATATATGATCCCCAAATTTGAATCTGGATTTGTTAATAGGGACACTCATGAAATTGGAAAGTAGCACAGCCTATTTAAATTTTTTGAAGAAAGACACCATCAGGAGTGGTGTCAAAGGGTGATAGTATCAGTGAGAAAAATTCATCATGCCCCAAAACAATACGTTTTGTCCTTCCCACTGGGTTGATCTCATCAAATAGAAGGACAGTGGTCCCTTCAATAAACTGGAAGAAAGATTGTGATGGAGGACAATGGTTTTTGACACCTGCTGGGAGAAATGTAGAACTTTAAGAGGATCAATGAAAATAAAGCTGGTGCAAAAAAGGTTGGTTTGTTAGGGGTAGTGAATCACAGAGAAGGTAAAATATATCTATGGGAATTTACATAAGTCTTTAGGAGACAGATTGAAAAGAGCTTTTATGTTTTATTGATGATTGGTTTGCAATATAAGAAAAGCATACAAATATGGAATAAGGGATGGAGGGAATCCATTGAAATTCTCTTATTTGGAACAGAAAAGGAGACTCAAATACACATAGAAAAACCATTTTGGTGACTGTGTGAAGCATGGATCAGGATAAAAAGAAAAATTATGCAGGAATACCAATTAAAGGGCTCATAATATTTCACATGAGAGAGTGGTAGAATAGTGTACTGAATGAAGCATACATTCATAGACATAATCAATGTGTTCAGTTGATTTACTTAATTTACTTACTTGTTACCAAAAAAGGTTCTCTGTGTTCTCTCCTTTTCAGTTTCAAATAAGAGAAGTTCAATGGACTCCCTCCACTCCTTATTCCACATTTGTGCTGATTTCTTACATTGCAAACCAATTACGAGAAATAGCCTGCTCCATCCTTTATTACTTCTTTCTATATTAGTTTATTATTCCTTTTCCCTTCCTTCTTCTTTCACCTATCCAAAGCTTCAGAACAGAATCAATATAACCAATAGGTCTTCTTGTATTTTTATTTAAATTTAACTCCATGAATGCTCTTTGAAAATATTTAAGTACTGAAAAGACATGTGTTTCTTCTTTCTCTATTACAATATTAGCACTACCTCATCATAAAGTCTTAACCAACTATCAAATAAATTTACCTTTCTAGATTTTTCCTGATTGTTTTATTTATATTTCAAAGTTTCTTCTCAGCTTTGTTTTCTTTTTTTTAAAATCGAGAATGTTTAAAGTTCCCTACTGTAATAAAGGTCCACTTTTCCTCCCTGTAAGGCTATACTCAACTTCATAGGATAAGTTATTTGTGATTGTAGACCTATATTGTTTTCCTTTTGGAATATTGCATTTTAATATATCTTCTCACTCTAGGAAGTTTCTAGTCCTTGTATGATCCTGTCTGTGGTTTCTTATTACCTAAAGTGCTTCTTTCTTGATATTTTCAAATATTTTTTCTTTAATGTAGAAGCTCTAGAGTTTGGCTATGATTACTTGCATTATTCCTCCTTCTTTGCTTCCTTGCTTCTTCCTTCCTTCCTTCCTCCTTTCTTTTATTCTTTCCTTTCTTTATTCCTTCCATCCCTTCTTTTTTTCCTTCTTTCTTTCCTTTCTCCTCTATTCCTTCCTTCATCTCTTTTTCCCTCCTTTTGTTCCTTTTCATTCTCTTTTCCCTCCTCCATTCCCTCCCTGTGCTCTTTCTTTCTTTCTTTTTGTGGTTAGAGCTTTCTTTCTATCTTCATCTTGTTCTTTGATTCCAAGAAATCTGTTGAATTCCCATGGGCTATTTTTCCAGTTTTTTGTTTTGTTTTGTTTTTTAATGAGCTAAATTTGTCTTTCAAAATTGTAGTTTTCAAAGAGTCCAATGATTCTTGAATTCTCTCTTCTTGAATTGCTTACCAGGAAAGTTGTTTTGGATATTAGATATTGTGCATTTTACTCCTATTTTTCCATTCTTTTTATTAGTTTAATATTTGGTCTGCTGTCTCATGGAGTCATTGATTTTGATCTAGCTAGTCTAGTTTTCAGAGTCCTTTACTTGAGTAAGGTTTTCTTTTCTCTCTTTTAAACTATTTATTCCTCTTTAATTTTCTTAAAAGAAAGAACAGTCAGCAAGATACTACTAACTCATCATCATCTGATAATATTTATAATATTCCTCATCTATAGTCTGCAACTTCTGCAATGATGGGTATGAAAGACATTTTCTTTTTTCCCTAAAGCAAAACTTGGACATTATATAACATGGGAAGCAGGTCTGACACAGGTGCAGATAGATAACATAGCTCAGGAAGATAGTATTATCCAAGAAATCCAGGCCTGTTTATCAAAGGACTACATGGACTAGGGGAAAGAAGCAGACCCTAAGATACTTTCTGTCACTGCATGGTGTTAGTGATAAAATTATATTCTCCCTCCCCCCCCTTCCCTTGGATGGAATTCTCAGGCCATAGAAACTCCAACAGATTTTCTGAGTTATAAGCATACTCCATTTCTTCAGATCTGCTGCAAGTAGTTCCATATTGTCTTCTTCAAGGATGATCCCATCTTGACAAATTAATAAATATTGACACATTTGACTGATTCCTCATTATAGTTATATTTACTTTTTTGTGTACTGTGTTGTGCTATTACTTTGTACTGATAATACTTTGTATTACTTTTGTACTAAGTAATACTTGTACAATTAGTACAAGTAATGTCATAGCCAAAGTCCATTGAAATCTCACCTGGTTTTGTGTGTATTCTTTACATTTGTCATTAGATATAGTTCTCTTTCTAATATATTCCACATCACATAATTATTTCCTGACTTCATAATAATGATTTCTTTTGGTATACTTACATATCATTACATTCCTGGACTACAATTGGTTTAGACGTTCTTTAATTCCTGTCTTTAATTACCATGGGGCATAATCCTAGCAGTGCAATTTTTGGATCAAAAGGATATAAACATTTTCATTAACTTCTAAGCATATTTGAAAGTTGCTTTTCAAAATGGTTGAACCAATATATAATTCCAACAATTTATTAATGTATCTAATTTTCTTTAACCCTTCCAATATAGACTATACCTACATTTTGACATCTGAAGACTTTGATATGTTTTTATTTTAATTTCTCATTTTATTAGTGATTTGGAGCAGTCTTTCATAGGTTTATGAACAGTATGCAATTATTCTTTTGAGAACTGTTTATGTATGCCCTTTGACTACGTATATATTGGGGAACGACTGTTGGTCTTATTTTTGTTAATTCAAGGAGGCAAATTTTGACTCAATATCAATTAATGAATAGAATTCCAGATCTAGAATAAGAGAGACTTAGTTTTATATCTTGCCTTTGTCATTAGTATATTACCTTGCAAGTAATATACCTTAATTTATATATACATATACCTTAGTTTATATATACATATACCTTAGTTTATATATACATATATATACATACATACACATATTATAAATATATACATGTATAATATGCATAGCACCTAACTCCTAGGGTTGTTATGGGACTTAAATGGGGATAAGGTATATAAAATATTTGATAGACTTTAACATGCTATATTAATATTTATGTTTATTATTATCAATATTATTTTTGTTATAGAGATATCCCAAAATGTAAAAACTGCTTTAAAAGATAATGTTCTCCATCACCAAATATGTTCAAGGTTAGGTGATTACTTTTCAAGGATATTGTAGGGAATTCCTAAATAATAATAATAGCTAGCATTTATGTAGTGTTTAAGATTTGGAATACCTCATTAGTAGCTCACAACCACCTTGAGAGGTATATGCTATTATTTTTCTAATTTTATAGGTGAGGAAACTAAGTCAGGTAGAAGTGTGGTGACTGGCCCAAGTTCACACAGAAAGTAGGTAACTGAATTTCAACTCAGATCTTGCTGACTCCCAAAACTAGTTCCCTCTCTACTCTACAACCCAATTCCCTTCTAATAGATGAAAAGATGGAATAAATTATCTCTAAAGTCACTTGCATCAGGTCTCTCTTGGTAATAAGGCTATCATTTACCGTGCAATTTCTGGTTCCCCTGTAAAGGGATTGAGAGAAACTGAATCAAAGGAAGCTATCATATTTGAAATTATTACTTTTTCAGCTTTTGGTCAGCAACTGAACTCAGGTGATCCTTATGTCTAAAAGTATTTAATTCAGAGTGTGAAATAGATAAAATTTTTTAGATAAAAATAGACAGCCAGATTATGGAATTATATAAAAGTTATCATCCATCACAGAGCACAATTCGTTGTTTAACTCTCCTAACTGATTAGTCTAGAATGAGCAGTGGGTGGTTTAATCATGATTTGAAAGCTATGGATTATAATTGAAGGAAGAAGGTATGGCATTAATTTGTTTTTCCTTTTTTCTTTGAGAATCATTGCTATTCTCTCTGTAAACTGCCATTTTTATATAAAAACAGCTACAGTGCATGAACAGCCTAGAACTATCAATCCTTGTTAAGTGCTTTATAAATGGCCTTGGAAGAGGGGTACCGTTCTTTCTGTAGTAGACAGAGGCAAAAGGTCAATGATTTATCATGTGGTATAGAATTTTCCCTTAAGCAGTCTTCCACTCAGAACTGTGCACATAATGTGGATGCTTTTGTCTGGCCAGATAGTTGACTCTACAATAAGCTCTTAATGGTAAGCCCTCTCTGTTCAATGTAAGTCCAAAACCAGAACTCAAGTAGGGGTACTATGTTCAACATCTGGAGGAAAGAATATATTTCAGATGGAGTTGGAAAAAATTAATTTTTGGCTTTCTAAAGGCCAGAAACTAATTTTAACAATTGTTTAACTTATTAAAAATTAATTGGATGACTTGTAAATTATGCATGTGGGAAAAGAAATTCTGTCAATGGATGATTTGAGGAAATCAGAAGGGCTGTTAAAGTTCCTAACAAAAGCTACTTTGTGCAGCAGGTCACGTTCAGGGTGGGCTCTGACTCTTTCTTTGTGCCTCAAAATGGGGAATACAGAATTGTACTTGTATAAGTCTTTGGGTAAAATGGGGAGGGCTCTTTCAATTTCCATAAAGTAGATGCTATGTATTTGTCTTGGGTTTGGAAGCATGACAGGCAGCTGATCTAACTTTTAATAAGGAAAGTCTGAGAACTGAAAAGCTAATAGAACTGGAGTGACTGAATACTGAATCCATGTGCTTAGCAACAGGATCAAATCTTTGAGAGCTTCTCAAAAATAAAAAGCTTTGAGAAAGAGGTGAAGACAATACCGGTGGAAATCAAACACAAATACATGTAAATTGGAAGGTAAATCTCAGATGAAACACCAACATAAACATAATTTAGTTTGCTAAATGGAATCCCAGAATGTTTAGGAAAATTATAGATTTTAATGGTGTTTTAAGTATTAGAATAAAAAGTGATATGATTTTGGTTTTATAATAGGGGTTCTTTGTATTCATGAACCTCTTTGGGTGTCAAACAAACCTATGGTTTCCTCTGAATAATGTTTTAAAATGCATACAGTAAACTACATGGATGGGATTATAAGAAAAAAAACAATTGTATACTAATATGTTTTTCAAAATATTGCTAAAAAATTTTCAGATTCCATGTTAAGATCACTATTTTATAAGGTATTCAAGGATTTTGGTTTGATTTTTTTGAGACAGTGTGATAACAGAAAAAAAGATTTCACTGTAGGTTTAGAAGATGTGAATTTAAATCTTGCATCCAATGCTCACCCGCTGTGTGTTCTTAAACAAATCATTTAAGTTTTTGGCATTATACTTTCCTCAACTGTAAAATATTCCTTCCATATATATATATGTGTGTGTGTGCGTGTGTGTGTGCATGTGTGTGTGTTGTCTCATGAGCTATAAAACTAGCTTTTTATTTATGCATAGGGTTGTTGTTGTTTAATCATTTTCAGTCATATCTGATTCTTTGTGACCCCTTTTTTGGTTTTCTTGGCAGAGATACCAGAACAGTTTGCCATTTCTTTTTCCAGCTCATTTTATAGGTGAGGAAACTGAGGCAAACAGGATAAAGTGACTTTCCCAGAGTCAGACGGTAAGTGTCTGAGGCCATGTTTAAATCTATATCTTCCTGACTCTGAGCCCAACACTCTATTCACTGTGCCACTTAACTGCCTTGGTACATAGGGTAAAACCTTCCAAATATATGCTGGTCTTGTGATGGCATAGATTATCTCAGATTAAATATCTATATTTTTAAAATGACATATCTTAGTCAAAGAATGTAAGCAGACAGTTTTCAGAAGATAAAATCAAAGCTATCTACAATTATATGAAAAGAATGTTCCTTATTACTATTTATTAGGGAAATGAAAATTAAATCTAAGATATTACCTCTTACCTACCAGAAAAAAACCAAATATTGGAAGGAATGAAGGAAAATGGGGACATTAATTCACTGTTAGTAGAGTTGTGAATTGTTCCAGTCATTATAGAGAAGAATTTGGAACTATACCCAAAGGACTATAGAATTATGCATACTCTTTGACCCATCAATACACTTATTAGGTCTCTTTCTCAAAGAGATCAAGGGAAAAGAGATAACACATATATGAATGAAAATATTTATAGCAGGTGTATGTGTGTGGGGAGGAAGGGGTGGCAAATAAGTGGAAATTGAGGTTATGCTCATCAATTAAGGAAAGACTGAACAAAAAAGTGGCATCTATTGTAATGAAGTATTATTATGCTATAAGAAATAATGAGGGGAATAATTTCAGAAAAAAAAACATTGAAAGATTTCTCTGAACTGATACAAAGTGAAATGAAAAAACCCAGAAATTATTGTGCACAATAGCAATAACCATAATGATGATCATAAGAGAAAGACTTCACTACTCTGATCAATAAAATGATCCAAGACATTTCCAAAAGGTTCGTGATAAAAAATGCTATTCACCTCCATAGAGAAGTGAAGAACACTAACTACAAATCAAAATTTTTCTTTCTTTTTCTTGCTTTTAAAAATATGGCTAGGGGCAGCTAGGTGGCGCAGTGGATAGAGCACCAGCCCTGAAGTCAGGAGGACCTGGGTTCAAATCTGATCTCAGACACTTAACATTCCCTAGCTGTGTGACCTTGGGCAAGTCACTTAACCCCAATTGCCTCAGCCAAAAAGCAAAAAAAAAAAAAAAATATATGGCTAATAATGGCAAGAAACTGGAAACTGAATGGATGCCCATCAATTGGAGAATGACTGAATAAATTATGGTATGTGAATGTTATGGAATATTATTGTTCTGTAAGAAATAACTAGCAGGATGATTTTAGAGAGGCCTGGAGAGACTTACATGAACTGATGCTAAGTTAAATGAGAAGAATCAGGAGGTCATTATACACAGCAACAACAAGATTATACAATGATTAATTCTGATGGACATGGCTCTCTTCAATATGAGATGATTCAAACCAGTTCCAATTGTTCAGTGTTAAAGAGAGCCATCTACAATCAGAGAGAAACTGAATGTGGTTTACATCATAGCATTTTCTCTCTTTTCATTGTTGCTTGCTTGCATTTTATTCTGCTTCTTTTTTTTTTTTTACTGGTTTGATTTGATTTTTCTTGTGCAACACAATAATTATATAAATATAAATATGTATGCATATATTGAATTTAACATATTTCTACCATGTTTAACATATATTAGACTACTTATCATCTAGGGGAGAGAATGGGGGAAGGGAGGGAAAATTGGAACACAAGGTTTTGCAAGAGCTACTGTTAAAGAATTCTCCACACATATGTTTTGAAAAATAAACAGCTTTAATAAAAATACACAAAAAGAAAATATGGCTAATAATTATGTTTTGCATGACTTTATATACATAATTGATAATATATCATGTGTTTTCTCAGTGGGTAGGGCAGGGGTGGGAGGGAGAGAACAAATTTGGAAATCAAAATTTAAAAAGAATGTTGAAAATGAAGAAATTTTAAATTAAAATATTAAAGGCTAGACTCTTTTGAGAAAGCTGGAAATACAAATACAAAGAGAAAAAAAAATACAATTGCTATTCTAAAAGAACTTACATTTTAATGGGGAAAGGACATACATAAAAGGAAAATGGGGTGGTGAAGAGAGATGAAAACCTGGCATTATAAAGGAAGTCCCCCGTGTCAAGAGGACAGCCCAGAGTCAAATGAAAAATTCTGTTCTTTATCATTATCCAGGTTCTAAATATTGGAGTCATATTGGGTTCTTCACTTTTCTTTGACTATACCCAATGTCCAATCAGTTATCAAGTCTTATGAGCTCTATCTCTAAAACATTTTTCATATTTTATCTCCTCATCTATCATATTCTCCTTAGTACATGGAAAATTCTTGAGGACAGGAACACTATTTTTGAGTACCCAGTGTCTAGCATAATAGGTACTTAATGT
This sequence comes from Myrmecobius fasciatus, assembly GCA_023553655.1. Lineage (NCBI taxonomy): Eukaryota > Metazoa > Chordata > Mammalia > Dasyuromorphia > Myrmecobiidae > Myrmecobius > Myrmecobius fasciatus. Next base: position 431,437 of record JAJPUD010000136.1, read on the forward strand.
TTCTTACATTGAATTGACTAAAACTTGGCCTTGAAATATCCATTAAAAAAAAGCATATTTCCATATTCAGAATAATGATTCTCTATAAGCTGTTCTAATGAGCAGTTAGCTAAGTTTTCCTCTTGACCTCACTGATCTAAAATATTGCAGACAATTTGTTTTGTAGCATCTCCAATTAATTTCTGACCTTGGCAAATCATGGGTACAATAAGGCAACAAAAAAGTGGAGATAGATTTAACTTTGAATTTCCGGGCTATTGCTGGTTTGGATCACAACTTGAATATTACTTACGCATGTTATTTTTGGTCAATGAATTTTTTTTTGGGAGCACCCTTGTTAAATATAATTAAGCATAGCAAGTTTTGTTCTCAGAAGTCCTTCAGGTTCTCACATGGGAACTCAGAGTACCAACAGGAAGCACCTGTATTATACTAACATATCAAGCACTCACAGCTCCCATAGGCAACATTGTTCCTGAGGTTCCAAAGCTCTTCTGCAAATAGACACACCCAGTAAGAATTGAAGGCTGCAATATGAATTATGAGTGAAAATACTTTCTGTGATTTAGTATCCTCAGGGATACAATCAAATCCTGGCATTATAACTAACTACAACATAAGTTTGGATGGAACATGGGTCCATCTCTGAAACATAACGGCTATGTTTTTAATCTTTACATTTTGTCTTGTCTCCAAAAATGTGACTAAGGGAAATATACTTAATTTTGAACTGAATCCAATGAGCCTTAATTATTCCTGCTTACAGAGTTTAAGTATAAACATAACATTTCCCATGAAAAGTTCATGACATAACTTAAGACACAAATGATTTCTAGGAAGATTCCTAAACTGGTACATAGGGTAGTAGATGAAGAAATTACCTGGAGTTAGGAAATCTAGGTCCAAATTTGACATCAGATACTTACTATTGTGATTCTAGGTAAATTTCTTGACTTGTATTTATCTTCTTTATCTATAAAATAGGGATAATCTCACCTTCCATCCTGGGTTGTTATGAGAATTAAATGAGATAATCATTGTAAAGCATTTTTTTTTGTGCCACACAAAGGCTAACCATTATTATTAAATTAAACTGCTATAGAAATGTTAAGCATTATTATTTAAAAAATACAGAAACATTTTGAAAAGAATCTGGGTTAAATTAATGTTAGTTAAGTAGGTTCTGTTTTCTGTGTAGAATAAAATGAAATTAACCCTTTCATAAACCTAATTTTAGCTATGGTACCTTTTTCCCCATCCCCTAATTTCTTTTGGATCAAGACTTAGTCCTTCCTTTTGTACGGAATGGTAAACATGGTGCCAATGTAGAAGAAAGCTAGAGAGAGAGAGCTGAGTTGGGAAGTATACACTTCTAGTGTTGGGGGAAAGGATACAAGAGAATAGATGAAATATCAAGGTCCCATCATCTCTGACATAGGCATTCCTGAGACAACAGGGAAAGGCAAAGAAGGCATTGATAAATGCCCCAGAATACTAAGGATATTTCTGTTACTTAGCCCATGATACAAATCTATCAGCTATCAGCACCCAAAATGTTGGAAATTCGTCATACCCAAGATCTTGCATAGCATGGCCTGATTTGCAAAACTTGCCCTGATACCACAGATATGCACAGACACACATGGGAAAATCATCCCAGGAATGCCAGATTTCTGGAACTATAATGCATAAACAAAAAGACAATTCTCTGTACTCATCCTCCTTCCAAGTTAATCTGTAAATGCTGCATAATGAGCCAATCTGTAACATCAACCCAAAGAAACTGCTTTTGTCTGCTATTATCTGGTGTTTGTACACAGCTTTAGAGTGAGAAAAAGGCTGGTAAAGTCCTTGATGTTTACAGCTGTTTCTTGCCACTCTCACAATTCAGCTGTGGTGACAAGGATGTCACCCAAGGAATGTATGAATGTATGATTAGACAAAAGCAGATGGGCTGGTTGTGTAGAATTTAGTGAAAGGTATTCTAAATATTGTGCTATAATGAGTCCATTCAAGGTTAAGAGAATGGAAATAAGGCCTTCAGCATGTCAGATGGATTTACTGTGGCATATTTATGGGAATACCCGTATCAGAGTTGTACAGGATGGGCAGGTATAGTTGAGTTGAGATTTGTATTGAAGAGATTGATTGATGCTGGTGTTATCATAAACTCACTGTGTATTAAAGTATAACGAAAAAAGCAAAACAAAACAAAACGAACACCTTCTTAATGATTGCAGTGGTTCCATATTAAAATAGGTAATTCTGGAAGCTATTGAGTTTCCCTATCCCTGGATGACACTGGATGACCACTATCAGAAATGATAGCTAAGAGTTGGACTAGATGACCTCTAGGATCTCTTTGAATCTTTTAATCCAATGGTGATGATTTTATAAATTAAGGTGATTAATACGGTAATCTATTTACATAATATCTCTTGACAAATATAGAGCAAAACTAAGTTGAGAGAAAGTTATATATGGAATAACTCCAAAATAAAGTGGAAATATGAAATGTTTATAAAGATAATTTGGGCAAAAAATTTGGCCCCATTAATTTCTCTTTAGATGGAATAAATTTTTTGGCTGAATTGCTTATAAAAATAATTAAATTTTGTTCTCAGTCTCATTTCTTTCATAATTTTAGGAATGAACAACTTAAGTCCATTTAAATAAGAGGTTCTTAATTTTTTTGTGTGTCATATATCCCTTTGGCAGTCTGATGAAATTTATGGAACCCTTCTTAGAATAATTTATTTAAATAATTGAAGGAAATGCTAAATTTCAGTTAAAGGGTAGTAAAAATAAAGATTTTTTCTATTCCAAGTTCATAGGTCCTCCGAAATGTCATACATGGATTCCACAGGGGTCTGTGGACTATAGGTTAAGTGCCCCTGATTTAAATTAAAAACCCTCTTGGCTTTAAAGACAATAACTCTTTAAAAACAGAAAATATCACTGACTTTCAAGATGTAAGTGTTGTTACAATGGGATTAGAAGAAATCTTGTTTATTTAGGATAATATATGATTAGCTTTTCTTGTGTAAATTCTCCTACAAAACTTTTATTTTTGTCTCTATTTGTAGTTACCTTCCTATTCAATGAAGAATATTTTAATCTTTACATCATCTATATCATCTATAAATATAAACACTTTTTTTTTGTTCTTTCCTTCAAGGCAAGTCATTTGAACTTTCTGAACTTTAGTTTCATTATCTGCAAAATGGAGAAATTAATAGCACCTACTTCAAAAGATTGTAGTGAGAATCAAACAAAATAGCATATGTATTGTGCAACTTTACAACATCATATAAATATGAACCACTATTGTTAAAACTACATTGTAAATAAATAAGCTACAGATAGGTTAGTAATAGAATGAGATACTATAGTCAGATGGTAATACTTCAGTTGCTTCTACGGCACAATTCCTTATAGATAATATGTTGTTACTCATATATCTCTTTGCTCCTTGGGTGACCTTCAAATTTAATTCCTCAAAGCCTGTGGTGTCCCATAATTCATAGCCATATAGCATTACTAAAAAAATACACATATAAAAGAGAGAAGCTTGGATTATTAAAAACACTGACCTATTTCCCAAAAGAAACTTAGTCTGTAATCTTCCTCTTGTTCAATCCTATTCTCATCTCACAATCCATCTTCTGGCCGATATATTTGCAAGCTTTATCCATCTAACTCCATATCACAGCCTGTTTTTTACTTTATGAATACCAGGGCTAAACTTTTATGAATGACTATGGATTTCATTTAGCAATCTCTAAGGCTTACAATTAGCACACTGCTATTGGTACAAAGTCATTCACAAAAAAAAAGAACCTCTGAAAGACCATCATTTATAAGGAATCCCTTTGCCATTTAAATTGTCTACACGACATGCTGTATGAAAGTGAGAAAACAACTTTGGTGAGTCAGTCATATCTTGCTTGGTATTAATGATCAGAAAGTCATCAAATAACATTTTCTTTTAAGGAATCTTGTATGATTTTAACATCTATGTATAAGTTACTTTGATATAAAGATTTCCAAAATATAGATGACATATATCTATGGGTGTATATGTAAGCAGTGTCTAATTTGCATGGGGCAACCTGGTTGTCCCAATGACCACAGTGAGTGGGTGAAGACCACTTTCCTTGCCATATTTGTTGTGTGTGCTTGCAATTTCATTTGGTTTCTCTCCTTCCCACTTCCCCTCCTATTGCTAAGATAGCTTTATTACCACCTTTATTAATGCTTTTTTCTTCATGGCCAATTCAAAATGGAGTTTTTAATGACAGGACTTGGGAGTACATCAAAGTGGAAGAAAAGAAGGAAAAAAAAAACATGAAACATGTTACTCTTCCTTTTTCCATTTCTTGAGTTACTAAACCTTGGACCCAATTAATGTAAGTAGGTATCACATGTTTCAAATCAGCACTACATATTTCCATTGGGCTAGAACCAATCACCTTACTTTAACTTCAAATAGTGCAAATTTGAATTTGCAACAATCTCTATGATTTCACTATTTCTCTTAATTGGAGCCTAACTATGTAACTCCCTATGAGCTGTCTTAATATTTTTTTCCTGGACCTTGTTTCACTTGCTTAATACTTTATTGTCTTGATCCCAAATTTCCCTCCCTTGCCCTGGCATGACAGAGACATTGAATGTGATTGTTCCTAAAATATAATTGCATTTTACTCTACTGGTTCATGTACCATTAATGGCTATAGGAGATACAATATGAAGTAATACAAAGATCACAGAATTTCGAGTCAGAGTATGTGCTTTTGAAATGTGCTTTTTACTTCCTGGGTGTGATTTTGGACAAGTAGCTTACTATCTTTAAGCCCAATTTTCTAATCTGTAATATAGAAGGTATCAGACAAGACCTTCTACTTCTCAACCTATAAGACTTTGCCTTTTTCTTCAGATCTCAATGAAAAAAGAACATTGGGGGTGGAAGCATATTTTTATTCTTTATTTCTATGTCATTATTTATTTATTTTTGTTTGCTTCCCTATTTATTTATTCATTGATTTATCTATCTAACCACTTGTCTATTTATTTATCTATTGTCAAGCATAATGTGGAAAATATTTCTATGATCATATTGCCTTTACTACTTAATAGTAATTCTAATGTACAGAAAGAAGGCATTTTAAAAACCAATGTCAGCTTCACTTTTTTGTTTGTTTGTTTAACCAAAAGCATAATGGAGCAAAATCTTTGACAGTATAACATAACAACTTTTATATGAGAGAATGAGTGAATGATACCCTCAGTTATATTCCCAGTAATTTATAGGTTAGATATTTAGTTTGCAAATCCTAGGACTTAAGAAAAAAATAAGAATATGCAAAATGTATTTCCTGAGTATTCTAATCATCAAAGTTGGGCCCAGGTTAAAATATAAAGCATGTTACTTTGTTCTTTTATTCCTTCTTAGTTCTGTTGATTTCTGCACCAAAAAAACCACTTCTACTCATAGTAGATTTTGTCTGTTTTAGCCATGAACATTGCAGGAAATTAAATTAGCAGATATTGTGCCCAGATATTACTAAGATGATGATCTCCAGGTTCCATCCTACTTTCCAGAACTTATCACTTCCCTTTATGATATGTATAATTCAGATAAATTAATCTTCTTGTCCCTCACAGAGGAATCCTATCTTCCATCTCTGTGCTGCTGCAGACTGTCCCTCATACTGGAAATAAATATATTACCTCCTCACAGCCCCTTCTTAGAATCCTCAGTCTCTTACAAAGTTCAGATCAAATACTTCTACAAGGTTCATGATCCTTCCAGCTTCTACTACATTTGCATTTAATCACTCCCTTTCTTTCTCAAAATTTTCCTATTCTGTTTTTCTTTACATATTTCAGTTTTGAAACATTTCCTGGCTTTTCTTCTCACTCACTCCACCCCCTTGTCTTGGTGTCCTCCCACCTACTGAATTTCTTCTTTAGTAGTAATTGCTTTCTATTTCATAATAATATAACTATATTAGATTGTGACTTCTCCTCAGTATTAATGCATTGAACTATGTGATATTGATAAAATGATGGTTATTTGACAATGTGACTAGAAATTGCTTAAGTAGTCATATGCTAGTTTTAGAGTATGTTGTGCAGTCATTGCTATCTATATGTGCATGGTCCTGTGTATATTGCTTTGCAGTAATACTAATTTCCATGTATGTTCTACTGTTTATTTGCTACATATTGTTTATTGATTTGAAGAATACAATCTCAATTCAAATTTGAACAAAATGGGATTTGTAGCTATAGAAAAGGCATATGATATATGAATAAAAAATTTTGAAAGCCTTTTTAATCATAGAGAATAGAAATAAGAATATTATAAAAATATTGAAAAAGGCTGTAATAAATTTACCTGGATGTACTATATAGTCAAAAGCAAGTTCAAATCCTGTATAAATATGTATACACATATTCCATTTGTCAAGTATTTTAACATAATTAACATGTATTAAATTTCTTGCCATCTGGGGGAAGGAGGGAAAAATTTGTAACAGAAAGCTTTGCAAGGGTCAATGATAAAAAATTACCCATGCATATGTTTGCAAATAAAAAGCTTTAATAAAAAAAGCAAGTTCAAATCCAATAACAACTCTGTATGTGTGTGTGTGTATGTGTGTGTGTGTGTGTGTGATATAAAATACTCATTACCACTGATCACTCAAAAATTCTTGGTATAAAGACAACAGATGGTAGTATTTGGAAATTGATTATTATACTTCTCTCAGGATATGCAGAGTTGATTAATAAAATATAATTATTAATGAATAAAAAAGACTTACCAATAGAAAAACTAAGAGACATCTTTCTTTGCAATGGGAAGAGATGCTTCACTAATAAATCATGCTGAGTCTAGTTCCCACTTTTCATAGGAAAGTTATAGACAAAGAAACATAGGGATTGTATCAGGAAAGCACCTGGAAAAGAATCAGGGGAATCTTAGGGTGTTGGCATAATATATTATTGCTACAATGGTAGTAGTTTCACAAATATCTGAACTAGAAAAGATTGTATAATTTGCAAAAGTCAGAAAGCCCACTCCTCAATTTTATACAGGACCTGATGATAGAAAATATTAAAGTAGCATATTGTGAGGCTTTTGATCCATCAATCTGTCAATAAGTATTTAGCAAACTGTTATTATGTGCCAAGCAGTATGTTAAGTGCTAGGAAATGCCAATAAATACAAAAAAAACATTCTTTATCTCAAAAAGTTTACATTCTAATGGGGCTCTTTCCAAAGTGGGGGCAATTGACCTTTCAAGAGGAGCACTGAGAAGGTGGAGGTGGCTAGGATACATGGTATGTTACAGAAGTAAGGAACTAACTAAGGGTACAGAGACAACACAGAGTATTTAAGAATGCTCATGACCAACCTGGGCATGCAATCTCAACATTGTTTCTAGTACTTAACAAATTAATTTAGTAATTTTGCTGTTCTCTGCTTATTTGGTTATGTATTCCATATATTCCATTTTGTACCATCACTATGATACCTCACTCTGCAAACAAACAAACAAAAAAAACCCACTTCTACTCATGGTAGATTTTGTCTGTTTTAGTCATGAACACTACAGGAACCCCCACCACCACCACCATATAGATTTTTTATTAGCAAATAGATGAAAAGGAAATGGGTTGGTAATGGTGTAAGATTAAGGACTCACTAGCATATTCTATTGCCATCCATGCAATATGAAGAGATTTGGAGGAAAGCTTGAAGCATGTTGAGTGGATCTGCTATGTAGGATTTACTGGAGGACAGGGACAGGAGTAGACTAAGACTAAGGATGTTTGGAGGAAGTATCTGTGTCACGGAATTCATAAGTCTCTAAAATGTTCAGATCTTACCCAGGTTATCCAATTATTTTTTTGTGTGTTAGGCAGAGTCAGTCTCCACAGAAAATATAATTTTCATTTCCATCACTGTTGAACTCTGGTGCTAATTGAAGACTTGCAAACCTTTAATACCAATAACATGGAAATAACATTTTAAAATTTTTTAGGGAAGTGATACAAATGCATTGTACTAAGAAGTCCCTTAATAAATATGAGTTGATTTAAGGAGTCAATGACTAATTATTCCTCTCTTTTGTTGCTTCAGTTATTATACAATGTGAACTGGCTGACATCTATATCTAAATGAACTTTATTTGCTAATCCTAATTGCTATTTGTGATATCCATAAAATTCTTATTAGAGAAATAACTTTAGTGGCCTTTGGGAAAGAAATGAAAGGGAGTCCAGCATGTCATTTCTAGACAATATAAATAAGGTAGTTGCATGAATTATTTAAACATATGGATGTATTTAAACATATGGATACATGAGCTCATTGAACAAAATGGATCTAGCTGTCATCAGAAATCATATTGTTGAATTTTAATAATATTGCACTTCATTTCATATATTGGGAGCTTATAATTGAAAAGTAATTGCCTCTGGGGACATCATGTATCTTGATGTATCACTCAAGGAACAAAGCAGAAATGGTCCCCAATGTCTTTTTTAATTCTTTGTAAGAAAAAGGAGTTAAAACTAGTGGGCTTCTTTTTTATTCAGATCTTTTCTTCCTCATTTTTCCTTGAAATACTACAAGTGAATTATACTTTATCAATGTATATTGTACTATTTCAAGTGAACTGGTCAGCATGGTAATCAGAGGTTTCATGGAGCTATAGATACATATGACCTCGTGATCTCTTTCCTAGGCTCCACGTTTAGATGTTTTGCACAGTATTTCTTTCTCTTTGAGGTGGGGAAGAGGATGTGGGAGGGGGTAAGAGAGAGTAATTAGCAATGAAAACTCTCACTGTCATCAGAAAATGACTGCTTCTGGAAGCCAGGCCCAGGAATACAAATATGTAAGGGAAGGTTCATCTCAGTGTCCCATAGTCAGAGAGCTAGTAGAGACACAGGAAAAACTAGGATGAGGGCAAAGTGAGAGGTTATCATATCAACACATCTCCTATTGTTACACAAGAAACAGGTTCTTGGAGATACTCCATGTCCTAATTTAAAGGATTCTATGGATCCCTTTAACACAATGAGAGGTTGTTGCTATCTTAATCGTGTTAGAAATAAACCATTCTTATCCAGATCAGCTACATATGGGCTGTTGAACAACATTCCACTTTTTTCCTCTTGACAGTTAACATTTTGCATGGCTTCTAAATGAACTTTTCTTTAAACACACATTGAACTTATGAATCAGCTGTGGGTTGTTAAGGAGAATTCTGTCTTTAGTGGCAACGAAATGGAAAGAAGGAATCTACAAAGATTTTTAAAAAAGAGTAGACATAACAAACTATGAGTGATATGTTTAAGTTAAATGAACTTCCTTCAAGTTAATGGGCTAATACACTGACTTTATAAGCAATGGAGGAAGGAAAGCAAGAACATCTACAAAAGTCAGAAAAAAACCTCATCTCCCAGTCTTACAAGGGAGTGAGCATTACAGACCTAGTCTTAGAGGTTAAGAGAGTCAAATACAAAACAGAATATATTTAATAAGTTTACTGTTAACATATAAAGAAGAAATGGGTTTGCAAACTCTGTCCTATCTTATTTCACTCCCCCGTCTCCAGTCTTGGCCATGCAGAATTATATGACTGAAAGAAAGGATCCTCTTAGAAATCTTCCATTTGACTATAAAGTTATTCCTTTTACATAATGGGGTGTGCACAGTCCCTGCAATCTGGAAAATTCACATCAATTTTTGGCCTTCCTTTCATATCAGAGAAGATTTCTGAATTATTATAGTGTTAAAAGATAAAATATGTTAATATCATAAATACTATACATATATTTTATGAATTTCTAAGTTTCTAAATATTTTCTGTGTCATCTAATGGCTTTCATGTATCATTTGTTGCTTCCTCAAAACTTCATTCAAATTCCCATTTAATTTCTTATGTGGACATTGAAAACATGAAAACTCTGATGAAGAAAGTTGAGATGTGAAAGGGATAATTGATTTACCTTCAAGTTCTTCCTTGATATCAGTGGGAAGAAAAAATCTACAGCATTCTGAGTCTGGGGATGGGAGGATCTGTAAGACAGAATAAAAACATGAATTTAAAAAGAAGAGGCTCATCATTGTTGTCTATAAATATTTAGCTAATATCCACCCTATGTAAAAGCTCTCTAAAAGGTGCTTTAGAGTGGCTGATGCAGCTGTTTGTAGCACTAAAAGGACACATACTTCTGTCGTTGGGGAATTAGGCAGTGAGCTGAGGTTAAATAGACAAATATATAGAGTGTAGGTAGAACATACCAACTAAACACAGATATGCACAGAAGAGTACACAACCCCAAGTTTTCTTTGTTTGAGGATAGGAATTACCTAATTCCTTTCTTCCAATTGAATAAAGGTTTTAAAAATCTTGGTAGGATAATTAAAAAAAGTTTTGGGGGTTACTAGTTTTTACATACTTTGGAAAAGTTTTTTAAAGGATTGGTTAGGTAATTGAAATAAGCTTTAGAGATTACTAGTGAACTAATTTCAAGTGTTCTCCATTTGGACATAAAATGGAGTCAATGAAATTGAAATATAATAAATTCTCTGATTTTTAACAATACATGAGAGAACTTCAGTTTTTTAAAAATAAAATTTTAAAATAGTAACAACCCCCAAGCATATATTTTTTAAAAAAAGATCATTTTTACTGCATTCCTAGTAGAAGTTGTTTCCTTTATCTAAGGTATACTTTCTTATAGACTAGATCTGCAATCAGGCTTTATACATGAAGAAATGTAATTTTATTGTAGGTTCAGAGGACTTGTCCAGGGACTTTGGCAAGCATTTAGTCCAACTCCTATATTTTTATGTTGTCAGAAACTGAGGCTCAGTACAAGCTCATGCAGGTAAATAGGAGAGCTAGTATTGCAACCCAGTTTTTAGGATTTAGGATTAAGAATTTTAAAGATTAATTGGATTAATCCTTAGGTTTCTTAGTCCAGGGTTCTTTCCACTATACCACATGAAAAAATGAGAAGGAAACACAGAGAGCCTTGTTTGTAATACTGAAGTATGGTGTGTGTGTGTGTGTGTGTGTGTGTGTGTGTGTGTGTGTGTGTGTGAGTGAAAGAGAGAGAGAGACAGAGAGACAGAGAGACAGAGAGAAGGAAAGAGAGTGGGAAAGAAAGAGAAGAGGAGGGAAGGGAAAAGGAAGAAAGGGAGAGAGAAAGAAAGGGAAAGGGAGAGAGAAAGAAAGGGAAAGGAAGAGGAGGAGAAGTAGAGGGAAGGAAGAAGAAGAAATAGACAGAGAGAGACATAGAGACTTAAAAAGACAGAGGGACTTAGAGACAATGATAGAGACAGAGAGGTGTTTTAGCAGATAAAGTCCTAGTCATTATAAAGTTGATATTTTGGTTTAATTATTGTTAGCAAAGAAAGAGGCTACCTTCTCAAGTAGATTTTAAGAACAATAACTATTATATACATCCTTCTTTCATTGGGTATGCAAGGTAAATAATTCCACTAAGAATGAGTTGTAAAGGTGAGGGACTTCTATTGGAACAAAGTGCAAGAGGTGAGGGGAGAAGAGGCGCCACTTAACCAGAAGTAGTCCACCTGGCTCATTTAATTTTGTTCCTCATTATCTTGTGCCCATTAAAAAGAGTCAACTTAACACTTGCTCAGGGTCAGTTAGTGGCTCCAAAAATGACCTGGCTAGACAGTCTGGGGCATGGAGGACTGCTGCAGAGCAGCAGTGTCAGGCCTGCCAAGGGATAATGCAGTGTCAGTCTAAATTAGCTAGGAAAGCCAAGCCCTGGATGTAACCTCTTATTTTGTTTTTTGTTTCCAATTATAAAACAAAAGGTACCCAAATCCAAAGAAAATGGCCATTGAAGTTCTGACTTGTTGTGTAATTAGCAGACTCAGAATCTGGATTTGAGGATGGGTTATGGTGAAGGTCAGAGGATATCATTGTTAAAGGAGGTGCAGAGACTAGTGCACTTACATCGTTTAGAATGATATGGTAATAAATTCCAGTTATGTAGCCACTTAAATATTGCAAGTGCTTTGCCTATATTTTCATATAGATACAGGATTTCAGCCCAGGTCTTCCTGATTCCATGTTGCATAACCAATTTTATTAACACACTACATCAGAGAGAAAGAATGAAATACAGGAGGTATTTCCCAAGAGGAAAATATTGATATTGGAAAGGACATTAGGATGGTAGAGGGAGAAATACAAGTTTGAGTTTTGCACATAAAATATTCTTTCTCCCTCCTCCAAAAACATATATAATTAAATAAAGTTAGATGGTGTTTAGCTGTCTATTTTGCTCCCCCCGTCCATTAGAATAAATGGGTTTGGTTATTGAGCAATAGAGCATTTTTTTTCCTGTGTGTACATTTTGGAAATCAAAAATAAATACAAACAAATATGACTAGGAGGAGAAATAATTTACCAGTTAAAGCTCTTAGTATTTTTCTATCCTTTCCCCCAACCTTTATCCAAACTATAAAAGACCCTAGTTAATTTTTAAGAAGTCTAATGCCCTCTGCACTGTGACTGACATTGCACTCTTGAAGAATTATAAAGGTTTCCATTCTCCAAGGCTTCTATTATAGCTCATTTTGGCAATATACTTTCCAGGAATGTATGCATAGATGATGAAAATAAAGCTGACATTGCCAGAGTTTGCTCAGTGTTTTAGAGGCTCTAAAGGAAAGTATGGCAGAGAAGAGGTATTAGTATGCCTACAAAACTGAAGGTCCATAGGGCCATTATGCTGGCCTTATTGTTGCTGGCCTGGGCAGTCTACCAGCACCATTCCAGGAAACTGAATTGCTTTCATTTAAATTGTTTCATGAAGATTCTAACAATTACCTGGCAAGATAAGGTACTGGATACTGAAGCCCTTTCTCAAGTTGAGCTGCCAAACATTCAAATTCTAACATAGGAGCAAAACGATGATATGTTGTTCAAATACTAAATGCACATTTCCCTAAAAGACTGTTTTACAGAAAATTCCCACAAAGTAAATGCTTACATGGAGGCCAGAAGAAATGTCACAAGGACACTCTCAAGATCTCTCTGCAAAACTTTGGAATTGATTGTGTGACATGGAAAACACTGTCATGGTACTGCCCAGCATGGCATGCCCACCTCAAAGAAGGTTCTGTGCTTTATGAGCAAAGCAGAATTGCAATAGCTCAAAAGAAATGTGAGATATGCAAATTTAGAGACATCTGCACTCCAAATGTTCACATGGACTATTTGTTCCCAACCTGTCATAGAGCCTTCAGTGCTCATGCTGGTCTGATAAGCCTCAGTTGGACACACTGAACCTTCACTCTAACATGGTGATGTTGTTTTGGTCCACTTTGAGGACAAAGAACAATATCCAACCAAATTATAAGTTAAATCCTAGGGACTTACCTAAACTAAAATTAAAATTAATTACTTAGATTCTCACAGGTATAAATTGTCAGAGGCACAATTTAAATCCTGGGTACTCCAAACTTGGTACTTTATCATATATGTAATATATTAATTAATCCACATTCTATATTAATATTCTATGTATTAATGAATAAGCTGCCTGAATTTGGAAGGAAAAAAATCACATAGGTATACTGCATGTAAATTATCAATTTGTTTTAGAATACCAGAAAAATATGGAGATTGCTTCACCTTCCTAATTATACATGCTTAGTTTTTCAACTATTAAACAAAACATCTTAGAGACTGCCTCATCTTTTTGATATAGTAGAAAAAACATTGGATCAAGACTAATTTTTTAGTTCTAGTTCATTTTCCAAGTCCAAGAATTTTCTCTGTCTCTCATGCTTAGAAGGTTCTCATTTTTCATCTCTATTTCCTTTTACATCACACTTTGACTCATTATTGTATGCTCAGTATCCTAAAAACAGGAGGTATATTTTTCCTCTCATGACCTATTATCTAGCCAAGAGTCTCCATCCTGTAGCTGTGTAGTGGAGTCATCAAATACAATCCCTATTTGTAGCATATATCCTGTACAGTGATGGAACCAGTTTGAACCAGTCTACAACAATTGGTTGTTATTGTTTTTCAATGTGAACATTTATCTCAGTAGTTCAGATATAAATCTACAAGGATATAAAGGTACAAATCAGGGCTTGATTTATTGTTTTATGGATTCTTTGCACTTAAGAAAGTAAGAAAAGCAGCAGTCATCAAAACCATTTGGTACTGGCTAAGAAAAAGAGCGGTCGATAAGTGGCATAGGATAGATTATCAGGATAATCTAGGCAATAACTTTAACAATTTAGTGTTTGATAAACCCAAAGACCCCAACTTTTGGGATAAGTACTCAGTATTCGGCAAAAACTACTGGGAAAATTGGAAACTAGTGTGGAAGAAATTAGGGCTTGACCCATACCTAATACCACATACCAAAATAAGATCTAAATGGGTTCATGATCTAGTTATAAAGAGTGATACTGTAAGCAAATTAGAGGAACGAGATATAGTTTACCTCTCAGACTTGTGGAGATGGAATAAATTTATGTCCAAAGAAGATCTGGAACTCCTAATTGAACACCAGGTAGATAATTTTGATTATATTAAGTTAAAAAGTTTCTGTACAAATAAAACTAATGCAGACAAGATTAGGAGGGAAGCATCAAATTGGGAAATCATCTTTACATTTAAGGGTTCTGATAAAGGCATCATTTCTAAAATATATAGAGAATTGTCTCATACATATATATAAGAATCCAAGCCACCCTTCAATAGATAAATGGTCAAGGGATATGAACAGACAATTTTCAGATGATGAAATTAAAACCATCTCTAGTCATATGAAAAGTTGCTCCAAATCACTATTGATCAGAGAAATGCAAATTAAGACAACTCTGAGGTACCACTACACACCTGTCAGATTGGCTAAAATGACAGGAAAAGATAACTATGAATGTTGGAGGGGATGTGGGAAAACTGGGACACTGATACATTGTTGGTGGAACTGTGAATGGATCCAACCATTCTGGAGAGCAATTTGGAGCTATGCTCAAAAAGTTATCAAACTGTGCATACCCTTTGACCCAGCAGTGTTTCTACTGGGCCTATATCCCAAAGAGATCTTAGAGGAGGGAAAGGGACCCACATGTGCAAGAATGTTTGTGGCAGCCCTTTTTGTAGTGGCTAGAAACTGGAAACTGAAGGGATACCCATCAATTGGAGAGTGGCTGAATAAATTATGGTATATGAATGTTATGGAATATTATTGCTCTGTAAGAAACGACCAGCAGGACGATTCCAGAGAGGCCTGGAGAGACTTACATGAACTGATGCTGAGTGAAACGAGCAGAACCAGGAGATCATTATACACAGCAACAACAATATTACATGATGATCAATTCTGATGGACATGGCTCTCTGCAACAATGAGTTGTCTCAAACCAGTTCCAATTGTTCACTGAAGAAGACCATACACACCCAGAGAGAGGGATATGAAATATGGACCACAACGTAATATTTTCATGATCTCTATTGATGTTTGCTTGCATTGTGTTTCCTTTCTCTGATTTTCTTTTTTTTTTTCTTGTAGACAGGATTTTTCTTGCACAACTTGTCAAGTATTTCAACATTATGAACATGTAGTGGACTTCCTGCCATCTAGGGGAGGGGAGGGGACTGGGGGTAAAAGTTGTAATGGAGAGCTTTGTAAAGATCAATGCTGGGGAACTACCCATACATATGTTATACAAATAAAAAGCTTTAATAAAAAATAAAATAAATAGAAAGTAAGAAAGAAAATGTTAATAATGTAGATTTAATTTAAAATTGTTAAGTGTACTTTTTTTCTCCTTCATTCTTGAAGTCATATAAGGGTAAAGGAATATTATTATGCCATATAAGAAAAGAAAATACAGGGATACAATTTGGAACTCAAAACTTTTTTTAAATGTAAAGAATTATTTTAATATGTAAGTGGGGAAAAATAAAAATACTATTAAAAACATTTACCACCATATCCCTTCACGAACCCCTTCTACAACATCCCAAGGAAGGTCATATAGCATGACAGGAAACTCCAGTGATAAGAGATTTACTACCTCCTAAGACAACCCACTCTATGGAAGGTATGTCTATTTATCAAGCATAAATTTTTGATTCAGAGAATCAAATAAGATACTGTGTGTAAGAGCATTTAATAATAGTCAATAATGTATGAATAGGAGATAAGACATGACTTCTTCTAGACCTAAGCAGGCCTTAGCCAATCTATTGGAACTCCCCAAATCCAATAGTTCTTCAATGCATTTCAATTGTTTTGACTCTGCCTATCAGCTACTCCCATTGGAAATACAGAAATGTTCCTCAGTGCTGTTCCATTCACACTCTCCTGTAGAGTTATGTCTAATCACTGAGAAAATGTGTGGCCCAAGATGACTTGGCTGGTCTTGAAGTTCCTCCTCAAGGGCAAGTACCTGAAATTTGAATTGGATACTCACTCATCCTAGAAATAATTTTCCTTATCACCAGTTTTTCTTGCCTTCATTCATCTTAGGAACATGTTCTTTCTCAGAGGTACAGTTTCATCATCATAGTTTTATCATGGAAAAAACATGGCTGCAAAGCCTCTGTAGGCTTTCTTCATGTCAATAACATTATACTTTCCTCTTTCACCTGTTCAATTTCTCAAAGGGTCCATGTGCTGGACACTAATGTGTCCTTTCCATTTCAATAATTTTTATCATTTTTGCTTTTTCACACATACATCTTGGTGACTATATCTACTGTTGGAAATTTTAAAGGCATGCCTAACTTGAAAACGTGGGTTCCAGTGCTCACCACCTGAGGAATGGATATACTATTTTATTATTGTTAATTGTTGTTTTTTTATTATGAGTCAGTTTGGATGATCAGGCTGACTAAGCACCTATTCCCTTTCTCTGTAATTTCTTCAAATATGTCCCACCTGAAGCTGTTCTAGAGAATGGCTTTCCCTAATGACCTGCAACAATACTCAATCAGAAGCCCAAAAGCAGTTGAGATTTCCTTTTAGAACATTTAGTTCAAATTAGAAACTGTTGCACAAGGGAGTTACTTAGTATGAAAATTGGGGATATAACTTCTAAATTAAAAGACAAATTACAATGTTAATTTCAGCATAGACATAGAAATCTCCTGATATAAATCAGCAAACTGTCAGAATGTGGTACTCAAAAAAAAAAAAAGAAAGAAAGAAAAGAAAAGAAAACAGAGGAAAAGAAAATAGAAAACTGGATACTTGCCATGAATGCTTTGGAAAAAATATAAGGAAATTTTGGAGATAAAATGAGACACTTCTTACTAGATATATTATCCTCTAACCTTAAAAATCTTCACTTTCATTAGTAGTCAGTTGTATGAAGCCTACTAGCCTAAGGTCATTGAGAGATTAGTGATAAGATATACAGTGCTTTAGAGTTCATAACACAGCAGATTTGGAAAGAATTCTCATGTTAAGTGCATGACCCAAAGAGAGGACTGTTTATTTCAGCCAGTAACAAACATGACAAATGATGTGACACTCTGACATCATTGCTACTAGAGACTGGAAATGCTGGGCTGAACATCTGCCCAGAATCAAGTTCCCACACGTCTGCTGCCAAAACTAGCTGAATAAATACAGACCAGTTTAGAAAATTTTCCCCCTACAAAATGACTTATCTCTCTTATTTTGCAATACTGATATACTTCAGAGCTTTGGAGGAGGTGAACTTTCATTTCCTATGCTTTGAAAAAAATTTACTTCCCGTTGTAAGCATTATTTACTCCTCTTCATTATTTGACTTTTTTCTTTGATGCTGACACTAATGCCCAGTCTATTTACCATTTCTTAAATACTTAAATATACTGCCCAAGCATAGCCATTGATATTCTCTATCATTACAATTTGACAGATGAAAAGAGAGGCTCTCAAAGACTTACAGAATCTCCAAGCTAAATGAGAGCTCAGTTATCATCTACTTAATCACTCACTGAGAGTGAATTCTGTCTCTACTTTTGTAGTAAAAACTTAAGGATTATTAATAGGGAAGTGAACTGTGAAATTTAAAGGAGAAAAAAATAAAAACAAACAATCCAAGTGTTTCTTTTGTTTTATATATATTGAAGTCTGTAGAATTTTTAACTTGTCATAGTTGGGGGAAGGGAAGTAGAGGTTCATCAATGAGGAAATTACCAAGTAAGTTGTGGTATATGGATGTCATAGAATATTATTGTGCTGTTAAAAAATCAATAAAATTCTGAATACAAAGAAGCATGTTATGACTTACATCAACATGAAGTAAGCAGAACCTGAAAATAATATAATATATACAATGACTATAGCAATGGAAATGGAACAAAAAAATTAAACACAAATGAATACTATGGCATCAATACACAAATATTTAACATTAATAACTAACATTTATATAGAGCCTACTATATGGCACCTCACTGTATCCTTACAATCACCCTGGGAAATAGGTACTGTTATTATCCTCATTTTACAGATGAGGAAACTGAGGCAAACAGAAGTGAAGTGACTTGCCCAGAGTTCTACAACTAATAAATATTGGAAGATGAATTTGAACTCAGGTCTTCTTTACTCCAGATTTGGGGCTCTATCTCCTGTATTACCTAATTTCTCTATAATGAAGTTATGGTGAACTTACTGTGTTTCAGAAAGTATGCTGGATGCTGAAGATAAAAAAAAAAGGCAAAAATAATTCCTCCCCTCAAGGTGCTTAGATTATAATGGGTAAACTCATCTTTAAATTGATACGTAATGAGAATATACTTCTATTCCTTCTTTGAAAAAGTTGGGGGTTGTGGATATGACTTGGTTGATATATTGGTTAATATTTTGGAAGTAAATTTTTCCTCTTTTTAATTTTTTTACATAAGTGATCATTGAGAGAAGAAAGATGGAGATACATGTTGGGAAATCTGTTGTTTTTGAATTGTTTAGTCATGTTCAGCTTTATGTGATCCTATGAACAAGGTCCATCAGTATTTTTTTGTCCATTATGTTTTCATTTTTTATTTTATTATTTATTTTTTCAAATACATTAAAAGATAATTTTCAACATTCACCTTTGCAAAACCTTGTTCCATTTTTTTTCTCCCTCACTTTCCTTCTCCCTTAGCAAAAATCCAAAATAATTAAACCAGTACAATTCTTCTAAACATACTTCCATATTTGTCATTCTGTGCGAGAAAAATCAGATCAAAAGGGGGGAAATAAGAAAGAAAAAAAAACAAGCAAACAATTTTTTTTTTAAAAGGTGAAATTACTATGCTTTGATCCACATTTAGTCTCAACAATTCTCTCTCTGGATGCACTTGCCATTACAAATTGATTAGAATTGCAAAAATATGGAATGCTTTAGTACTTGGAAGTCTTCCTTGCACAGGGACCATTACAATCTTCTTTATATCATTCCAATTTTAGCATATAGCCTGATGAAGCAAGAACTATGAGTATTTTTTGGTAAATATACTAGAGTACTTTGCAATTTTCTTTTTGGGTGTGTCCCCATTTTACAAGTGCAGAGTAAGGTAAATAAGAATAAAGTTACCTTTCCAGGGTTATGCAGCTATTAAGTGTCAGAGGTCAAATTTGAACTCACATCTTCCTGATTCCAGGATTGGTCTCTCCACTACACCACCTAGTTGCCCCTTGAGAAATTTAGATAGCACTTTTAAAAAATGTTTCAATTAAAAAAAAAATACACACACATACACACAAAATAAAGACCTATGGCTGTGGACTACTCAAGGAGATTTAGGAGTTGGGAACTATAGATGGCACTAGGGCTGGAAACAAGGCAACTGACAGAGAAAATCACTTGAAAGATGGGACTGAGAAAACTTTCCAATCTGTTATTGTTTATAGTATTTTTAAATCCTTGTCCTTATGCCTCACCACTCTACTAAGGTAGAGTATCAGCTTGATTGGAGTCCCCATATTTAGGGTATAAAATTTGGAGAGGTTGGCTATCATCACAGGATGATGAATTTTTTGGTGACAACAACTTTGAAGAACATTTACTGAATCAGGGAAGAAATTATGATTTGAATAGGGGAAGGTAATGTCTATACCACACACACACACACACACACACACACACACACACACATACACACAAAAGATAGACCTGGAAATATTAATATACTATTAGGTATATTACTATTAAGCAAGAATATACATTTATTCCAAGATTTATCAAAATCTAAATGTACAGAAAAATATCATACGCTAATAGTATACAATTTTTGTAAGGCAGGAAGTTTGCTCTTATTCTGCTCAGATGAAAGGAGATGACTTGATAAGAGCTTTCATAGTTTCAGAGATTCATAGTTAGAAAGATCCTTACAGGTCATTTGATCCTGCTTTCTCATCTTACAAGTGAGGAAATGATAGGTTAAGTAATTCATTTAAAATTACAAAATAGAAAATTTGAATCTCACTTTTCTGCTTCCAAACCTAACCCTCTTTCCTACTATACTAGGCTGCCAACCTAAGGATGAATATTCTCTTATCATGAGGAGAGAGAAAATAACAGCCACCATCTTAGCCATAGAGATAACACTTGTTTTTCCTTGTACTTGGTACAGACATAAAGAAGTTAAAAAATAAAAGTTCGGTCAGGAAATCATGAAATATATCATTTTGATACCATGCTTTTTAATGAGTACAAACTATGTTCTTCATCTTGAATTAGATTTACATAAAGGGAACATAGTGATAGATATATTGGATAACATAAATATTTACTGTTATTTATGTTATCTTGCCTCTTGCCTGCTATTAATGTGTCTGTTACAGTATCAATATTTCATGAGCTTTGATCTAAAACATCACAGAGTAAAATGACACTATATCACACCAGACCAAGAAAATGTGCATCTTCAAATGTTAGTTGTGTTGGCAGCACTTTTTCCAGATGGGATGAGATCATTTAAGTTCACAATTAGGTTCCTTGTATCTATTGGCAAATTCCATTTTCTACATTTCCTGAAGGGATCATTTGTATTAAAGGTTCAAGGTTGGTCAAGTCTTTGTAATTAATTGTTTGTAACCAGTTAGTTCAGTTGGTTGAAGCAAAGAACTTTTTTGTTTTACAGTTGATGAAACTGAGGCATAGATAGGCTGAGGGATTGGCACAGGTTCACAAAAGTAGGAAGTTTCTGATGGAGGATTTGAAATCAGAATTTCTTGACTAATAAGAATCTGAGTTGTCTAACTCCTAAAACTTTCATTTTACCCTCTAATACATCTTTTTCCCACTGGATCACACTGAAGCACCATCATCATTACTCTCATTTTTATAGCACTTCTATATCTGTCACTTTTCTTATGCTAACCTTGTGAGATGGCTTGTATAGGTTTTTTTGTTTGTTTGTTTTGTTTTGTTTTGTTTTTGTAATTTAGGTTATTGAAGCTATCAGAGCCAGCAAAATGTGCAACATAAAATAGATAAGGGAAATCACTAATACACAAAATCAGCTCTGATTTTGACCTAGAAACATATTCTTTACTCGTAAATTTCCACTTGGACCAGGTAGTTAGTGGCATTCCCTAACAAAATGACAATCTCAGAGTCACCACAGAAAGTGGGGCTGAAGTGACATGACAGAGTAGAAAGAATTCCAGCTTTCAAATTGATAGATTTGAGTTCAAGTTCTTATTATGTCATTCAAAATACTCTGCCACTGAACTTGGAGTAACAAAGGGGTCCAGAGTTGAAGATCTTTCATATACTTCACAAGAGAAACCATATCACATGTTTACTATTTGCTGTTATGAAAGGATAGAGGTATGTGGTAATTGTATTCTATTCTGCCATCATCAGACCATACATATGTTCATACTATTGTCCCAAAAAAGTATATGATAATCATGTTCTATTCTACTATTTTAGATCATTTTGTAATAAGTTCTGAATGTCATATTTTATGAAAGTCTTTAATAGTTTTGTGTCCAGAGAAAGGTGACTAAAAACATGATGGAAACTAAAATTTTGTCATACTAGAATCAGAAACTAGAGACAGTGTAGTTAAAAGAAAACTTGGGGCAACATAATTAGCTATTTTCAAATATTTTAAATAAAAGTATATCTAAGATTGATATAACTTACTCTGCTTTGGCCCCAGAAAAAGGACTGAAACCAAACAGATGGAGTCCTTAGGAGAAAGAGTTAATTCAACATAGAAAAAGAATTTTCACAACTGTCTCCAAATGCACTGGACTGACTTAGAAGAAAGTAAGTTCCTATGAACTGAACATCTTAAGCATAGTTGGGCTAACCACTTGTTTGTTGGGATTATAACTTCAGAAAGGAAGGAGCTATGAACTATTACCATTACAGGTATGCATCCCAAAATAGATTTTTAAAAAAGGAAAAGTACCTATATGTACAAAAATATTTATAATGGCTCTCTTCTCAGGGCAAAGGATCGGAAGCTAAGGAGATGCCCATGAATTGGCAAATGGCTGAATAAATTGTAGTATGTGATTATGATGGAATATTGTTGTCCTATGGGAAATGATGAGCCGAATGTCCACAGAAAAGCCTGGAAAGTCCTCCATCAACTCAAGCAAAGTGAAATGAACTGTGTATAGAGTAATAGCAAAGTTATTGGATGATCAGCTATGAATGACTTAGTTATTCTCAGTAATACAATGATCCAGGACTACTCTATTAAGAACTGATGCTGAAAAATGTTATCCATACTCAGAGAAAGAACTAATTGTGTCTGAATACAGATTGAAACATACTCTTTTTTAAACTTTATTTTTCTAAAGGGTTTTTTGAGGGGAGGGGAAATCTACATGATTTCTATGGAAATATTTTACATAAATTTACATATGCCTTCTTAGAGGGGTGTGAAGTTGGAAAGGAAGGAAGAAAATCTGGAACTCAAAGTTTTAAAACAAATGTAGAAAATTGTTTTACATGTGATTGGGAAAATAAAAATATTAAATATAAAAAATAAAGAAGATGAATAGATTACATTATTCTAGATGTAACCCCAGCTAAGAAACTAATGAAGAATAGGGCATAATATTTGTTGACATGGAGGTACCTTTTAGTGGTTTCCTGAGTCCTTCAGAGATACTCTGATAGGAGATGGGAGAAGAGAGAAAGCTAGAAGAGCTAGCCATTGAATAAGGAGGTGAGTCTGAACACTGCTTGGGAGTTGAGGTTGTGGCTATTTGGTGGTAAGAATTTGTTTAAATTCATCAAGTAAACATTTCCTCATTTCTGTCTTTGAACTAAAGCATAGAGAGAAAGAAAGAGACAGAGAATAATCTGATACAGAGAGGGACAAAGATAGAGAAAAGAGATATAGAGATAGAGATAGAGAGGAAAGGAAGGAAAGTGGAGGGAGAGAGAGGAGAGAAGAAAAGAAGAGAGGAAAAGAAAAAAAAGAGAAACCATTTGCTGACATGTCCCTAAATTAAGGGTTATAACCTACAATGAGGGCACTCTTATGCCCTTGGAGGATTCCAACTAAAGCTCTAACTAGAGAGAAGAGGAAGAATAAAGGGCTGGAAAGAACAATAAGAAATCCCCTATAGAAAAGGGAAAGGAGAGGGAGGAAATTTATTTGCTGAGAGGGCCCCTGGATTAAGAATTATGCACTAAACTGAGGAAGCCAGTCCCTTTTGTCTAACCCACTTGGGGGTGCATAATTGAATGTGGGGGTTGTGAAAAATGTGGTAATACTAAAAGTTATCAAATATTCTGCCAGGATTTAATTCTTTATATAAAAAATAAATAAATAATTCATCTCTGTATGCAACTTTGTTTTTATCTTTAATGGTAAAATTATACATAAAAGAATTTTTTAAAAATAAATAATTATTTATTATCAGTAAATATCTGATTTTTGTACCTATTTTAATATATCTATGTACCTAGGAGTCAAGTAAAAATGTCTTGGGGAAAAGAAAATATAAAAAGTTTCAGAAGTCCAGGTCTAACCCATCCTTATGCCTTGGAGGGTTCCAACTGAAATCCCATGTAGAGGGAAAAGGGAAAATAGAAGTATAAAGAACAATGGGAAATCATCTAACAAAAAAGAAAAGAGGCAGAATGAATGAAGTGACAGCCTTGCTCTGATCATCACAGCCAAAACTCCTCCCTCCCCAAAAGTTTCTAGGGCTACATACACTGCACAGAAGATTTTGCCTTTGCCCAGAGTAGGCAATTAATACATGTTTATTAAATTGCAATATTTGTTGAATCAAATTAAAAGTCATGGTGTTGCCTTTTCCTTTGGATCTTCAGAAGTTCACACTATTTTTCACCCCTTGTGAAGTAGCTCTCTTGAAATAAAAGCGGCCTCTGTGATTCCTCAGTCTGCACAGTCTTTGAACAAGTCTCTCTTCTGAGTGTCTCCCTGGAGTGAATTGTTTTTCGATTGCAGCTTTTTCCTCAGCTTAGTATACTCTCTTACCCAGCTTGGCTCTCTTCTGTCTCCGCTTTGCCCTTTTTGTGCCTCTGAGCTTCCCCTTTTATATAATAGGTTTATGGAGCTCTAAGTCCCTCAGCTCCTTTCATTTGGGGTGCTGAAAGAAGCTGGTGAATAATTCCTCAACTAGGTTTGTTAAAGGAGCACATGTCAGTGTAGCAGGAAGAATGGAACTTTTTAGTAGTAGGAAGGCAGAAGAGGGCATGGGTGATAGTAAGTTGCCACCTTAAGCAATTCAAGGGACATTCTAACCCTCCACCACCATCCCCCCTTTATGGGATCATTCTGCAAATGAAATGGCCTATAATTTAGATAAGAGAAAGAGGGAGACATCAAAAATAAGGCCGATAAAAACAGAAAGAGAGACAGAAACAAAGATGGACAGACTTTATTTAGGAGGTTCAGACAGCACCTCTTCCCCAATAATGGGATCAGGATAGCAATTCCTAGTTTGAAATAAATATATGGTAAATTCACAATGGCTATTCTCTTTGGCAAAAAGGTAGATTTATTTAAGGGAAGAGGTTAAAGACAAAATGAAGGCATACAATAGATGCCAGGAATGGTAAGTATGACTAACCAGAGTTAGCTAGAGTAAGAAGACTCAATTAGAGAGGAGGAACTATGAGGAGGGAGAGAGGATAACTTCACAGTGAGCTTTGACCTAAGAAGAATTTATCAAAAATCTTCATTATAACCAGATCTTTTGTAGGGGAAATATAGCCTTGGGCGTTTCCCAGGTGAAAAAAAGCAGGAACTCAAGAGGGAGGGTCAAAGAGCCAGATGGATTGATTGCACCTGGAATACCAGGTCTCAGACATGTCTAAAGTTATGTCAATTAAGATTGAATGGGATAGCTAATTTCTTTTTTTGTATGAAATTATGGTTGATAGTTTACATTATGACTGTCAAATTATGGTAATAAGTTAGTAAGTTCCCATAAAGTTTGTCTCAAAGGTTGTTGTGACTATCTTTAAATATGCTAAGTAGATTGGAGACAAGGATGGATGAATTAACAATAGACTGTAACTTCACATTATTTTGTAATAGTCACTTGGGCTTCTTCCTGATTGGTGAAAAGAGTAAATTGCATCACCCAGTATGTGGTTATGAACTCCTTGGATCAGAGATTTTGAGTTGGAAGAAACCTTGGAAGTGATCACATAATGCTTCCATTTTATAGATGAGGAAATTGAGGCTCAGAATATGTGCCTAAAGTTATAGCGGTAACAGCTTGTACTCAGATCCCTTGATTCAAAATTCAGCATTCTTTCATTCTACATAGGACACAGTCTCTATTGGGGAATAAGAATATTCATGGATGCCTCAGAATCAACACAACCATGTGTTAGGCACCTTTAAAGAGCATGCCTTTAGTCTTTTGGTAATTCTAATTTATTCATAATTAATATGTATTAGACTTCCTGCCATCTAGGGGAGGGGGTGGAGTGGAAGGAGGGAAAAATTTGTAACAGAAAGCTTTGCAAGGGTCAATGTTGAAAAATTACCAAATGCATATGTTTTGCAAATAAAAAGCTTTAATAAAAAAATCCGATTTATTGGGCAATCAACTGGGATGATTAAAAAAAAAAAAACTTTGTTCTAGGTGCAGCTCTGTGAAGCTCTATTTGTTGTTGTATAGTCATGTCTGACTCCATTTGGGGTTTTCTGGGCAAAGATGCTCCATCTATTTTTACAGATGAGGATGCTGAGGGAATTATATTATAGCTAATACTTGTCTGATGCTAGATTTGAATTAATTTTCCTGACTCTAGCACTGTTGCTCTATCCACTGCACAACCTAGCTGCCCTTACTTAAATCTATCTTCCATTGCTTTGTTGTTGTCATAAAGATGCAAGTTAATTAGAGTTTCAAAGCTAGGTAATGAACTTGTATTGATTTTACCCATAAAGTGATATGAAAGTAGTATTAGAACAAGGTCCCTGTGTCAAACATGTTCCAGATACCCTAGTTTCTAAGCTTTTTTATTTTTTTTTTGGGGGGGGGGAGGTGGAGCAGGGGATGAAGGCAGAAGGTTGAATGAAACATACCAGTCTTCAAAAAAACAAATCCTGGCCTAGTATGTAAAGACTGTTATCTTCAAAAGGTAAATATATGATTTTGTCCAATACAAAATTAAGTCTATAAAATAAGTCCATAATAGTTTGGAAAATAATTGGTACTCTCAAGACTCCTCTTCACCCTCCTCACTCCCAAACCATCTCTAGATTTGGGAGGACCCAGGGCTTCCTAACCTATCTCCACTTCCCCATAAATATACTCAAACATCCACAATTAAAAGTGGATAACAATAGATCACATATTTACTTATCAATAAATAGGCCATTATCTGCTCTTGCTATTGTATCTGTGGCAGCTTTTGCTTTTATCATATTATTAATACAGCAAAGATAATTCCCAGTCTTCTGGGGTGGAGTCTATAATCTTTTTTACATTGTTCTCCTAATCAGCTAAAGAGGAAATGGGGGAAAGAGAGAAATGGAGGCTTCTAGTGAGAATTAGAATTGAACAATGTTTAACTGCGGCTAGTATGTTTTAAATGAGATAAGAGCAATGCATACTTATATTATTTAATTGTTTGAAGTACATTTTTGAAGTAAGGGTCAGCTTTCTGAAATGAAACTATCTTCTGTTGAAAACTACTCAAGGAATATTAAGAACAAAAATGAATGGCTACAGGCAAACTTCAGTATAATGATGATGATAATTAAGAATAATAGCCCATGAAACAAATTTGAACCTCTTCATTCTACAATCCATTTAATTATAATAATAATATTTTTAAAATATCTCTGGAGCCAGAGATGGTGTGAACACATATAATCCTTGCTACCTGGGGAGTTTTGAGCTAGAATAGGGCTAACATCATCTGGTTGCCCACTTTAATCCTGGGACCAATCCAATGAGCCTCCAGGAATGGAAAATCATCAGACTACCTAAAAGGAGGTGAAAAAGGGAGTGAACCAATATGGGTAGGAAATAGAGTATGACAAAGCTTCTTGCCAATCACCAATAGGCAGATTTCATCCAGCCTGGATGAAATAGGAAGACTCAATATAAAAAGAAAAGCTATGTCCATCCCAAATATTTATAGTCTTCAAATTACATGGAAAAACATTTTAAATATATAGTAACCTCGCAGATGAAATTTAAATTATGTGGGATTAAGTCAATGTACATGTCAATTCACGTCATCTCTGTTGTACTCCCAGAGTTGTCCAGAAAATACTTTCACTGAGTCTACAGAAATTACGCTTACATTCCAATACTGTGATTCAATACAAAAACAGTCAGTTTCTCCCCCTGTGCAATAAATAATCCACAGTACTGATGCACAAATCATGCATGTTTGGCACTGGAGATACATTAAATACAAAAAAAAAAAATGTTATATTTGTCCTTAGACAGTTTCCATCTTGAGTCCTTCAAATAAGGTGAGAGGAACAAGATGGGCAACAGCATCATTAGTAGCAGTAATAGCTGTAGCCAACAAACAATTTCTATGAGCAATATCATAGTCAAAACCATTGCCTGACCTCTTCAATATAATGGTGAGTCATATAAATTTAAGATCAATGTTTTTAATTGATGTTACAACGCTAAATATGCACAATTTCCAGGTTATGTTGGATAAAAAGCTTTCAAAATATTTTCTTGTGGTTCAGTAGTTTCCATCTCTTTGTAACCCCATTTAGTTTTCTTGGCAAAGATATCTGGGGTCATTTGCTGCTTCCTTCTCCAATTTATTTTGCAGATGAGGAAACTGAGGCAAACTGAGTTAAATGATTTATCTAGGGTCGCAGTTATCAAGTGTCTGAGGCCAGATTTGAACTCAGGAAGATGAATCTTCCTCACCATAGGCCCAGCACTCTACCAGACTAACTGCCCTTTTGAAATATAAGAAAAGAGAAATCAAAGTCATATGGGAGCACAACAAGCCTTATATCCTTCTTGCCTTGTTTGCTGCTGTAATTATGCTAAGGACATTGTCACTGATCCTACAGAAGATAATCTAAAAATTCTTTTATTCAGTTACAAAAACAGTCACTTTATCTATCTATGCAAGGGTATGCAAAACATTTAATACAAAAGACTAATAGCAAGGATAGTGATTTGTCACAACTAGAACTGTTTTTATTTGAATTCCGTTGGAAAATATGAGAAGTAAAAGATAAATGATAATATTTTGAGAATACCGATGGAAACTTTACATAGCTTTTTACTTATGATATAGCTAGATAGCATTACTGCAATCTAGACTGGCAGTATTTCCACAGGAAATCTGGGGTGGAGTAAGTTACAAAAGCTACATTTAGCTCTACACTTAGCTCCTCCCCCTCTTTAGGTCACATTTTGCTTCTCCTACTCCCTCTTACTCCAGACACCTGGGATAGCTAACTGGTACTCCCTTAGATTGCATTTATTTTCTCTTGTTTTAAATTGTGATAGGATTTGAGGACATCCTGAGTACCCAGTTTAGTATCATACATGTCCAATGCATTAAATAAAGATGCAAAAAACAGCTTTTAGTAGTAGGAAAGGCAAAGTATTTGGAGTGAGAACTGCACTCAAATCCCTACTCCATTAACTTATTAGCCATGAGGCCAAAGACAAATTACTGAATCTCTCTAGATCTCAATTTCCTTTTCTACAAAAGAGGAAACAAGAGAGTAATAAGAAATACCTTATTACTATTTAAAGAAAGTTACTTTGTAAATTTAAGGTTTCATATAAATGGAAGCTACCTGGTATTATTAGCTCAAGGAAGATAAGTGTTTCACTTCCTGATCTGGAGAACCTTGCAATTAACTAGAACAATCTCAATAATTACTTAAATTCAGAGTCTATATGTAGAACCTGGATCTATATAATTATTCTTGGATATACTTTGAATGAAAGTACCAGAAAGCATTGCTCTCTATGGCTTTTTCATCTTGAGTGGAAGAGAACTGTCTACATAAATCAAAACACCCAGGATGAATAGTTACTAGAGCACCATTACATATATTCTGGTACTTGATGTTTTATCATAGTATTCTCTGAGCTTTTTCCTTCAAAGATGAATAATAAATTAACTTAAATATGTGGCTATATTTACCAATATGCCTTTTTACCTTTGTAAAAAGCCAGGAGACTGGTCCAGTTTCCTATAAGATTCTACAAGATAGCTCAGATTCTACCAGTTGTGAATTTGCCCAATCACAATACTCAATATCTAGACTCTACAACTCTCCCTTCTGCCCAATTTTTTTTAAATAATAGCTCTTTATTTTCAAAATAGATATAAAGATAGGGTTGTTTTTTTTTTTTTTCCACTGAGGCAATTGGGGTTAAGTGACTTGCCCAGGGTCTTGCCAAAAATGTTGCATCTGAGGCCAGATTTGAACTCAGGTCCTCCTGACTTCAGGGCTGGTGCTCTATTCACTATGCTACCTAGCTGACCCTAAAGATAGTTTTTAACATTTACCTTTGTAAAACCTTGTGTTCCTAATTTTTTTCTCTCTCTTTGCCCTATCCCCTCTTCTAGACAGCAAGAAAGCTAATATATGTTAAACATGTGCAATTCTCTCTCTCTCTCTCTCTCTCTGTATATATGTGTGTGTGTATATATATATATATATATATATATATATATCTCCACTTCATCACACTCCACAAGAAAAATCAGATCCGAAAGGGGAAAAAAATTAGAAATAAAAAACAAACAAATAATTACAAAAAAGGTGAAAATACTATGTTATGATCCACATTCCTCTTTCTGGATGCAGATGGCTCTCTCCATCACAAGTCGGTTGGAACTGGACTGAATCATCTCATTGTTGAAAAGAGCCACTTCCATCAGAGTTGATCATCACATAATATTGTTACTGTGTACAATTTTCTCTTGGTTCTACTAATTTCATTTAGCATTAATTCACATAAGTCTCTCCAGGTCTTCCTGAAATCATCCTGCTGATCATTTCTTATAGAACAATAAAATTCTATAACATTCATATACTATAACTTATTCAGCCATTCCCCAACTGATGGGCATCCACTCAGCCTCCAGTTCCTTGCCACCAAAAAAAAAAGAGATGCTACAAACATCATTGCACATGTGGGTCCCTTTTCTTTTTTTTTTATGATCTCTTTGGGATACTAACTCAGTAGAGACATTCCTGGATCAAAGGGTGTGCACAATTTGATAATCCTTTGCTGTTTAACTTCATTATCCAAGATTGTAATAGGATCAATCTTATCAATTGTAAGGTCAGGATTATTGTTTGAGAAGTTACCCAGTAGTATTAAACAATGAACAAATTAGGATGTGCAGGTAGCTTTTCAATTCTGGTGGGTTTTTTTTCCCTCTAATCCTTATCACTTGATATGCTAATACATTTCCAGCTACTTAAGTCTAATTCTACATACATCTCCCCATTCTTTCCCCCCAAAAAGAGACAATGTAGTACAGTTTGAATCTTGACCCTACCACTTGTTAGCCATATAACAATGCTTATTTTATTTTGCTGGGCTTCAGTACCCAGCACATAGTAAATGCATAATAAATGCTTATTTTCTTCCTTTTAGTTTCTACATTTGTAAAATGGTTATGATAATATTTATACTACCCTCAAAGAATAGTTGTAAGGAAACATTCTTATAAACTATAAAACATTATAAAAACGTGAGCTATTTTATTAATAACAGTTCTCAAATGCCTATCTGTAACTTTATTCTAGGAACCCCAAGAAAAAACTGAATTTGAATCATGCCTCAGATGCTTATTAGCTGAGCGTTATTTAATAGCATCTCTTGGCTTCAGTATTCTCATCTGTTAAAGGAGGATAATAATTGCACCTCCTTTCCCAAAGGTTGTTGTATCAACAAAGGTAACCTATGTTAAGCACTTTGTGAACCTTCATGTATTAGCTATTATTCCAATCCTTGTTCATCTTACAGCTAAATTGGGACAATTCTCTATATACCTTTATGGTTGTTATAGTAGCTTCCCTATATCAGCACAGTTTTTAAAATATGTACCATTATCTTAAAATAATTCATTATTTTTTAGAACCTAGGTATTATCTATTTATTTTATTACATGATAAATTTTATGACTCTTTTCCTTCAGTCCATATCTGTGATTTTTTTTCAGTGTGAAAATGCATATCAATGAATCAAAAGACATTTATTAAACACCTACCATATGCCATATTCTGTATTTGGCACTGGGGACACAAAGAAATAGTCACTTTCTCAAGGAACTTATATTCTATCAGAAGAAACAAGATGTACATATTCTATGTGTGTGAGTATACCTAAACAGATG
The DNA here is from genome assembly GCA_023553655.1 of Myrmecobius fasciatus. Classification (NCBI taxonomy): domain Eukaryota; kingdom Metazoa; phylum Chordata; class Mammalia; order Dasyuromorphia; family Myrmecobiidae; genus Myrmecobius; species Myrmecobius fasciatus. Next base: position 463,277 of record JAJPUD010000136.1, read on the forward strand.
TTCATTAAGTCAACCATATCCTCTAAATAAATAGCAGGATTTTTTTTTCCTGGAGATTGAAGGTGGAAGCTCAGAAAAAAAAAAAAAAATATGACATTGAAGTTGAGACTTATGTTAAAATTTGGAATAGCCTAGACATTTCAAAAGATAGAAGTGAGGAAAGAGAGAGTATTCTAGGAACAAAGTGATCAGTACCAAAGATCAATGCAAAGAACAATAGATTTGGGGAAGTGTAGCAAAATGTAATAAACCTGGAAAGATAGATTGCAGCCAGGCTTAACTAATACACAAATGTGAAAACTCTCTCTCTCTTTTTTTTTTTTTTTGCTGAGGCAATTGAGGTTAAGTGACTTGCCCAGGGTCACACAGCTAGGAGTGCTAAATGCCTGAGGTCAGATTTGAACTCAGGTCCTCCTGACTTTAGGGCTGGTACGCTATCCACTGCACCACCTAGCTGCCTCTGTGAAAAGTCTCTCAACAGATTCGATTCAACAGCTGATTTATTGTTACTCTCTGCCTAAGATTAGTGACAGGGTAAGTGACATGCTTCTGCTCAGACAATGCATATTAATTGGAGACATCACTCATTTGAAGATTTGAAGAGAAACTCTTTTGAGAGTAAATAGAAATCCAAAATCATGTTCTTTTGAATATTGTGCTTGACCCAGACAAGGGAAGAGGAATAATAACTGATTTCCTAGTTCAGACAAAATCTTTCTGGGACCATTTCCTCCCATTTCCAAAGGAGAGAATCACTTGTGGGACTACTGGACTGGATTGATGAGGGAGAGAGATCAGGTGCTATTTATTCAGAGGAATGTGGCAGATGGGAGACTATAAAAGATAAACAAACACACACACATAAACATGCATGCACACTGATAGCTCCATTTATATGACATTCTGTAAGTGGTTTCATTTATTCGGATTCCTAGACAAGATAGAAATGGAGCTTCCTGAAGCATAGAGTAATAGGATAGAATATTTTGTCCTTGACCTATTTATTCATAATCTTCTATTAATAAGTCTTTATAAAGTATCTACTATATACTAGGTACTGTGGTAGTTACTAAACACACAAAAACAAACAGAAAAGGAAATTATCTATGCCATGGAGACAAAGATGTGAGTTCATGGTCTGAGGAACATTTTCTTTCAATGCAAATCACCTCTTTTTCTTTGAGTTAGAGTTTTAAAAAATTGGCTAGAGCCCTGAATTAAGGTTGAGTGAATTGGAGTTGACAGTTGATATGTGTCTGGGTAGGTTTTTCTCTATAGTATCCTGTTCTGGTACACTTATCATGTACTATTGTTCTTTATAACTTTGTGTTTAGGGCTTTTATCTTCCTTTGGAGAGAGACAGAAGCAGCTCCCTGACAGATGACAGAAAAAGAGATAGAGATGGCTTCAGATCTGTAAAAGACCTGGGTGCAAGTTGTTTTGCATAAGGCTGTCCTTAAGGTAGAGAATTCTTACAAGATGCTCTCTGGCTGAACAACTTTTGGCATTGATTGTGACGAAATACTATTTTCCTGTAAGAAATGATGAACTCAGTGATCTTAGAAAAACATGGCTAGATTTGCACAAAATAATGCAGAGTAAAATGAGCAGAACCAAGAGAATAATGCATACACTAATAAAAATTCTTTTTAAAGAACTTTGAATGACTAACACTTTTAAACTATTAGAAGTACCCAAATTAACTACAAAGGGCATATGAAGGAAGACACTGTATCCAGAAAAAGAAAAAAATAAATAGAAGTATATATAAAATGGTTTTATATGCACACACACATATGAGTATATATACATATGCACATTCACATATATAAATAAATATACAGATACATACATATTTATGTCTTCTGGTAGGGAGGGTGGAAGAAAAAAAGAAGAAAAAAAGAAAAAAATATATATTTAAAAGGAATAGCAAGCTATCCATAATAGATTAGCAATTTTGTGAAAAATCTTCTTTTTCCCTCTATAGTATGTTATGGAAATGTCTGTTTTATTTCTTGTTAAGAATTAAATAAACACATTTTTAAAAAAAATGTTCTTTGCCTATGTGAGGAGTGAAGTTGGAGAGTACTTAGGAGAGGAGAGATCTTGCATCTTCTGACTTACATCTTTGAAAGAGAACAAGCCATTTCAGGCTCTCTTTGATTGTGATGCTCACATAAACTCAAAACATTGAGTAATCATTCTCTACCAATGAAGAGAGTCTTACTTAAAGAGTCTTGAGCGCGAAGCGACATTTTACTTGGTCAAAGTGAGGCTTAAACTAAACTTGAAATTCATTGGTACAAATCCTGACTCTTAATATATTCTTACTATGAGACACTGGGCAAATCATTAAACTGTTCAGGAACTCAGATGATTACCTAAAAACATAAATTTTAAAACAATTTCTATTTGCATACCAGAGACAGAATGGATTGCACCTATGAAACTATGGTCAAGATTGTTATTTAGAAATGATCTAAGTGGGATAATTCAAACTCTGACTCTCTTCTTTGTGTTTTGGATAATAAGCAGCGTTTTACTCATTTACTTTTTTGTTTAAAGGATAAACAAAAGTAGTTTAATGTACTTTGCCAAAAATTTAGTGTTACAATAACATAGTTATTAACCTTGCCTACATAAGACAGTGCCTACATAAATCACATCATTCAATTTTATTTAAACAAAAATAAATGGTACATATGCAAAAAAATTGTGAAATTTTCATCCTTTGCTCAGATGAAATTCATGAATAATAAGTGGTTATTTTAATAGTTGGATAAATACTGATTTATAAGTCAAGGATAAAGTGACTGATAGTGGAACCAATTCTCATTTGGTTTTTTCTTCAAATAGTTTGTTCTTCTGGTCTGGATATCTGGTTAAGAATCCTATTGATTTTGAAAGGCCACAACTGTAATGTCTGGTTTTCCATATATATTTAATTTGTTTATTGAATGGGACTCAAAGTTTGAAGTTAGCTTTGGTTTCCTTTTCTTTTTCCTTGAAATGCAGAATCAGACAAGATGTAGCCAGTTTAAAATAATTTATAAAATTAAAACCAAAATCAATAAAGGTCTATTTACTTGACCCCAAAATTGTTCTTTGCTTTTGATGAAATCAATGTAAGCAAAACTTTGTAAAAATTTTGAAATGTTGGTGTGTTAGCTAAACTTTTAAAAATGAATCATATTTATATAATAGTATTAGATTTTGCATGCAGAGATAATGAAGTAGAGAAATCAGTATATTATAATCAAAACCATAAGTGGATTTTCTCCAACATTTTGCGATATACTGTCTAAAGTAAGCCAAAGTTTAGTTTATCATCAATTATAATAAGATCAATTAAAGAAAGAAAGTATATGACTTTGTGTAATCATGGAACTGTGGAATTAAGTACAGATAATTGAGATATAAAATTTTAAACTATACATTTTTCTCACCAATTTTGATTGCATTTTTGGCATAAAAGTGCTATTGAAAAAGTTCAAAATCTTTGCATTTGAATTTTAACACGAACCTAGTTTAATCAGAAACTATATTTCAAAAGCAAAGAGGAAAAATGACTTTGAAGACATTCATTTCCCTCATATAAAAGACTTATTATATCATAAACAGATTCTATATTGTAAGAAATCATATGTGTAAGGATCTGAAAAAACCTATTAGGTCATCTTGTCTATCTTTTTACTGAGAGAAACATTGTTCTGGCTGTATATTTTTCAGTGTTTTGTCATTTTAAAATATGCTAGGGGATTCAGCCCAGGCAAAAATCTTTAGTAATTCAAGTATTGTAAATGCAATCAAAGGGATAGTCTAAATGATTTCCCAAAACCCTGTATATACCTTAGAATCTACTTCTATAAAACAGTGACAGAGAAAAGCAATTCGTAGATTAGGGAGAACAAAATACTCACACAATAAAGAACCAAGTTGGGGGAAAGCACTGTTTATTTGATACCCAATCAAGATACATTTGAAGATTAAAATAGAGATTTGAGCAATTAGAGTTAGATAAATTGGCTGTATTAATGGAAATAAAAATCATTTTAGCAATCATGCGGATCCTGTGAGTAATCTGTGATTTCTTTGGTGTGAATTCTCCTTGCACCAAGCATTTATTTACTTATATAATTGGCATTTGTTAAATTTTTTCTATGTACTATGGTTACACAGAGAAAAAATGAGATAAATCTCTACCAACAGTTTGTATTCTTTCAATCCCTTCATGTCCTCTTAGATTGTAAGATTTGTGTCCATGGTTTACAATAAATCCTCCAAAGAGAGTATATCCTTCTCTCTGGGACCTAGTTTTTATTTCAAAATCTGAGAATTGTCATCATCATTGTCTTTATCATCATCATCATCGCTGGTAATTTTGCAGAGTTTCCCAGAAGTCTTAGTTTTAATAGACACCCAGTGTAACATATTTGTTTGCAAAGCACTTTCCACATTCTATCTTTTCTGCATCACAGAAGGACTGTGAGACAGATGATAAAGATATTTTTAGTCCCATTTTACAGATGAGTAATTAAGACTTAACAAAGCTAAGTGTCTTGTTCAAGGCCATAAAGATAGTATCACAGGTGAAATTCAAACCTAGGTACTCTTGACTCTAAAACCAACATTTTAATCACTTGAACACTTCAGAAATAGAAATCTGTAGTCTGATCATTAATATGAAGGATTGTATGAATGTAAATTATTCTTTGAGAGGTGTGGTACTCATGATGGGAAAAAATTTGAGTTTTTATAAAGTTAGTTTTAAGCTATACACTGTATTTTTATTTTGTTGGATTGAATTTCAAATATTTTATATTTGAGATAGTTTTAGCACAATTGTCAGTCGGAGATGTGACATAAATTCTGATAACTCCGAGGGGAAATCTCAGGTAGAGACACAAGTCAAAGAGGGATAGTTTGAGGAAACTCTAATAATGAATCCAGTCTATCTATATTCAGAGTTTAGTTATAGGTCATAGACCACATATTCACACACACATATACATTCATGCATTTATGCACATACACACATATTCTTATTTATCCTTCAATATCAAAGAGGATAATTAGGGAGATGACACCATAACATACAAGTGAGTTGCATTTAAGTGAGAAAGCTCTGGGCAAAATCACCAGTCTCATTTTCTCTTCTGGAAATGTAGATCCAATAGCAAGATATAAATCAGATGACTGGAGAAGGCCATCTATGTGTCTAATGAGTAAAAGAACCTCTGTTTATAATTCAAGGCAATAAAAAATCTGCTATTCCCCTACTTTTTCAATGTCTGTTAATAATCTTTCATGTATTCTATGTTACATAAAATTGAACTAATGGGAGACTTCCAGGGTTGGAGCCAAGATGGCAGAGTAAAGCCAGCAAGCTGCTCAAGCTCTCCCAGTTTCCCTTATAAACCACATGAAAACAAAGCCTCTGAACAGAGTCTGATAGAATGAAACTACTATTTAGCTCAAGATAGACTGGAAAAACTTCAAGAAAGATCAGTCTTACTGGGGGAAAAAGGGTGTTCAGTTCAGCTCAGACAGACTTTGGGAAAGCTGATGAAAAGCTCCTAATCATAGCAAATCAATAACTCAGACCCTCAGTCCTGGCTTAGTAGATATGCAGATCAGTGGGGTAGCCTCCATTCCCAACTCAGAAGGCAAACCCTGGGATATCAGGGTGTTCCTGAATGCTACTCCCATAAACACAAGAAGCCCCATGCTCAAAGTCAAGACTCAGAGCTGAGCTATATAGAAAGCTTGGGACAGTGCCACATTTAACCTAGGAGCAGACTTCAACCATAAAAGTAAAAAAAGAGAAAATATCAAAAGAAAAGAAAGAAAATGAGCAAGAAACAGAAAAGAATCTTGACCATAGAAAGCTACTATGGTGACAGGAAAGACTAAAACAGCAACTCAGATGAGGACAAAATGTCCACAAAGGAAATCTCAAAGAGTGATGTGAATTGATCTCAAGCCCAAAGAGGCTTCTTGGAAGTGCATATAAAAAATGTAAAAGATAAATAAGAAAGGTAGAAAAAATGAAAAAAAAATGAGAGGTATGTAAGAGAGAATCAACTTATAAAGCTTATAAAAGAAAGGAAAAAATTGACTGAAGAAACCAACTCCTTATTACAGTTGGCCAAATGCAAAAAAAAAAAAAAAAAAAAAAAATCCACTAAAGAAAACAATACTTTCAAGAGCAGAATAAAAGAAATAGGAAAAAATGATACAAAAGCTAACTAAAGAAAATCACACATTAAAAACTAGAATAGGACAAAGGGAAGGTAATGCCTCTACAAGACAGCAAGAATCAGTCAAAAAAACTAAAAAGAATGAAAAAATGGAAGAAAATGTGAAATACCTCATTGGCAAAATAGCTGCCCTGGAAAGTAGATCCAGAAGAGACAATTTTAAAATTATTGGCCTAACTGAAAGCCATGACCAAAAAAAGAGCCTGGGTAGCATTCTTCAAGAGATCATTCAGGAAAACTACCCCAATATTCTAAAAACACAGGGGGAAGTACTCATTGAAAAAATCCATCACTCACCTCTGGAAAGAGATCCCATGAGCAATACTCCAAGGAACATTATTGTGAGATTCCAGAACTACAATTGCAAGGAAAAAATACTGTAAGCTGCCAGACAAAAATAATTCAAATATCAAGAAGCAACAGTCAGGATTACCCAGGATCTTGCAGCTTCTACAATAAAGGACTGGAGAACCTGGAATATCATATCCCAGAAGACAAAGGATCTAGGGTTACAACCAAGAATTAACTACCCAGCAAGACTCAGTACCATCTTATAGCTGAGGTAGTAAATATTCAGTTAAGTAAGAGACTTTCAATCATTTCTATGATTTAATTTACATTTAATCTACAAACATAAGATTCAAGAAAAGCATAGAAAAGTAAACATGGGGAAAATATATATTATTGAAAGGTTAAACTATTTACATCCCTAGATGGGAAAACAATATCTTAAATTTTGAAAACTGTATCTGTCACTGGGGCAGACAAAGGGGGGCACATGGAAAGGGTATGGTTGTACATGGACTCTGATGTGAAGATATCAAAGAAAAAGATTAAGGGGTGAAAAAGATATGTACTGGAAAAAAGGAAAAGGGGAGGTAAAATAGGACACATTAGATCACATGAAGAGGAGTAAAAGACCTATTACAATCTAGGGAAAGAAAGGAGGGGGTTGAGCATAATCAGAAGCTCAATCCCATCAGTTCTTGCTCTAAGAGGAAATAGCTTAATCATTCAGTTGGATATAGAAATTTATCTAACCCTATAAAGTAGTAGAAGGAGAAAGAGGAAAGAAAAGAGAAGGGCAGGATAGAAGCAAGACAGAAAATAAGGGAAAAAGATAAGAGAAGGTGGGAAGGGGTGAAAGAAGACAAGATAATGGGTGGGGTGAGTTAAAAACACTTCTTAGAGAAGGGGGAGGAGTGCTAGGAGATAGAAGTAATGGGTGTGGTGGGTCAAAATTACACAAGTAAGGACAAGGTGGAAAGATAACAAAAGTATATACAGGGAAGAAAATAGAATGGAAACAAAATTGGAAATCATAATTGTGAGTTTGAATGGGCTGAACATATAGCAAATAGCAGAGTAGGTTAAAAAACAGAATCCTACAATGTTATTTATAAGAAACACATTTGACACTAAGAGACACATACAGAGTAAGGGTAAAAGGGTTGGACAGAATTTATTATGCTTCAACTGAAGTAAAAAAAAAAAACTAGGGGTAGCAATTCTGATCTCAGATAAAGCAAAAGTAAAAATAGATCATACTAAAAGAGATAAGGAAAGAAAGTACATCTTGTTACAGGTTGTCATACACAATAAAGTAGTAATGATACTAAATGTATATGCACCAAGTGGTAGAGGAGCCACATTCCTAGAGAAAATTTTAAGCCAGTTACAAGAAATAGTACTCAAAACTATATTAGTGGGGAACCTCAACCTTCCCCTCCCAAAATCAGACAAATATACCCACAAAATAAATAAGAAGGAACTTAGTTAATAGAATCCTACAAAACCTAGATATGATAGATCACTGGAGAAAATTGAATAAGGATAGAAAGGAATACACCATTTTATTGGTAATACATGACAAGTATAAGGGCATAAAAACCTCACAAACATAATGCAAAAAAGATAGAATATAATTTTTTAGACCAGAAGGCATTAAAAATTATATTCAATAAAGGGACAGGGAAAGATAAGCTAAAAACCAATCTGAAATTAAATAATCTAATTCTAAAACTGAGTTAAACAACAAATCACAGAAACAATCTATTATTTCATCCAAGAGAATGACAAAAATGAGACAATGTACCAAAACCTATGGAATGCAGCCAAAGCAGTTCTTAGGGGCAATTTTATATCACTAAAATGTACATAAATAAAATAGAGAAAGAGGAGATCAATGAATTAGGCATGCAACTAAAAAGGGCAGAAAAAGAATAAATTTAAAGCCCCCAATTAAATAGCAAATAAGAAATTCTGAAACTCGAGGGAGAAATCAATAGAATTGCAACTCCGAAAACTATTGAACTAATAAATAAATTTAAGAGCTGGTTTTATATTTTTAAAAAAACCAACAAAATAGATAAACATTTGGTTAATTTGATTAAAAAAAGAAAAGAAAAAACAAATCACCAACACCAAAAATGAAAAGGATGAACTTACAAGCAATGAAAAAGAAATTAAAACAATAAATAGGAGCTGTTTTGCCCAACTGTATGAAACCAGAAGGTCTGACAATCTAACCAAACTGGATGAATATTTACAAAAATATAAATTACCTAGATGAATAAAATAGGAAATAAATTATTCACATAGTCCCATTTTAGAAAAATCAATTAAACAAGCCATTAATTATCTCCTTAAGAAAAAATTTCCTGGGCTAGATGGATTCACAAGTGAATTCTACCAAACATTTAAAGAACAACTAATTCTAATACTATGCAAACTATTTGGAAAAACAGGTAAAGAAGGACTTATGCCAAATTCCTTGTATGACACAAATACGGTACTGAAACCTAAACCAGGAAGAACCAAAATAGAGAAAGAAAATTAAAAACCACTCTTCCTAATGAATATTGATAGAAAATTTTTCAATAAAACAATAGCAAAGAGATTACAGAAACTTATCATCAGGATAGTACACTATGACCAAGTGGGATTTACAACCAAAATTCAGAGCTGATTCAATATCATGAAAATTATTAAAATATTCGACCACATCAATAACAAAACCAATAAAAATTATATGATAATCTCACTAAGATGCAGAAAAAGCTTTTTGCAAAATACAGCACCCATTCTTATTAAAAAAACGAAAAAGCATAGGGATAAAGGGAGCTTTCTTTAAAATAATAAGCAGTATCTATCTAAAGCTTACAGCAAGTATTATTTGTTTTTTATTTTTATTAAAGCTTTTTATTTGCAAGACATATGCATGGGTAATTTTTCAACATTGACACTTGCAAACTTTCTGTTCCAAATTTTTCCCTCCGCCCCCCCACCCCCTCCCCTAAATAGCGGGATAATACATGTTAATTATGTTAAAATATATGACAAATCGTATATATATATATATATATATATGTGTGTGTGTGTGTGTGTGTGTGTGTGTGTGTGTGTATATACATATTTATACAATTATCTTGCTGTTCAAGAAAAATTGGAACTACAAGAAAAAAAACCTGAGAAGGAAAACAAAATGCAAGCAAACATCATGAAAATGCTATGTTGTGGTCCACACTCAGATCCCACAGGCCTCTTCCTGGGTGTATATGGCTTTCTTCATCACTGAACAATTGGAACTGGTTTGAAACATCTTGTTATTGAAGAGAACCATGTCCATCAGAATTGATCATCATATAGTCTTATTGTTGCTGTGTATAATGATCTCCTGGTTCTGCTCATTTCACTTAGCATTCGTCCATGCAAGTCTCTCCAGGCCTCTCTAAAATTATCCTGCTAGTTGTTTCTTATAGAACAATAATATTCCAAGACATTCATATACCATAATTTATTCAGCCATTCTCCAGCTGATGGACATCCATTCAGTTTCCAGTTTCTAGCTACTACAAAAAGGACTGCCACAAACATTTTTGCACATGTGGATCCCTTTTCTTCCTTTAAGATCTCCTTGGAATATAGGCCCAGTAGAAACACTGCTAAGTCAAAGGGTATGCACAATTTGATAACTTTTTGAGCATAGTTCCAAATTGCTCTCCAGAATGGTTGGATCCGTTCACAGTACCACCAACAATGTATCAGTGTCCCAGTTTTCCCACATCCCCTCCAACATTCATCATTATCTTTTCCTGTCATCTTAGCCAATCTGAGAGGTGTATAGTGGTATCTCAGAGTAGTCTTAATTTGCATTTCTCTGATCAATAGTGATTTAGAGCAACTTTTCATATGACTAGAAATAGTTGAAATTTCTTCATCTGAAAATTGTTCATATCCTTTGACCAATTATCGATTGAAGAGTGGCTTGAATTTTTATAAATTTGAGTCAATTCTCTATATATTTTAGAAATGAGGCCTTTATCAGAACCCTTAAATGTAAAAATGATTTCCCAATTTATTGCTTCCCTCCTAATCTTGTCTGCATTAGTTTTGTTTGTACAAAACCTTTTTAACTTAATATAATCAAAATTATCTATCTGATTTTCAATTAAGAGTTACAGTTCTTCTTTGGACACAAATTCCTTCCTTCTCCACAGATCTAAAAGGTAAATTATCCTATGTTCCTCTAATTTGCTTATAATATAACTTTTTATGTCTAAATCCTGAACCCATTTAGATCTTATCCTGGTATATGGTGTTAGGTGTGGGTCAAGCCCTAATTTCTTCCATACTAGTTTCCAATTTTCCCAGTAGTTTTTGTCAAATAGTGAGTTCTTATCCCAAAAACTGGGGTCTTTGGGTTTGTCAAACACTAGATTGCTATAGTTATTGCCTATATTTTGTCCTGTGATCCTATCCTATTCCACTGATCAACTACTCTATTTCTTTTTTCTTTTTTACTTTTATTAAACCTTTTTATTTATGGAACATATGAGTAATTTTTCTATATTTATCTCTGCAAAATTTTCTGTTCAAAATTTTTCCCTCCTTCCCGCCACCCCTTCCCCTAGATGGTAAGTAGTCTAATACATGTCAAATATGTTAAAATATATGATAAATCCAATATGTGTATACATATCTATAGTTATCTTGCTGCACAAGAAAAATCAGATATAGAAAGAGAAAAAAAAGCAACTTAAGAAGGAAAACAAAATGCAAGCAAATATTCACAGAAAGCATAAAAATTCTATGTTGTGGTCCACACTCAATTCCCACAGGCCTCTCTTTGAATGTATATAACTTCCTTCATCACTGAACAATAGGGAACTGGTTTGAATCACCTCATTGTTGAAGAAAACCATGTCCATCAGAATTGATCATCATATAGTCTTGTTGCTGTGTATAATCTGTTCATTTCACTTAGCAAGTTCATGCAAGTCTCTCCAGGACTCTCTGAAATCATCCTGCTGGTTGTTTCTTACAGAATAATAATATTCCATAACATTCATATACCATAATTTATTCAGCCACTCTCCAGTTGATGGGCATCCATTCAGTTTGTAGTTTCTAACCACTACAAAAAGGGCTGCCACAAACATTTTTGTACATGTGGGTCCATTTCCCTCCTTTAGAATATCTTTGGGATACAAGCCCAGTAGAAACAATGCTGGGCCAAAGAGTATGCACAGTTTGATAACTTTTTCAGCATAGTTACAAATTGCTCTCCAGAATGGTTGGATCCTTTCACAGTTCCACCAACAATGTATCAGTGTCCCAGTTTTCCCACATCCCCTCCAACAGTTATCATTATCTTTTCCTGTCATCTTAGCCAATCTGACAGGTGTGTGGTGATATCTCAGAGTTGTCTTAATTTGCATTTCTCTGATCAATAGTGATTTGGAGCACCTTTTTATATGACTAAAAATAGTTTCAATTTCTTCATCTGAAAATTGTCTGCTCATATCATTTGACCATTTATCAATCGGAAAATGTCTTGAATTCTTAGAAATTTGAGTCATTTTTCTATATATTTCAGAAATGAGGCCTTTGTCAGAACCTTTGAATGTAAAAATGTTTCCCCAGTTTATTGCTTCCTTTCTAATTTTGTCTGCATTTGTTTAGTTTGTACAAAAACTTTTAAACTTGATATAGTCAAAATTATCTATTTTGTGATTAATAATCATCTCTAGTTCTTCTTTGGTCACAAATTCCTTCCTCCTCCACAGATCTGAGAGGTAAACTATCCTATGTTCTTCCAATTTGTTTATAATATCATTCTTTATGTCTAGATCACAAAGCCATTTTGACCTTATCTTGGTATACAGTGTTCGGTGTGTATCAATGCCTACTTTCTTCCATACTAGATTCCAATTTTCCCAGCAGTTTTTGTCAAATAGTGAGTTCTTATCCGAAAAGCTGGGGTCTCTGAGTTTGTCAATAACTAGATTACTATAGTCATTGACTATTTTGTCCTGTGAACCTAACCTATTGCATTGATCAGTTACTCTGTTTCTTAGCCAGTACCAAATGATTTTGATGACCACTGCTTTATAATATAGTTTTAAATCTAGTACAGCTATGCCACCTTCATTTGCTTTTTTTTTCATTAATTCCCTTTAAATTCTTGACCTGTTGTTCTTCCAGATGAATTTTGTTATTATTTTTTCTAGGCCAGTAAAATAATTTCTTGGAAGTTTGAAATAGCACTAAATAAATAGATTAGGTAGTATTGTCATCTTTATTATATTTGCTTGACCTATCCAAGAGTACTTGATATTTTTTCCAATTGTTTAGATCTGACTTTATTTGTGTGGAAAGTGTTTTGTAGTTTTGCTTATATAGTTCCTGACTTTCCCTTGGCAGATATTTTCCCAAATACTTTATACTATCAACAGTTATTTTAAATGGAATTTATCTTTGTATCTCTTGCTGTTAGATTTTATTAGTGATGTATAAAAATGCTGATGATTTATGTGTATTTATTTTGTATTCTGCAGCTTTGCTAAAATTGTGGATTATTTCTAATAGTTTTTTATTTGATTTTCTAGGGTTCTCTAAGTAGACCATCATATCATCTGCAAAGAGTGATGATTTGGTTTCCTCATAACCAACTCTGATTCTTTTAATCTCTTTTTCTTCTCTTATTGCCAAAGCTAGTATTTCTAATAAAATATTGAATAATAATGGTGGTAGTGGACAACCTTATTTTACCCCTGATATTATTGGGAATGGTTTCAGTTTATCACCATTGCATATGATGCTAGCTGATGGTTTTAAATAGATGTTACTGAATATTTTAAGGAAAAGTTCATTTATTCCTATATTCTCTAGTGTTTTTAATAGGAATGGATGTTGGTTTTTATCAAATGCTTTTTCTGCATCTATTGAGATAATCATGTTTTTTGTTAATTTGGTTATTGATATAGTTAATTATGCTAATAATTTTCCTAATATTGAACCATCCCCTGCATTCCTGCTATAAATCCTACTTAGTCATGGTATATTATTCTAGGGATGATCTTCTGTAATCTCTTTGCTAATATTTTATTTAAGATTTTTGCATCAATATTCATTAGGGAGATTTGTCTATAATTTTCTTTCTCTATTTTCATTCTACCTGGTTCAGGTGTCAGTGCCATGTCTGTGTCAAAAAGGAATTTGGTAGGAGTCCTTCATTCCCTATTTTTTCAAATGGTTTATATGGTATTGAACTTAATGGTTCTTTAAATGCTTGGTAAAATTCACATGTAAATCCATCTGCTCCTGGAGATTTTTCTTAGGGAGTTCCTTAATGACTTGTTTTATTTCTTTTTTCTAAAATAAGACTATTTAAGTAATTTATTTCCTTTTCTGTTAATCTGGGCAACCTATATTTTTGTAGGTATTCCTCCATTTCACTTAGTTTATCAAATTTATTGGCATAAAGTTGGGCAAAGTAACTCCTAATTATTGTCCTAATTACCTCTTCATTGGTGGAAAGTTTTCCCTTTTAATTTTTGAGACAACACTTTGATTTTTCTCTTTCCTTTTTCTAATCAAATTAAGAAGAGGTTTATCTACTTTGTTGTTTTTCTCATAAAAAACAACTTTTAGTTTTATTTATTAATTCAATAGTTTTTTTTTTTTTACTTTTAATTTTATTAGCCTCTCCTTTTATTTTTAGGCTTTCAAGTTTGGTATTTGATTAGGGGTTTTTAATTTGTTCTTTTTCTAATTTTTTTTTTTAGTTGTAAGCCCAATTCATTGATTTTCTCTTTCTCTATTTTATGCAAGTAAGCATCTACGGATATAAAATTTCCCCTAATTACTGCTTTGGCTTTATCCCTCAAATTTTGGTATGTTGTCTCATTATTGCCATTCTCTTAGATGAAATTTGTAATTGTGTATGTAATTTGCTGTTTCACCCATTTATTGTTTAATTTGAGATTATGTAGTTTCTAATTGCTTTTTGGTCTATTTTCTCCTGACCTTTTATGATATGTGGTTTTTATTGCATCATGATCTGAAAAAAATGCATTTACTATTTCTGCCTTTCTGCATTTGATTTCAAGGTTTTTCTGTCCTAACACATGGTCATTTTTTTTATAAGTTCCATGAATCACTGAGAAATAAGTAAACTCCTTTCTGTCCCCATTTAATTTCCTCCAAAGATCTATCATACATAACTTTTCTAACATTTTATTTACCTCCTTAACTTCTTTTTTATTTATTTTGTGGTTTGATTTATCTAGTTCTGAGAGAGCAAGATTGAGATCCCCCACTAGTATAGTTTTGCTGTCTATTTCTTCTTGCATCTCTCTGAACTTTTCCTCTAGGAATTTCCATGCTATACCACTTGGTGCATATATGTTTAGTCTTGATATTGTTTCATTATCTATGGTACCCTTTAATAAGATATAGTGTAGTTCCTTGTCTCTTTTAGTTAGATCTATCTTTGCTTTTACTTGATCTGAGATCAGGTTTGCTACCCCTGTTTTTGTTTTTTGTTGTTGTTGTTGTTGTTGTTGTTGTTCACCTGAAGCATAATAGATTCTGCTCCAGCCCTTTACCTTCACTCTGTATGTATCATTATGCTTTAAATATGTTTCCTGTAAACAGCATATTTTTTGATTCTGCCTTTAAATTCAGTCTGCTATCCTCTTCATCTTTATGGGAGAGTTCATCCCATTCCCATTCACAGTTAAAATGGCTAATTCTGTATTTCCTGCCATCTTATTTACCCTAGGTTATGCTTTTCTCTTTCCTATCCCCCTTCTCTCCTCCCCAGTATTTTGCTTTTGATGACCACCTCCCTCAAACATTCCTTCCCCTTTAGAGCCCTACCCCCTTTTTTACACCTTTCTCCTAATTCTTGTTTTCCCTTTTATTAGTCTTTCCCTTTCTTTTCCCTCTTTCCCTCTCATAAAAAAAAATAAAGTGAGACAATTTTCTTTGTGATATTAAATACTTCTGTTATTCTTTCAGAGCTAAATCTGATGAGATTAAGATTAACATAATGCTCACTGGCTCCCTTCTTTCCCTCAATTATAATAAGTTTTCTTGCCTCTATGTGTGATGTAATTTTGCTTATTTTACCTCCTTTTTCCTCTTCTTCCAGTGTGATCCCTTTTCTACTTCTATTTTTTTCATATTACCATAATAAAATCAATTTATACCCTCACTATCTAAGTATATCCATAACAGAAAATATACTTTTCAAGAGTTTTTTCCTTTTTCCTTTTTTTTGTTTCTCTTGAGTTCTGTGTTTGGAGATCAATTTTTTTGTTCAGTTCTGGTCTTTTCATTAGAACTAGGTGAAATTCACCTATATTATTGAATATCCATCTTCTTTCCTGAAAGATAATGCTCATTTCAGCTAGATAGCTTATTCTTGGCTGTAATCCCAGTTCCTTTGCTTTTCGGAATATCAGATTCCAGGCCTTTCGATCCTTTAATTTGGAAGCTGCTACCTGGGTGATCCTAATTATGGCTCCTCAGTATTTAAATTTTCTCTTTCTGGCTGCTTGCAATATCTTTTCCTATGTATGATAATTCTGAAATTTAGCCACGATGTTCCTTGGGGATTTAATTTTGGGTTTCTTTCAGGAGGTGAATGGTGAATTCTTTCAATGGCTATTTTACCTTCTGATTCTAAAATATCAGGGAAGTTTTCTTTTATAATTTCCTATACGTTGATGACTAGGTTCTTTTTCTCATCATGGCTTTCAGGAAGCCCTATAATCCTTAGATTGTCTCTCCTTTATCTATTTTCCAGGTCAGTTGTTTTTCCTAGGAGATATTTCATATTTTCTTCCATTTTTAAATTTTTTTATTTTTGTTTGACTGATTCTTGAAGTCTTGTTGACTCATTCACTTCCATTTGTTTCATCAAATTTTTAGTGTCTTATTTTCTTCAGGTACTGTTTTTAACTCTTTTTTTGCAATTGACCGATTAAATTTTTTTGTTCATTGCATTCTTTTTTCCATTTTTTCCATTTTTTTTGCAATGATCTCATTTATTTTCCCCATATTACTTCTCTCTTTTAAAATCTTTTATGCAATCTTCAAAGCAAACCTTGTGACATGGGGTCCAGTTTATGTCTCTTTTTGGGCCTTTTTCTGGAGTTGCTTTACCTTTAGAGACCTCAGGATTTGAGATCTGTTCTTCTCTCTCTATATAAAAGCTGCCTATGGTGAGAGTTCTTTTTGTTTTTTTTTATTTATTTTTAAGGTTTGAGATCTGTTCAAGACAAAGGAGGGACAGCTGCTTTAATTTGCCCTGGGGCAATTCTGCTGATTGAGTTTTTCTAGATGCTGGGCAGTTCTGCTGATTGATTTATTGATTTCCTGGTGCTGGGCTGTTCTATTCCAGCTCCCTGTCCCGGTCTCCCTGTGCTACAGTCTGGGTTTGGCAGACCACTGCCCTGCCCGATTGAAAAAGACCTGTTTTGAAGTTCTTCCAAGGTATCTTCCTCTAGAAATGTGTTATACTTCAGATATTTGTGTATTCTTTGACTTCAGAACCAGTATAGAGGCTTCATCTGATGTTGGTTTGAAGGAAGGTTAGAGGACATTACAGAAACTTGTGTCTGATCTCTGCCATCTTTTCTCCACCCCCAGAAGTCCTTGACTACTCTATTTCTTAGGCAGTACCAGATGGTTTTGATGAGCACTGCTTTATAATATAGTTTTAGATCTGGCAAAGCTAGGCCACCTTCATTAGTATTTTTTTCATTAATTCCCTTGAAATTCTTGATCTTTTGTTCTTCCAGATGAACTTTGCTACTATTTTTTTCTAGATCTGTAAAATAATTTCTTGGGAGTTTGATTGGTATGGCTCTAAATAAGTAAATTAGTTTGGGTAGTATTGCCATTTTTATTATATTCTCTTGGCCTACCTGTGAGCCCTTGACATTTTTCCAACTGATTAGGTCTGACTTTATTTGTGTGGAAAGTGTTTTGTAGTTTTGCTTATATAGTTTTTGACTTTCCCTTGGCAGATAGATTCCCAAATATTTTATACTATCAACAGTTATTGTGAATGGAATTTTTTTTGTATCTCTTGCTGCTGAACTTTGTTGGTAATATATAAAAATGCTGATGATTTATGCAGATTTATTTTGTATCCTGCTACTTTGCTAAAGTCACAAATTGTTTCTAGTAGTTTTTTTAGCTGAGTCTCTAGGGTTTTCTAAGTATTCTTGGCTGAATCA
The DNA here is from genome assembly GCA_023553655.1 of Myrmecobius fasciatus. Classification (NCBI taxonomy): domain Eukaryota; kingdom Metazoa; phylum Chordata; class Mammalia; order Dasyuromorphia; family Myrmecobiidae; genus Myrmecobius; species Myrmecobius fasciatus. The sequence goes on from JAJPUD010000136.1 coordinate 481,071, forward strand.
TTATATCATATGCAAAGAGTGATAATTTGGTTTCCTCATTACCTACACTAATTCCTTTAATCTCTTTTCTTCTCTAACTGCCAAAGCTAACATTTCTAATACAATATTGAGTAGTAATGATTACGGTGAACAGCCTTATTAAACTCCTGATCTTATTGGGAATGGTTCTAGTTTGTCCCCATTACATATGAAGCAAGCTTTATTTGTAATGGAGAGAAACTGAATGCATTCCCAATAAGATTAAGGGTGAAACAAGAATTTCCATTATCACTACTATTATTCAACATTATATTAGAACTGTTGTCTTTAGCAGTAAGAAAATTAATAGAAATTAAAGGAATTAGAATAGACAATGAGGAAATAAAAGTATCACTCTTTGCAGATGATATGATGATATTCTTAGAAAATCCAGAAAATCATAGAAAAACCTACTTGAAACAATCCACAGCTTACAAAGTTGCAGGATATAAAATAAACCCACACAAATTATCAGCATTTCTACACATTACTGACAAATCCCATCAACAAGAGATAGAAAGAGAATTTCCATTGGAAATTCCTGTAGTAGATGGGATAAAATACTTGGGGGTATACCTGCCAAGAAAAACCCAAGAATTATATTAACAGAATTACAAAACACTTCTCAAAAAATAAATTCAGATGCAAACAATTGGAAAAATACCAATTGCTCGTGGCTAGGGTGAGTCAATATAATAAAATTGACAATTCTGCCTGAATTTTCCTACTTGTTCAGTGCCATACTAATCAAACTGCCAAAAAATTATTTTATAGAACTTAAAAAAATAACAAAATTCATCAAGAACAAAAAACGTTCAAGAAAATTAATGAAAAAATATAAAGGATGGTGGCTTAGTAATACCAAACCTAAAACAACAACAACAACAAAAACCCTAAAAATAAAGCAGCAGTCATCAAACCCATTTGGTACTGGCTAAGAAATAGGGTAGTGGATCTGTGGGATAGATTAGATACTCATATCAAAATAATCAAAGTCTATACCAATTTAGTATTTGACAAGTCCTCAAACTCCAACTTCTAGAGTAAGAATTCACTATTTGACAAAAATTGCTGGGAAAATTGGAAAATAATACATTAGAAACTCGACAAAGACCTACATCTTATACCCTATGCCAACATAAAGTCAAAATAGGTACATGATTTGGGCATAGAGGATGATACTATAAATAAATTAAGAGAGTAGGGGATGATTTACCTATCAGATCTTTGGAGAAGAGATGAATTTGTGACCAAAGAACTAGAGAACATTAGGAAAGACAAAATCAACAACTTTGACTACATTAAATTAAAAAGGTTTTGCACAAACAAAGCCAACAGAAATAAGTTTAAAAGGGACAAGTACAAAGCTGAGAAAAAAACCTTTACAGCTAGTGTTTATGAAAAAGGTCGCATTTCTAAAATATATATATATGTCAGGTTTGTAAAAATACAAGTCATTCACCAATTGATAAATGGTCAAAGGAAATGAGCAGACAATTTTCAGATGAAATTAAATCCATCTATGTCATATGATATTATGCTCTAAATCACTATTGAGTAGAGAAATTAAAATTAAAACAACTCTGAGATACCACCTCATACCTCTCAGATTGGCATAAATAACAGCATGACATAAAATGATAATGATCAATGTTGTATGGTATGTGGGAAAACTGGGACATTAATGAAACATTGGTAGAGTTGTAGAATGATCCAACTGTTCTAGAGAACAATTTGCTGAAACTATGATCAAAGGGCTATAACATTGTGCATACTCTTTGATCCATAAATCCACTACTGGGTCTGTATCCTAAGGTACAATTCATAAAAAAGGAAAAGGATCCACATGTGCAAAAAGTATTTGTAGCAGTTCTTTTTGTGATAGCAAAAATCGGAGAATTAATAGATGCCCTTCAATCAGGGAATAGCTGAATGAAGCTAATGGAGTATTATTGTTCTATAAAAATGATGAACAAGCTGATTTTAGAAAGAGCTGGAAACATTTATTTTATTATTTTATTTTTGTTTTTGTTTTATTTTTTAAGCTTTTTATTTTCAAAACATATGCATGGATATTTTGACAAGATTGACCCTTGCATAGTCCTGTGTTTCAGATTTTCCCCTCCTTCCCCCCATCCACTCCCCTAGATGGCAAGCAATCCAATATGTTAAACATGTAAAAATATTTTAAATCTAATATGTATAAACATTTATATAATTCTCTTGCTGCACAAGAAAAATTAGATAAAAAAAAGAAAGTAAATGAGTAAGAAAACAAAATACAAGAAAACAACATCAAAAAGAGAATGTTATATTGTGATCCACATTCAGTTCCACAGCCCTCTCTCTGGGTGTAGATGGCTCTCTTCATCACAAGATCATTGGAACTGGCATCAGTCATTGCATTGTTGGAAAGAGTTACATTCATCAGAATTGATCGTTGTATACTATTGTTTTTGCCATGCACAAAATGATATCCTTGTTCTGCTCATTTCACTTAGCATCAGTTGATGTAAGTCTCTCCAGGCCTCTCTAAAATCATCCTCCTGATTATTTCTTATAGAACAATGATATTCCATAACATTCATATACCATAACTTATTTAGCCATTCCCCAACTGATGGGCATCCAATCAGTTGGAAACATTTATACAAACTGATCCTGAGTAAAACAAGCAGAACCAGAAATACACTGTACATAATAACAGTAAGAATGTGTGATGATCAAGTATGAAAGATGTGGTTCTTCTCAGTGGTTCAGTGATCCAAAGCAAATCCAATAGACTTTGAGCTAAAAATGCCATTTGAATCCAGAAAAAGAATTATTGAGATTGAATGCAAATCAATACATGCTATGCTCATTTTTTTTCTGTTTTATTTTCCTCTCCCATGGTTTTTCCCTTTTGCTCTGATTTTCCTCTCCCAACATGATTCATAGAGCAATGTGTATTGAAAATAAATTTAATTTTTAAAAAAATATATAATTAGGAAAAAATTAAACTAATGTCTGTCCTCAGGATAGTTTTATTCTCATGCTATTGTACCTTTTCTTTTGCTGTTCTGTATATATATATATATATATATATATATATACATGTGTGTGTATACATACATATATATGTATATATGTATGTATGTATGTATGTATGTATGTATATACAGACCTTCCTTCCTCTTTTTGATTGGAACTTCTAAAAAATATTTCTGAAGCACCATTGCTTTCACAAATACATCTCTATGTATTGAATTTCCCCAATGACTTCACAGAGAACTCTGTTCCATAATTCTCTGATGCCTGATCATTACTATATAATTTAAATCATTTCTTTACCTATAAAATGTGTGATTTGAACTAGATGATCTTTAATAGTGAGACTGATTCTATTTATAGCCGTTCTTTGTATTCTTATCCAGCTTTAAACATCTTGAAGAAAGTAACTTTTTCTTACCTAAATTGTATATCTATAAGATATCACTGTTATACAAAAGCTATCCACTGATTATTGCTTGTTTTTGTCATATGCCCTGCCAACCTTGTCAGTCAATAGCTATCTCTGATGGTGTAAAAGCTAAATAAATGTTTGATGAATTCACAGGGATTGAATTTTTTCCTTTGTTTACCCATGTCTTCTCACATACTTTTTGACTATTATATGAATAGACTGGCCTTTTTGTGGACCCTAATGACCAACTAAACCAGGTCTTTCCTTCTTTTAAAATGTTGAATTATAGGCTGGAGATCAAATCTTTTCTATCTTCAACTCTTCAGCTATGTCTGCTTATTGCTGGGTGCTCAGAGGTTATTTCTTTGATGCCAAAGAGGCTTTACTTGAGCTACTTCTGGGTCTAGATAGAACGGGAATCCTAGTAGTCTAGGTTTATATTTTTTTTAAAAAGGAGGCTCTTTCAGGAAAAGCAGGCTAGAGCACTGGAAGGCTCAACCTGCTATAGCAAGGACAAAGAATGAGAGAAAGAAGGAAACCATTTCTGTCTGGGCATTGCATTGCTCAAGGACACACACACACACACATTATATATATGATCTCTCTGTATCTCATATGCTTGCCACAGGCTTTGTATTATACTTAGCACAATTAGTATTTAATGGATCTTTATTGATTTAGTGGTTTTCAGCCTCTCAATTACAGGAAATTTTATATATACATATCTGTGTTTATCCATAGCAATATATTTAATTTAGATTAGAAATAATGTCCTATTTGAAGTTAGTTTTATGCTTAATAATAGCCGACTTTTATATAATACAAATTTTACAAAACTGTACATATAAAATCTCATTTGATTCTTTATGATATGTACTTTGGAATACTATTTAGTAGAAAAGAAAACTGAAGTTCAGAGACATTAAATTACTTACCCATGGTTAAGGAAATAGTAATGGTTGGATGCACGATTTGAAAACCAGGATTTCTTCTGACATCAAACTCAATACTCTTTTCACAGATTTTGTGTATCGCATAACATACCTAATCAATATATTTTTTAAAATAATAATTACTTAAGGAGGCTGAATTGAGATTTTATTTGTAAGCTAAAGTCTTTTTTAAAGCTTTAGGCGGCATCTCTATATGGCAGGGGACTGTGGCTCAACAACTGTACTTATCCCTTACCTGCCTTTTAGTTTTAATCTATTCTATTATTTTATTCTACATTATAATGCTGTACTAGACTTAAGTTTTTGCCAAAGTAGTTCTGTTGCAATAAAGTCTGAAAATGATGAACACGTCCTGGTCTCTTAAAGGTTTGCTGATACAGAAAAAAAAAAAAACAAAAAACAAAAACAAAAACAAAACAGAATGGAAGGAATCCTAGACATAGTTGATTCTAACTTCTACTTTTTGCATGAGAGGGAAATAAAACTGCAAAAAAGCAAAGAATTGAAGCAATTCCCCAATTAAATTACATGAAAATAATATTTTCACTAGAAAAAGTCAGCTAATTATTTATATAATTGTTTAGAGTTTTATTTCCTTTTTTTTGGATAATACAGACCTAATATTAGACTGAAATATTCATCGAGAAAATCTAGGTAAGTGTAATTATTATTATTATTATTTTTGCTGAGGCAGTTGGGGTTAAGTGACTTTCCCAGGGTCACACAGTTAGGAAGTGTCTGAGATCAGATATGAACTCAGGTCTTCCTGACCTCAGGGCTGGTGCTCTCTCTATCCACTGAGCTACCTAGGTGCCCCAAGACAACATTTTTACTAGTATTTATTCTCATTAGCCAAATGCCTCATTGCATGAAGAACACTCGAATGAGATAATTGTACAGCACTTAGCATTGCTCCTGGCATACAGGAAGCGCTACAAATGTAAGTGGTGATGATGATTGTTATTATTCCATCAAATGATAAAAAATAAATAAATAAATAAAATTAAAACTGAAACATTTTCCTGCTATAGTTCTAGATATTCAAACCTTAGTAACTTGATGTCTATTTTCCCTACCACCAGAGAGAGGGGCTGTGATTTTATTGCTTTAAGGAACTTTCATATAGGAGAACTTCCTCTAACCATGCTCTTAAGACTTTCTCTATGTAATCCAGTCTGAGTTTTGGAGATTTGGTTAAAATAGTAGGAGGCTAAGTGACTTACCACGATCATATGGCCAATGTGTACCAGAAATAATATTTGAACTCAGACCAAAGCAACTCATTATCTAAAACACCATGCAGGAATATAGACATACTCATACAAACTCACATACTTATGCACATACATGCATGATCACATATATAAACACACACGTGTGTGTATATATATACATATATAACTACATATATGTGTATTTTAGATGACAGATATACACACTAAAAATTATTGCCACAGTCAGATTTTATTTGGGCTTTGTTGTTAAGTTGCTTCAGTCCTGGGGTTTTATGGGCAGAGACACGGGAGCATTTCCTTCTCCAACTCATTTTACAGATGAGGAAATGAAAGTAAACAGGTTTAAGTACCTTTCCCAAGGTCCCTCAGCTAATAAGCGCCTGGGGCTACATTTGAACTCAAGAAGAGGAGTAAAATTCCTCTGATTTTAAGCCCAGTGCCCTATCCACTGCATTACTTGGGGGTGGTGGTGGGGAATGGTGTTTGATTATATTTATTTAAATGTTGATTGATTATAAAAGGATTTTAGAAGTGATAGGAAGTAATCATTTACATCATAAAGTCAAGTAACCTAGATACTACTAGTAGCAAAAAGAATCGAGAACTTGGAAAAAGACCTAATTCATAATCACTTTGGTTGTTACTTTGTGTAATTGCATGTCAGTTTGTCTTTAAAGTGAGAGCATTGGACAAGTTACTCTCTGAGGTCTCTTCCATTATCTGATCACTTCTATGGTTCTAAAATTGTCCAACTTTTTCCTCTCCTCCATTCAACATATAAAGACAAAGCCTGATAACACTTTGTCTGTCAGTTGTAATACACCAGTTTATTATTCCACTAATATATATGAATCTATCTGAGCTCATTCCATAGCTAATCTCTCTCCCCCAGCTGCTTTTCCTGAGGTAGATTTATTCCCTTTTTGGGAAAATGTATTTTTCCCTTCTCCAAATGTTTAGCACAGTGAACAAACTTCTGGAATCTAGGAGCCTGGAATCTTTGAGATTTGACAGATAAGAGAAAACCTCTTTTAAGTCAATTACTTAAACTCTATAAATTTTTCAGATTATGAAGGAATTAAAACATAACCTTTCATGTTCAAGTTTAAATTTCTTTTAAAGATCCTATGACCACTTGAAAGTAGCAACTTATGTTTAATCATTAAAATAGTACTGGTGTCTAATTATATTAATTTATTATAAGTAACAGACAAATATATATCTTCATTTAAAGTGTTATATATGGAATGGCAAGGTGGGGGTAGTGGATAGTGTAGTAGGCTTGGATCAGTTCAAATACAGTCTAACTTATTTACCAGCTATGTGACCTAAGCAAGTCCCTTAACGAAATTTCATTGCCTCCAAAAAACAAAATAAAATATGTAGGTATGCAAAGAAGCATAATAGAATGGAAAAAAGGGAGAAATTGAAATAAAAAAACCTGGGGTCTACTCTATATTTTTCTGTATGATGGCTGTAGAAACTTCAATTCCCTCCTTTGTCACATCAGGTAGTTGAACTGGATGACTTCTAAATATTCCTTCCATCTTTATACCTATGATCCCAGAGAAGAATCTCTGCATTTATCTTTTCTGAGCCTTAGTTCCCTTATCTACAAAATGGCTATAATATTACATGCCTTCAATATAAAATCTTTGTAAAACTCAAATAAGATAATATTTTAATTGCTCTGTCATTGTGCAGTGTTATTTTTATGTGTTATATGGTTACGTTATACTGATATATATGTACAATTTCATAAAAAATGCTTTTGCATCCTTGAGAAGGACACATAGTTCACTTGCATATCATCCAAAAACACATTGACCTTTAACTGCAACAGATAGTTGTCAGGACCAGGGTTCAAAAAGTTAAGTGTTGTCTTTTTCCAATCCTCAGAGGAAGAAGATGAGGCAATAAATAGCTTGTGAATGGTGTGCTGGGATTAGGGTGATTTCAGGCACTAGAGTAAAGGCAGTCTACTTTCCAAAACAAAAAATGTGATGTCTAGCCCAGTTTCCTCTCCCCTTTTCATGGAGACTCTAGATTTATTCATAACCCAAGTTACAAACCTAATACAAAGAAAGAGTAGAATCCCACCTTCCTACCTCATTTGCCACATTACGAAGCTTCTTAAATTACATAAAAGGAAGATCCTAAATCTAGAATTAGTAGGGACTCCAGAAACCTGCCGAGTCCCACCCTGGTGTTCTATTATTGTTTTGGGGGGAAGGAGAAAAATTAGGGTTGAGTGGCTTGCCCAGGGTCCACAACTAATAAGTGTCTAAGGTTAGATTTGAACTCAAGTCCTCCTCACTCCAGAGCCAGAGCGCTATCCACTGGGCCACCTAGATAACTCTTAGGGCCCTTGTTCTATAGATGAAGAAATGGAGGTATGGGGATGTTAAGAAACATATCCAGAGCTGTGCACATAATTAAACATGGAAAGAAGGTTTGAAACTAGTTTCATCCTCTAGAATGAGATTTCTTCCTGCTATATCACTTTGCTTCCCAACCATGGAAGAGGGTACAAGGCAAGTCCCTTGTTGGATAATGGATCCCTAGCAGGGACAGATCTAAGACAGAATCACCATCCAAGGTAGTTTAAAGTGAGCCACAGAAAAACAGTCATATGTATCAGTCATAACAAAGACATTGGAAATTTTGACTTTAGGAAACATTCTGTGCAATCTCATTCAATGACTATATATTGAGTCCCTAATTTGTTCAACAGAGGAATTATGGCTATTAATTAGGGAATTCCCTGACTAATGGTAAGCTTGCAGGATGGTGAGCCTTTATGTGGGACCTTTATGAGTGTTTTCCCCTGGAATGCTTAAATATTTCCTTTAGCATCTCATGTAGAATGGTCTTAGTTATTGGGAATGAATAGGTTATCTGAGACTATTGCTGGGGTAGACTAAGATGGAGAATGCCATATTTTACATTTTAAAACAATCAAATCAAATTTAAATACTTAAATTTAAATTAAATAAAATTTAAGCTTAAAATCAAGCTTAATTTGGAGTTTTTCTCTCTTCCTGTTTTCAGAGCTCAGATTGCTTGAAGTAGAAATGTGTTTTGAAAAATTTAAGAATTATCACACTTCCAAAATTCTGTAGATAACCCACACTGGACAGGACCTGGAACCTAAGCTTTCTTCTCCCATTCCCTTTCTTCCACATCTCTAATCCCAACCCATTATATTCAGCCAATAAAGGATAATTATCCTTGCCTGCTGACTTGTGATTCTGTTTTCAACAACTAAAACAAACATCTTGGTGTGTCCTAAAGCTGGCATGATGGAGTCCCATCAAGTTTCACAATAAAAAGACATTTGGTAGATTCCCTCTTCCCCCAAAATAGTGTACCCCTCCTCCTCTCCTTTCAGGGAAAAAAAAGAAATAGGGTTGACCAAATGCTCTAGGGTAATTTGTTTAAATTATCTCATTATCTATTATTTTGGTTAAACACTGTTAGGAATGTCAGTGGTTCCATTTCTCTAACTTACCCTGTGTCCCAGTCTTTTAGATGGTCCCTTACTCTTGTGCTAACTAGCTCTATGGGGTCTAATTAACCTTATGAAATTTGCTTCTCTATAACATTATCACATCACCCTTAAACTTTTCATGTTAGTTTAAAAATGGCCATGAAAGAAGCAGTGGGTTTGAAGTTAGAAGACTTAAAGAAGAATCCTTGTTCTTTTCTTTTCTTTCTGTGTGATTTCAAGTAAGTCACTTTATTTCTTTGAGGTCACAGAAAATTAAGTTTGGTCTAAATAATGCTCCCCCTTCTCCTATAATTTTCTATTATTGGAAGAGTTTTATTCTCTCTTTGAGAGGAAAATAGGATTTTTTTTTCTCTTTTAATACCTGGAAGAACACATTAGTAAATATACTAATAGAAAGGTCATTGGAAAAGATATATATATTTTAGGGTTGGTTTTTTTTGTTTGTTTGTTTTGGTTTTTGCTGAGGTAATGGGGGTAAAGTGACTTGCCCAGAGTCACACAGCTAGGAAGTGTTAAGTGTCTAAGGCCAGATTTGAACTCAGGTCCTCCTTACTTCAGGGCTGATGCGCTATCCATTGAGCTACCTAGCTGCCCCATTTGTGTGTGTGTGTGTGTGTGTGTGTGTGTGTGTTTTGTTTTGTTTTATATATTTTAAATAACTAGTACCCAATGGCCATTTTTGAACAATTGATATAGTGGGAAAAGTAGTAGATTTGGGGTTACAATACCTGAGGTTAGGTTGGAACTCTTGAACTAAAAAGCTGTGTGTCCATGGATCATTCATTAAAATTCTCTGTATATTTGTTTTTCATCTGTAAAATAAAAAAGAAACATATTTTCAGGAACTGCTATGAAGTGCATTGGATAGAGTGCGAAGCCTGGAATCAGGAAGATTTATTTTCCTGAGTTTAAATTTAGCTTCAGAAATTTATTAGCTGGGTGACTTTGGGCAAGTCTTTTATTTTTTTATTTTTTTTATTAATACTTTTTATTTGCAAAACATATGTATGGGTAATTCCTAAACATTAACCCTTACAAAGCTTTCTGTTACAAATTTTTCCCACCTACTCCCCACCCCTCCCCTAGATAGCAGGATATCCACTTCATGTTAATTATGTTAGAATACTTAAATCGAATATATGTATAGTTATTGCTACACATCATTTTTTTGTTCAGGAGAAATCGTATCTATAAGAGAGAATAATCCGATAAAGGAAATACAATGCAAGCAAACATCAATAGAGACCATGAAAATGTTATGTTGTGGTCCACATTTCTCATCCCTCTCTCTGGGTGTATATGGCCTTCTTCACTGAACAATTATAATTGGTTTGAAGCATTTCATTGTCGAAGAGAGTCATGTCCATTAGAACTGATCTTCATATAGTACTGTTGTTGTTGGGCAAGTCTTTTAACCCTGTTTAGCTCAGTTTCTTCATCTGTAAAATGAGTAGGACAAGGAACTGGAGAGCCACTTCAATATCTTTGCTTAGAAAACTCAGAATGTCCAAGGCAATCCCAATAGATTTTGGATAGAAAATGCTATCTGCCTCCAGAATAGGAACTATGGAAATTGAATGCAAATCAACACATGCTATGTTCACTTCTTTTGCTTATTTGTTTTCTCTCATGGTTTTCCCCTTTTTTTTCCTACATAATTCATAAAGAAATGTGTATTAAAATAAATTAATTTAAAAAAATAAAAAAATAAATGGGGTCATGAAGGGTCAGCCATGACTGAACAATCCAATCAAAAATATTTACACTGAAGAAAGAATATTGTCAACTTCAATGCACCATATAAATGTGAACTGCTATTCTCATATAAGGTTATCACACTGTTTTATGTGGGAGTATAAGCATGTTTTAATATACCAGTGGGTTTTTGACATGAGCTTTCACTATAGAACTATAATTCATGCCTACTCACCCAATGAAACTTTTGTCCATGCCTTCCCTTCAATTTACCATAAGAATCTCACTTAAGGGGTTAGGGATTTCCTTAAATTCTCCTGATACTCTCCTAATAATTTTCCTGAATTGTCTTCTCTTTGGAACCCAGAAGTAATTCATGTTATAAGGCAATCAGATAGTAGTTATTAAATGCTTACTATGACTATGTGTCAAGTATTGTACTAAACACGGGGAATACAAATGCAAGGAAAAGAAAAGAGAATCCTGCCCTCAAAGACCTTAGATTCTAATGGTGGAAGACAATATATGTAAGAAAGCTGAAAGAAGGGCAGAAGACGATGTCTGGATTGTAGTCAGGAGAGCAGTAATTCATAAGTGGCCTACATGTTTTTCTTAAGTGGAGGTTCTGAGAGGAGCCATAGAGAGAGGCTTTAATAATGGAGGATAGTTCCAACCTGTGAATATCAGGACTAAAGGGAAGCTTCAGGATAAAGGATTACTAGTCTTATCACTTACTTTTTATATGAAGATGATACAAATTCACAATCCTTACCATTGTTCACTCTGAGATTTTACAGCACACTAATATTCTTAGTGATATTAGTAATATTCTGAGTGAACCATATACTCAGTCCTTTCTCTGGATGTAGATGGCTCTTTTGGTCACAAGACCATTGGAACTGGTCTGAATTATCTCATTGTTGAAGAGAACCATGTACATCAGAATTGATCATCATATATATTGCTGTTGCAGAGTACACTAATATTCTTAAACAATATTGCTTCTAACTACTATAACTCTTTGGCAAAGAAATAATTTCCTAGTAGATTCTTTTGGTCTCTTCATAATTTTTAAATTAAATTGTTATAATCAGTATTAATAGTCTTTCTTTTATCCATTTCCATTATTTGGTGTCTACAAGTTACTTATATATGTCAGTTTGGAACAATTTTTATTGTATACCATATAATTTTGTGATTTTCCTCTAATTTCATATTAATTTTTACCTTTCCTCTAATAAGGCAGTAATTGGACTTTACACAGAAAGCTTATTGAGGCATGATTTCCACATCAAAAGTTTTTTGTGGCTGATTAAATGTAACATATTTCATTTTTGATGTTGTTTTTAATCATATCCAATGCCTCCTGATCTTTTTTTCCTAGAAGACATATAGCCATAAGTTTTCTGTATGTCATTTCTTAGTCCTGAGTTTTTTCCAACCTGATTATTTGCTGTCCTCACCTATATGCATCTTTAGATCAAAGATGATGTAGCAAAATATGTTTTAATTTAATTTATAGGCTATCAAAATTTTCATAGAATTTCTCTTCTTCATCTTCTAAAGTTAATCAACTAACATTTATTAAATGCCTATGATTTTGCAAGAATTATACTAAGTATTATGTATACAAAAAAGGCAAAAAATAAAGCAGTCTTCACTCCAAGAACTCATAGTCAAATGAGAAAGACAACATGCCAATAACTATGTACAAATAAGATATATACAGGATAAATTGGGAATAGTATCAGCTGAAAGGCCCAGAGATAAAAGAGGACTCAAAAAGACATCTTGAAGAAGGTAGGACTTTTGCTAAGATGTAAAAGAAGCCAGGAAAACTAGAAGGCTGAAATATGGAGGAAGAGAACCTGTGCATGAGAGACAATCAGTGAAAACATTCTTAAGATGGAATGTTATGTGCAAGGAACCCTAGGGATGCCAGTGGTACTGGATGGCAGTATATGCAGAGAGGAACAAGATATAAGATCACAAAGGTAGGGAAGGAACAGGTCATGCAAAACCAAACGAAAATTTTATATTTGATACTGGAAGTAATGGGGAACTTGTGAGCATTATGCATTTATTGAATAGAAGAGGTAACATGGTCAGTCATGTTCTTTAGAAGGATCAATTTTATAGAAAAATGGGGGCAGTTTGGAGTAGGGAGATCCTTGAGGCAGGAAAAAGCAGCAGCTTATTGAAATAGTCTAGGTATGAGATAATGAGGATCTATTGCTGAGTGTTAGTAATGTCAGAGGGAAGGAGGACATATAGGAGAAATGCTATGAAGACAAAAATGACAGGACTTGACAACTGATTAAATAAATTGGGGGATGAGAGAAAATGAAGAGGAAAGAATGGCACCTAGGTCATTGTCTGGGTGACTAGGAGGATGGTGGTTTCCTCAAAATAATAAGGAAGGTAAGAAGAGTATAGAGTTTTGGGGAAAAGATAATGAGTACAGTTTGGGGCATTTTGAGTTTAAGATTCTTTGAGATATCTAGTATGAGTTGTTCAAAAGGCAGTTAGAGATACAATTATTTTCATGGTGCTATTTCTCCCTCTCCCAAATTTCTCATGAGCACTGTAAAATGAGGAGACTAAATGCCCCATGCAATTATGTTTCTTGCCTTTGGTTGTACAATAAAACCAATGACAGCAATTTTTTCTTATTTGTTTCTCCCAGGAGAACTCATGAACTATTTTTCCATTTAACTATAATTTCCTTTTGTCTTCTGGTTTCATTTATAGTGAAAATGTCAAAATTAATATGACTCAGTTCCTCTGGCATATGTCCACTTGGAAAAAATCTCTATGACTCAGTTCCTCATCAGAAAAATTGGAGTAATAATACCTATGCTACCTACTTAATCTTATTGTGAGGAAAGAATTTTGTATAATAATAAGTATCATATACATGTGAATTATTATTTTCATACTGAGATCCAGAATACTAAATAGTCACTTCATACGGATTTCATATTTAGAGTAGTATCAAGAGTCAAATTATAATAGATAGTATAAAATCATGTGATTCTAAGGATCCCTCTATTTGCTTTCATACCACTTTGCAGCAATCATTTCAAAAACAAAAGAAGCATACTCAGAACTGGGGGTCTTTTTGTACTTTTGTAAATATTTAAGTATATTTTAAATTATTGAAACTATTGTCTCTGTTGTCCCCTAAGGACAGTGGATAAGCATTAATTCTAAGGGAATTGGTATCTCAGAGATGTGAAGAAATTAATCCATTCCCTTGCATGTATAATTTATTCTTGAGATGTGACAACCACTAAGAATTAATGTTTTTGTATTTTCTTGCAAAATGATTTCATTCCTGGACATGAGATCTCCTAAATGCAGCAATAAGGAAAACACTCTTGAAACAGATTCTCTTTAACTTGATACCTATTTTTTGGTCATTGATAATCCTCTGGATATCATTTTAAGAGAAGGACTAAGACAAAAAAGCATAAAAAATAGTATATTTTCCCTAATACAAAATGTGAAAGGATGAGGCTGACTGATTAGTAGGTAGAGTATAAGTATTCAATATATATATGTGAGCTACCTGGTGAGTCATTTAAGACAGTGATTGAAAAATAAAGCTTCAATCACTAATTGATTTAGTGATTCTTTCTCTTTAATGCCAAACAATTGTTTTGGGAGATTTTTCTCACCTCGATTGACTAGATTTCCTTGGAGTTCACTAAATTGTCTTAATTATTTAGATTTCAGGTAGATAAAGTTTCCTTAACTTTAGGAGTTAATAAAGGAGTAACTTTAGGAGTAATAAAGGAGTTAATAAAGGAGTAACTTTAGGAGTAATAAAACATAATTACCTTGGTCACTAATATTTACATTTGGTGACTAACAGAATATAAGATTTAAAAATATTGTTTTAAGTGCTCTTATTCCTAACATATTCCAGATGCTATTGCCCTAATGATAGATAGCAATGTTGAGAGATGATATGGTATAGTAGTAATACATTAGTGTTGGATTTAGGAAGACTTGAATGTGTCACCTTGGAAAAGTCACAGTCTCTCAATATCCTCATGCAATGTTTTAGTGTTTTGAATTATTGATCTACAACAATGGGGGGAGGAGTGACAGTTTCCTCATTTTGATAGAATTGGGAGCTCTTCACTCTGATGTTTCATGCCTAGACTCCCCATCCCCACCACTATCTCAAGTAATTTTATCATCTTTTGCTCATATATAGTATATCTAGCTTGGACTTATTCATTTTAACAACAGTGTTTAATAACCTATTAGAGATAAGGCAGTATGAAATAAAATACTATATGTCAGAGCTTTCTTTAGTCAGATTATATGCACTTTTGCCCTGTTAACCTCATCTTAGGTGCTATAAATTCAAAGATGCTTATTTTACTTTAAATATAAACCAACCTCATCAGTTTTATTAACAGGACTGCTCTACATAAGAAGGTAATTGCTTCTTCCCTCAGTGACTGACATACAACTTAAATGTTTTATTCATTTCCAGAAGGAGAGAAAGGTAAAGACCCCTTTTTTTTTCAGAGCCAGGATGCTAAAGAAGTAAAGTCATGGACTTAAGGCAAGTTAAAGAGAGCTAAATCAATGCTTGATGGGCTAGGAAAGTCTTAAAAGTGACAGTAGGCTAAATGGTCTGGAATCTAAGGGAGATGGATTTCTCTACAAAATAGGAACCAGATTCCATCAGAAACTAGAAACTTAAATTAGGAGCCTAGAATTAGAAATTACGAACCCAGACCAGAAAATTGAGTTACACAGAGTAAAAAACCAAGGCCAAAAGATTGGGCAATACAGAAGACTAGACTAGATAAGGGTATCATCATTACATAATTGTGCCTCTAGACTATTTTCTCTCCTTATCTTTTCTCAGGTCATTCCTTGTACTTATGTACTTATATACTGCCTACTAGTTTGTATGTCTATATGGGTATGTTTAAATGTAGTTCACAAGGAAGTAAGAGGAGATATGTCTCTATCCCTTTTTTATAAAAAAGGAAAATTTTGATTCCTGGCTATAGGAGAGCAGAAGATTGGAAACACAAGGTTGACCAATTCTAACTCCCCAGACTAGAATTTTATCTATTTGTCCCCCTAAATAGTGCTAGTCTAGGTGAAATAATTTTGAATTTCAAGCCACTTTTTTTAATTGATATGTCTCAACCAATCTTTTAATATATCCAAAGATTTGACTATTATCGACAAATGTTAGTTATAGAAAAATGCACATTGAATTAATCAATTTTTTCAAACCAATAGCAAACTGAAATAGAAAGCACATGGATTCACACATATGAAACAATGAGCTCTCCCAATTATATATATGTATATATATATGTGTATATATATATATATATATATATATATCAGTTCTACCAAGCAACAATCCTTTGTCTTACCTCCTAGTAAATTCCCTGCAATCTGTACGGTGGCAAGCTGGAAATAAGCATATGCTTGAAGTACCAGCTTCTTTAATTCCTTTGGAAATCTTTCTTTTCCTCCATAGACCACTCACTAAAGAAACCCTGGAACCATTGTGTCCATTCTTAAAACCAAAAGAAATGTTCTCATTAGCTCTTGCCAATTCTGATTTGCATATAGGAACAGAGTTTTGAGCAATCATTCTCTCCTCTGATGAGGAAAAATCTTACACAAATACTTAGTTTTCAGCCCTGGTTTACATTTGGAAATCTGCTAACACCACCCAGCAGACACATCCCATGCTTCTATCTCTGTCTACTGAAATCCTACTTATCCTTTAAGGCCCATCTTGAATCCAAATAAGAAGTTATATTTGGAATAGTAAATGGAGAATTCTCCAAGTGCAAAACATATAAGTTGAGTAACAAAACATTTAAGTTGACATATAATATTAATTCCTCTGTTTTCCTACAACAGTTATTCCTGCACTGCTCATATAAAGCTTATTGCTTTTTCTTTTGTTTCATAGTTACATTTTTAGCTTCTGGAGCATAGGGATCAAATTTTATACATCTGGGTCTTCTCCAAAGAGCCTAACATAGTTCTTTTTGGTAGCAAATACTCAATCATACTTGTTGAGTCAATAAATTGAGAATTTGGAAAAAAGGGATGGGGAGACAGAAAGTACAAACTCAGGCAAAAAATCTGGGCAACAGGAGTTAGGACCCAAGGAAAAATGGGCAATATGCACAGAGTATCTACTGAAGGGAAGGGCTTGACACTGAGCCAAAGAGGTTTCTCAGATTCAGAACTTTTATATGGTTGCTATGGAAATTGGAGCCAGTTCCAGTATCATCAGCCCAGACTGAGTAGGTAGAAGGAAATAGGTACATCTGACTGGAAAGGAGAGTGTGTGGGGGTGGACAATAACAAATTCTAACATTTGTGACCTTTGAAAAATTGCTTAAAATCTAACATCATGAAAATTTTCCCAGTTGACAATTTGAGGCAGTTTAATACTACTTTCTTTTTTTTCCTTTGGCACTAACATTGTTTCTGTATTTAAAGGCTAATATTAGAACATTCAGTATCTCTAAAGATAAGAGGAGAATTCTCTTCCTATGATGGATATTCTTTTTCTAATGATGTACAATGGTATATATGGTCATTATATCACTAGCTACTACTATTAGATACTTCAAGCCCACAAATAAAGAAAAGAGAATTTTCTATTCTCAAGCCTTTTCCAAGTTTCAAAAATAAGTTCATTGTACAACATTATAGAACATTAGGTGGTCTTTGATGGTGCCTGTCATTCATATACATTTTATGATTTTTTTTTGTGATCCTGCTAAAAAGCCAGATGTGACTAATCACGTCTTTCCAGAGCTAAACAGAGAGAGGTCAGTTATAAATTATTTTAATGTTCTGGTCACTAAATAACATTAAGACTATCAATTTAACAAGATATTGTAACATGTGACAGTATACATAATAATTTTAAAATTATTGGGTCAAAATGTTATTTTAATTTTATCATCGACTTTTAAAAAAGTCATCTAGGTTATTCAGATAGCTATGATATGTCAAACATCATTGAAGATAATTAACATTTATGTGGTATTTCAAATTTTGCAAAGGTCTTAACATATTTTGTCATTTGAGTCTCACAATAACTCTTGAGATAGATAAACAGGTATTTTTGTCACAATTTTACAAATAAGGAAACCGAGACTTTGGTTAAATGGTTTATGTGTGGCTATTGAGCCAGCAAGTGTCAGAGATAGGATTTTTCCTGATTTTTAAATCCAGCACTTTCTCTACCATATGCCCCTGTGAATATAAGACTGCTTAATATCAGGCAAAGCAATCTAGATGGTCATAACTAAAGGTCATTCCTTAATACTAAAGTGCGTCAGATTACTTCTTTGTACAAATATCTGCTCCATAAAAGTCACTGTGATTAAAATATAACTAAAAATTCATGGAAACTTTTTCTTCTAGATCTTTTTCTAAGGCATATTATTGTCTCAGAATATGACATGCTTTCCAAAAAATTACAAGAAAAATGTGGTTCAGTGTCCATTAGGATAAATTATATTTCAGGCCAGGATCCTGAGGGGTTATCTTCTTCCATTTGTTAAAAAAAATTGTGGAAACTTCAGAGTAGGTAACATCTTTGGGGAATTGCAAAGTTCAGTTCACACTGTAGAAACTTCAGCAGAGAAAACAAAATTTAAGTTATTTGGCAAGAACAGAGACCTTTGGATAAGTACAATTTTTTTAATCCAATTCTTTGCTGCTAACAGAAGTTCTGGTTATAATTAGCTGATTTGAACTAGAATCACCAGATGACATAACCAGTTCACTGTCTTTAAAAAATGTGGCATTTTGTTTACTCATTCTTTTTTCACCCTATATTAGAGAAAGCCACAATTTTATACACACACACACATACACATACACACAATTCACAATTCCACCAACAACGTATTTGTGTCCCAATTTTTCCATATCTCCTCCAACATTTGCCATTTCCCTTTTTGACTATTTTAGCCAATCTTATACGTTCAAGATGTTATCTCAAAATTGTCTTAATGTGCATTTCTCTAATAAATAGTGATTTAGAGCACTTTTTCATATAATTATATTTGTTTGATTTCTTCAACAAAAAATTAAGGGTTCACAGCTCTTGACCATTTATCAATTAGGGAATGACTCTCCCAGAGTTAAGTGATTTGCCCAGAGTCCTTTAGCTAGTAATACATCCTAGAATCTAGGAGATCAGATTTTAAAGGATTCAGAAGATGAGTAGTACTATAGACTAAGATTCTACAGAGGAAATCAATAGAGTTAGCCGGGAGTGCAAAGTCTCAATAATGAAATTCTGAAGACACAAAGGAAAATTGTTCTGTTAAGAAGGAAAAAAAAAATATTTAAAGAGATATTTGTGGATGCACAGAGAACATAATAACCAAATTATATAAAAAAAGGTTCATATAGAGATGGAGTTTGAGTAAGAGAGGAGAATGTCATGATGTCATAAAAATTATGCCCCAAATGCCCACTAATATAAATAAAGTTCAGAATGATCTGAGTCTAGAGAAGATAGCTAAGGATAATAAAGAGTTTTGGGGAATTTAAAATCTTTATTAGGAGAAAGGAGGATCAAATTAAATATAGGACCACTGTTGGGATGAATGAAATAACTGATAACAGAGAACAGCAGAGCAGTTCAATTCTAATTTTTGTCTGTTTCCCTGCCAAGAAGAGAAACTTGTAGAGCTGGAAGGAAAAATCCAAAAAATGGTTAATAGCAGGTGACCTCCAACATAAACAATGGGATTAAAAGCAAGGTTTTGGTTGTCCTTAATGAATTCAAGTCATTGGACTTGAATTACTTATATCCTTGGGTACTGAAAGACTTGCCAGACCTGAACTAATGTGAAATCAGCCAGTATCTGAAAAGTCATAGAGAATGGAGAAAGTATGGCAGTATTATTCAGATTTCAACAAAAGAAAGTGAAAATAGTCTATATGGTAGGAAAGCAAACTTGGCTTTAATTCTTGGTAAAATTTTATCTTAGTGAATAGGTAGAAGAGTAAACAATTGTCATAAAGAACTTTATCAATAACAGGTTATGTTATTGCGGGGCAGCTAGGTAGCGCAGTGGATAGAGTACCAGACCTGAAGTCAGGAGGACCTGAGTTCAAATCTGGTCTCAGATACTTCCTAGCCGTGTGACCCTGGGCAAGTCACTTAACCCTAATTGCCTCAGCAAAAAAAAAAAAGAACAAGTCATGTCAAATTAACTTTATTTCCAGTTTTGACAATTAATTGATCAGGAAAATGTTGTAAATATAGGTTATATGCATCTTTATCAAAGAGTCAAAAATTCTATTTTCCACAATTCTTGTGGAAAATATAGAGAAGACTGGAAAATAATACAATTAGATGGATTTTAATCTGATTGAATGACTCTAAAGGAATCATTAATAGTCCAATATCAACTTGGAAGATTTTCAGTGGTGTGCTTTAGGGACTGTGCTTGTCTGAATATTTAATATTGTTATCAATCATTTTAGATAAAGAGTAGATTGTGTGCTTATCAAATTTAAAAATGATATAAAACTGGGAAGAATAGCAAAAATCTAGATCATGGTTAGTATGCAAAAAGATTAAGCTTTAAGGTACATTCTTAAAGTGAGATTCAAAAAAATCAGTGTTAAAAGTATAGAATAGAAGAAACAGAATTATAAAGAAAGTTTGTTTTAAAAGATCTTGGGAATAAAATGAACTAGAAGCTCAACCTCAGTTAATGATATTATATATCAGATTAAAATAAAATGCAGTACCATACTGGGCTAAATTAAGAGACATAGTTTCTTATAGAATAGTTTCTGCCCAGATCAAACCACATCTGGAGTTTTGTGTTCAGTTTTGAATAACAGATTTTAGGAATGACATTAATAAGCTGGAAAATGTCCAGAGGAAGTCAACTAGAAAGGTAGACAGACATTTATTAAATGCTTACTAAGTGTCAAGCACTGTTTATAAATACAAATAAAATAAAGAAAATCCTTCAGGAGCTTACATTCTAATGGAGAAAGACAGTTTCTGAAAGGAATCTGAAAAGTGGGATTTAGTGGGGGTAAATACTTGCAGACCTAGGTCGAGGTGTCAGTGTCCAAGGAATCAAAAGTAGAGCTGGGAGTGGAATGAAGAATTGTCACCTGAGCCCCTCTCTAAAATGAAGGTTCCAGGAGTAACTCAATAATGGCACAATGGATTAAGGTAGAGAAACATTCCAGGATGAGACAGCTGAGATACATCAGCCTAGGGGCCTTCCTACAATGAAAACATTGGGAAAGGGCATTTCATTTGCTTAATTTAGCTCTTCAGGATAGAAATAGGAGCAATGGGGCAGAAATCAAAATAAGATAAATTACAACTTGATATCAATAAAAGCTTCTTATCATTTAGAGATATACAAAAGTGAAATAAGCCATCTTAAAATTTATTAGTTTCCCCCTATTTAGAAGTGTTCCGGCAGAAGCTAGATAGTAATTGAATTTTTTATAATGGAGATTCTTTTGGATTTGGCTAAATAACTGCTGGGATCCCTTTCAGCTCAAAATTTTATGATTTGGGGTTTCATTAATTTTAAACGATATTTTTAAAGTCTTTTTTTTTAACGTTTAAGCTTTCTTTTTTACTAGCTAAGTTTACTAATTCCTCATTCTGAACCCTTTTTTTTTATTTGGTTGTTATTTTAGTTTTTTGAAAGTAATTGGGGTTAAGTAACTTTTTCCAGGATCACAGCTAGTAAGTATTTAAAATCATATTTGAACTCATGTCCTCCTGACTCCAGGGCTGTTCTTCTATCCATTGTATCACCTAGATGTCTCTGGACTCTTTCTTTATTAACATGATTGCTCTTCCATATTTCTTTTTCCCTTGGAAAAATAACTACAAGGTTCCAAAATTTATGGTATTCATTTACATGAAATTCATTATCAGAATTGACTTTGATTTGTGATTTTAAAGATTCATGATCATTCTTTAGAATTTTTTTCCTTCCAAGTGTCAAGTTGAGTTCTATCATTTGCCATATATCACATTGTATTTTGAGTTGAGAGCTTGAGAGAACTTCAAGTTGAAAAACAAACATATTAGAAAATTTAGAAAAGAGGGAAATTATGCTGTTCTCTTTTTACAAATATTGTCTTATTTGCCCCTAATTACATATAAAGTTTATTTTTAACATTAATTTTTTAAAAATTGGTTCTAAATTTTCTCCTTCTCTTTTTTCATCGCTTCCCTTCCTTGAGACAGTAAACAATTTGATATACATTATATATGTGCAGTCATGCAAAGTATACTATGTTAGTCATGTTGTGAAAGAAGACACACCCCAAAGGGCAGGGGAGACACAAAAACCAGGAATAAAAGTGGAAAAAATTGTATGCTTCTATCTGCATCCAGACTCTATCATTTCTTTCTCTGGAGGTACATACCATTTTTCACATAAGTCCTTTAGAATTGTCTTGAATCCAAGTATTTCTGAGAATAGCTAAGTTGATCACAGTTCAGTTGATCATCATAGAATATTGCTATTAGTATGTACAATGTTTTCCTGATTCTGTTCTTTCACTTTACATCAGTTTGTGTAAACCTTTCCAGGTTTTTTTTCTGAAAACATCCTGTTCATCATTTCTTATACCCCAATATTGTTCCATCACAATCATATGCCAGAAGTTGTTTAGCCATTCCCCAATTGATGGACATCCCTTCGATTTCCAATTCTTTGCCACTACAAAAAGAGCTGCTATAAATATTTTTTGTCAGTGGACAGAATATTGGCCCTGGATTCAGAAGTTGAGTACAAATCCAGCCTCCAAAACTTAACTCTTACTAGCTGTGTAACTCTGGACCAATCATTTAACCCCACTTTCCTTCCCAAAATAATAATAATAATAATACATTTTGAGCTCCTTTTTTTGAGTCTGAGCCTGCTAAACTTCTAAGCTGCCTTGGGCTGGAAATTGTTTCATCCCATCCTTTTGTTGATTCTACCATTTTAGAATTCATTCTGAGGCATTATTTTGATGTTGTATTAAGGGGATTTGAGGAAAACTCCAGAGATTCCCTGTCTTAGTCTGCCATCTTGGCTCCCTGCAATGCTTTATAGTAATCTTGACTCAACTTTAAACAGTTTCTTGTTTCCATTTTTTTTACATAGTTTTGGAAGAGCTTTCTGTTTTACATAAAAGTACTTTGCCATTTACATTGACCTTTTTCAGTCTATAGAATGTTGCAGAATACTTGTCAGAAACAGGTAAGAATTTTCAAACATTTGTAGCACTGGAATATTAAACAGTTGGATTAAAACAGTAGTAAAACTGTGTAGCACAAAGAATATGCTCTGATGACTGAAGTAGAAATGGATATAACTGAATGATTCTGTTTGATTTACTGCAGCTTGTTAAGATAGCTCTTTGAGAGTTATGACTGGTATTTTTGAGTCACTGAGGGTGTTCTGCGATATGTCAAGGCACAGTGTAAATTAGACTGACAAAATAACATGCTCACTTCTTATTTGGATCTGTGATCTTGTTCATGTGGGTACTGTCTCCACCAGTACATATCTCAGTGCCTTCATACCATCTCATTTTGTGCCAATATTGCTAAATTTTTGATTCATTACTTCTGAAGGAACCTCAGAGATTATCTGGATCTCATTCTGCATTTTGTAGTTGAGAAAAATGAGTTCCCAGGAAAATATACTTGCCCACGGTCAAAAAAGGTAGAGCTTGAAAGAGATCTTTGATTTTCTCCACCTTGCTCATTAAAAGATGAGGAGACAAGATTTCTGAGAAACAAAGTGATTTGTCCAGGATCGTATTGTTACTAAATTATCCATTTTCCTGGGGCTAGCCCTAATTACACAGACATACACACACATACACAATTCTTTATATATACATTTGTATAATACAAATGTATATATATATATATATAAAGATATATATATGTAATTGGAAATGAAATTCTTTAATTAAAAACTTACATTCAATTTATAGATATCATTTAGAAAATTTATTTTTAAAAAACTTGGCTAGATGGATTATTATTTTAGTCAAATACCTGTTTCTCCCATAGTTCCATATCTGTATTTTATCTAGTGTGTTAACATATTTTTATTAATGAATGAAAATCATTTATTAAATGGTTATTATATGACAATAAATATGCTAAATGATTGGGCATATAGATATAAAAGTATATCTATGTGTACATATGATTGTGAGTTTTTAATTAATTTCCTCATTAATTTTATGTGTGTGTGCATGTAAAATAAAATATATAAATTTAATGAGATTGAAATCAAGTGAATTCTCAATACTGTAAAGCATGTTAATGTCTGTATCTAAGATAAATTTCTTAATGTTTTGTAACAAATCATAGTACGAAAGATTGTGTTATAGTATTCCAACTCCATTTGAGAGTTTCTGTAATTCTGGATAATTCTGTTTCTTAGCTTAGGAGATAAATTCTAGACTTGTGGCTTCATTACTATAGGGAATTCCTAAACACGGAAACTTCCTCTACCAATATAAATGTACATATTTTAACATATTTTAACATTTTAACAACAGTCTTTAAAAATTGTCTAGAGTAGTGAGAGATTAGGATTTGACTTCAATCACACAAAAACAGTTTGTATCCAAGGTGAAACTTGAATTCAAATCTTTCTTGCCTTGAAGTCAGATCTCTATTCATTATTATTACTTAGTGGAGAAGTATACTTTTTCAGAATTTATCATTCCCTCAATGAGATAAGACTTGCAGGCAGACTCATTGGATGAAAAATTACAAATTTTTAGGTTTACCTGGATTTTGGTATAGGTTAAAAAAATGAAATTTATCAATAAAAATTACCTTTTTTCAAACTTCAGTACTCCATTTTTCTTTTTCTTTTTTTTGTATGCATGTATTTTTTTGATCCATGGCAAGTTTGTTTTCTTCATAGCAATGTTTAGTAATTGTTTCCTAGGGGGAATTAGTTCTACTGTGGCAAGGACATGTAACTAGAATTCAGTGAAAGATAGCAAATGTATTTATTTTTTGTATCTTCTTATTTTTAGTTTTATTGCAGCCATGTGATTTTAAATCAGTCATTTCTGATATCCCAGAATATCTCCTGCCAAAAATTTAAAACAAACACACACACACACACACACACACACACACACACACACACAATATATCTGAAAGGTAGCAAATTTAGAGAGAAGTATCCATCCTACTTGGGGACTAATTCTGATTGGGAATGTCTACCATAATTTGTATCCTCTAGACAGTCTGTGAAGTCATCACTCATTTTGTGAGAGAAGTGAAACTGTTGGAAAGATTGTCTACCCTTTTGGAATCATAGAAATATTTCACATCCCCAATTTTTCCCTTAGAAGGAAGTATTAATATCATCTCCAAATTGAGTATAGGCCAGAATCTTCTTATGTTGAACAGGTTCTAATTTCATGATGAGCTGTACCACTTTCCTTTAGCTCCCTTTCCTAACCCTACCCCAATGCAGGTTTTGGAATTATAATCCACCATTAAGTCAACTTTATTATTATTCCTGGATCAATGATGTCATTCTCCTTCCCTATGGTTCCATAATTCTAGACAAAAAGTGCCCCTCCCTGGCTACCACTATCTTTTATTTGTTGTCTCCCTTGGTAGAATATATTCTATTTCAAGGCACGAAATGTCTTTACCTTTGTATCTATATGCTCAATCATTTTACATTTTTCTTGTTATATAGTAATCACTTAATGAATGATTTTTCATTCATTCACTCATTCATCAAAAAACATGTTACCATAGTAGATAAAATATAAGTATAAAACTATGGGAGAAACTGATATTTGACTAAAATAAAAAATCCATATATTCAAGCTTTTTTATATCTTTTTTAAATGCATATCTATATACTAAGACTGAATTTTTAATTAATGAATTTTCTCTCCAAAGAAATTCTTCCTGTTTATTTCATGAAGAATGTTAAATGGAGGAATTGGCTGGCAATTACCTCTTATATCTCTATCCCTAATTGCTATTTATCTTCATATTCTTACATCCTACATTATCTGTTCACATTGTTTACTAGTACAAAGAAGATCTAACTCTTGAATGGGTGAAATATTCAAAGGCTGAACTCAAAACATTTTAATTATCTCCTTAATGTGCTTGTCTAAAAAAAGACATTTCCCAACTTTAAATATAGCTTTAAATTAAGGCAGAGGAAGCAAGGTTTTAAGTAAGTATCTTTTATTAGGTTAATTTTAGTTTTGACAGCCTGTGGCTATTATCTAATTATAGAGAGTTGCCTAAAACAGAAACTCATTACTATAAGCATTAACAAGGTACATTCCTCAAACTCTATGGGTTTTCTGAACAAAATCACGTGCCATGCACACTCAACTAAGGATCAGGAATTTTATTAGTTATATAGAATTAACACACTGGTCAATTTATATCAAAGTAATTTGTGGGAATGTTGCCTTATTAAAATTACAATAATATATTGGAATATTAAGTTCAAAAATTCTTGATCACCACATTTCTATAGTTGTTGGAGACCACTTAAGGGACAATTTTACCAAAGAACAATACACTCTTTCATATAATATCTTAGTTCCAAGGATTCCATGCTATGATAGTCCTCAAAATCTCCATCAGGTTACTTAGAATTATGTTTTATTATTTGTTATTTTAAGATTTGTATTTAGAAAAAATAAGACAAGAAACCAGTAATTAGGTGTTAACAGGTTTTTTTGTTTTGTTTTGTTTTGTTTTAATGCCATTGTTGTTTGCTTATTTTTTTAGTGTTTCTAAGAAGCAGAGGATATAGGTTAGGGTAGAAAGCAGCAGCTACTGAAAAGACCTGAGGGACTTCAATGGATTGCAAAGTCAGTATTATTCAACAATCTAGAGTCACAATGCAAAAAATGATATGATCTTCAGTTACATAGATAAAACTATAAGGTCCACAATGGGGAAAATGATAATCACACTATATTCTGACTTATATCATATCTGGACTTACCTTCAATTCTGGGCACTTACACACAGACATGTATGCATGTGCATGTGTGTATATATGTGGATATATTTAGTATTTTAGGAGGAATCTTGACAAAAAGGAAGAATGGAAGAGAAAAGTGATGTTGTTTGTGCATTGTTATTTGTGGATTGATTGAAGTAACTTAGAGTTACTTCTACTGGAATTCTACTGGAAAAGATAAGATCCCCAAACATATAAAAGATTATCATATACTATGGGAATTTTATTTTATTTTTCTTGGTCTTAGAGAGTAAAACTAAGACCTTACAGTCTTAGCAGCAGTACCAGCTTAGGGCGCTTTCAGCCCAGAAATAGTGAGGGGGTTGGACAAGAAGGAAGGAAGGAAGAAAAGAAGGAAGAAAGAAAAGGAGGAAGGAAGGAAGAAAAAAGAAAGAAGGGAGGGAGGGAAGAAAAAAGTGTTATGTAGTAGAATCTGATTGCTAAATCAAATGCTTTAACTAATAATAAATGAAATAGAATTGGGTTTTAATACACATCAATTATCTGTAATAAAACAATTCAAAAATATTGTTTAGTACATATTATTCTGCTTAACTTTAGGGAAGATATGCTGCAAAATGTTTCTTTTGTGCCACCAACAAAATGGTATTTTCCTTGAATTGTTACAAGAGCTTTTCACTCTGTGAAATAGATCTGGGGTAAGAAACCATGAGAGGAAAGAAATTTTCTCCCACTTCAATATGAGCCTCCTTTGAGTCACCTATCATTATTCTAGAAGCACACTATATCTCCTTTATATGTTTTCATGGCTGAAGCAAAGTAAAATCAAGATTTAAAAAAATTATTGGACCTGTGAGAAATGCCATTCCTCTCCATTGCCCACTACCTCAAATTCTAATGTCTGCTGGTTCTAAAACTCTGCCAAACATTCAAGAACCCCTGTTATCCCAGGGAGACTTAGGATAATCATAATAACTGACTTCCCATATTTGGAAGGCTATCATGTGGAAGAGAGAAAGTCTTGTTTCTTCTTGTTACAGGGGCGGGGGCGGGGGGAGAATGAGCTTTGCATAAAAACTGCAAAAAAGACAAAGGAAAAACCTCTCTAATATGAGAGCTCTCCCAAAGTAGAATGGACAGAACTGGCTTCCCCATCATTGAACTCATAAGTCTTAGATTTGGAAGATACCTCAGAGTCCATTTATTCCAAATCCTTCCCTTCAAAAATGTAAGTGATTTTTGTAAGGACACATAGGTAATAACAATAAGAAAGCATTGATCTTCTTGTCCAAAAACTAATGAATGCTCTTTTTATTGTATCATATAAATCAGACAAGCTGCCAACTTGTTGAGAATGTTATAGAAAGTTATAGATTATGCTTTTTCAGTAAATTAGGGGGAACTTCAGAGACCATTTAGTCTAGTCACTTCATTTCATTAAAATCACTTACCCAAGATCATACATAAGTGTGCACCAGAAGTGGGATTTGGATCAAAATCCTCTCACTCAAGAGCTAGGGCTGTTTCAATAGTCTTTTCTGGTTATACTTGTGTTCTTCAGTCATTTCAGTCATATCCAACTCTTTGTGACCCAATTAGGGGTTTTCTTGGTAAATATATTGGAGTGGTTTGCCATTTCTTTCTCTAGCTCATCGTACAGATGAGAAAACTGAGGCAAACAGGATGACAGCTAGTTAAGCATCTGAGGCCACATTTTAATACAGGAAGATGAGTCTAGTTCCTACTCTATCCACTATATCACCTAGCTGCCCTCATCTTTTTTGGCTGGGGAAAAGGTTTCTGAGAGGTCCCTGGTTCTATGACTCTTTATTCTCATCTAATTAATTTATGTATTGAATAAGTCTTGAATGAAACTTGAAGAACATTAGCTCCCTTCTCTCTACTTACACATTCTTGAATGTATTAACCCATAGATTAGGTCCTTATCACCTCTAACAGACTATTTTAACAGCTAATTGATATACCATCTCTCCCTCCCTCCACTCCTCCCTCCCTCCCTGTCCCTCTCCCTTTCCCTTCTCTCTCCCTCCCACACCCTCTCTATAGTTGGGAATAAGTATTTTGCCTAGAATAGTTAATGTGTTAAATGCCCGAGGTCAGATTTAAACTCAGATCCTCCAGACTCTAGGGCTGGTGCTCTACTCAATGCCCCATCTAGCTGTCCCTCCATCTCTCTTCTCTAATACATCTTCTACATAGCTCATAAATTGATATTTCCAAATCATAGGTTACACAATGTCATTAATTTACCCAAAAGCTTCTGTGGTCCCTCATTGCCTTTACAATAAAATACAAATTTTCTTCAGTGGAGAGAAGATAAATATGTTTTTCAGGATCATAAACTTACTAAATGTCTAAAGTTGGCTTCAGACTCAGGCCTTCTGAATTTCCCTTAGAAGCAAAGAAATGGAAGTGGCATTTTCAAGAAGCCTGATTTTCTCAAAAGTTTCTCAATTTTCTAGTTCTCTCTCCCATCACTACATATTACATATATATATACATACATATATATATATATATCCCATATTTATCTATCTATGAACACATTGTATCCCCCACTATAATGTAAATTCTTCAAGGACAGAGACTGTCACTTTTGTCCTTGTGTTCCAAGCTCATATCATATAATAGGAGTTTAATAAATCTTTATTGATTGATTAAGCAGGCTAATTTCCCCCACAGCAGTTAAGATATATTAGCACTGAGTAAATACTTGATAAGAATTTGACTAAAGAATCACCTCTACCCCATATTCCATGTTCTTTTAGTAGATCCATCAAGTTTCTCCAAAGTAACAGAGTGAATTGCTTATATTTTTAAAGAATATATATAATAATCAACCAATTAACATTTAAGTATTTACCATGTGCCAGGCATTGGGAATTATAAGAAAAGCAAATTGAATACTTTCCTTCAAGTTGCTTACATTTTTGTGGGACAGACAAGAAGCAAATGATTAGTTACACACAAGATATACACACAAAACAATTGTGTTATAATCTTAGAGGGCTCTAGAAGGTGATAGATAGAATGGAAGTAGTGAAAAGAAAAAGCCAGATGGCACTTTATTTGAGTCTAGAAGAAATTCTAAGTAGAAAAATAGCATGTCAGCCACACAGATTTGGGATGGGAGATAGAGAGTCTTGTAGGGAAAATATTAATTAGGCCAGTAAGATTGGATTGTAAAGGGTGTGGGGGGATATAAGAAGTATGAAAGTAAAAGTAGAATGAAAAGGTAGGAGGTGATGTTAATAGTAATATAACAATAAAATAATAACAACATAATAATGATAATTCTTGATCCTTTCATATTGCCACCAGAAAAATAACAGAATTTCAAAATTGGAAGGGTCTTCACCTCAGTGGTAATCTAGTTTCAGTCACTAGGAAAAAACCAAAAACCCTTTTACAGGATACCTGAGAATTGTCATTCAGACTTGGTTAAACAACTCCAATAAAGGAGACTGTATCTCCTCCAAAAGAGAAAACATCTTTTTTTCAGAGATTTTATGAAGGGATATGTATTCTTCTCACAAAATTGTTTGAATTACAACATAAAAAATGTGTTGTTGTTGTTGTTGTTGTTTTAATTTCATCCCAAACAAGTAGCCCAAGAAATATAAAATGTTGTCCAAGTAATCAAATAAGATTCTGCTTATGAAATAGTCATTCCCTATTGCCAAAAAAGCCTCTCAATATTTCATGAGTATTTTGTAGCTGAAACATTAAAATGAGGCTTTAAAAATACTATTGAATATCTAAGGATATATAGCTACTTAGATGCTCAAAATGTCTTGTTTAAAGCTATTTTGCTTAAATACAGTAAAATATTTTATACATCAAATATATTTTTAAAAAAATTTCTATGATTACTATGCCCAAACATTGAAATCCAGAGTTAATAAGGTATTATTATTTTGCTTTTTTGCACATATTGTAGAATGGAGATAATTGCATATAAAATTATATGATTCTCAGGTACTTGAATGCATTGTGTGTATAATCAGATGAGTCTATTGTGATTTTGCTGTACAAAAGTTAAATGTAGGATTATAATAGGAGCTAAGCCATTGGAATATTTTTTCTTGTTATTGAAATTTTAACTTGCTGATTGAAAAGGCAAAGAGAAATAAAAGTTTCAGGGATAAATGCTAGACAAAGATTATTATTTACAATCTTTATGATTCAAAGGGAAGGAACATTTTAAAATAATTAGTTAAAGGAGACTAGACTTCTGGCAATGGCAATGATTGAATAATTTTTACTTTGAAGAACTCAATTTTTTTGTGTAGCATAGGACAGAGATATCAGATAATTGATCTATGTCCTGCAAGTATCCTATTATACTCTTGAATGTGACTGAACCAAATTAAGATGAAATTAGAAAATGTTTAAAAAATAGTGATACAACGAAACACAAATAACATTAAATTTTAAAACAAAACAATATGGTTTTGTGGTCCTGTTTCTGTTAGAATTTGATACCACTGATTAAGGTTTTTTTTTTTTTTTAATCAATTTGTTTAGTAGTTCTTGAGCTATTTTTTTTTCCTGGAACTGTGGTTCCAGATACAAGTAAATAGAAAGCAACTATAAAACTCTGTTTGCTATGAACTAGCAAAGAGTTTAAGGTGTTTTGGGTAGGCAGGTTCAAAAGATCCCTCTGGGGTAAATTGGTTCATACCAGTATTGCAAGTTTTCACAAAAGTAATTGTTTTCCAAAATTTCTTATAATTGCAATCATATCTCCTCATATGATTTCTTGTGTATTTTCAGACTATTATATCCTTGACAATTGCTTTTAAAAATAGTTTTAAACAGCTTTTTAAACAGTTTTGCTGTTTTTACTGTACTTGATATAAAGCTTGGATTTGAGTAATGCTTCTGCCACTCTTTAGCTCTGTGATTGTAGAAAGATCCGATAATCTCTCTATCTCAGTTTATTTCTCTGAAGAAAGAAAATGATAAGACTTGCATTAGTTCCCCAATAAGGTTCTTAGAAAGAAAATGTGTAAATTGTAAGTTGGTAATGTAATTGTTATACTCAAGCAAGGCTTTGATTTGTCCTTCTCTACTTATGAGGGACTTTGTTCCATGATCATTGTCTTCAGTAGTATAAGGTTAAGAATTATGGTTTCTCTTTTAACGTCAAAGTCTTCTGACTGGAGGTCTGCTAATGCTGGGAGGAATGTCTAGGGGAATGATCTTTGCCAATTTCTGTTAGACTATTTTCATGCCTCCCAGTTCTTCCCAATCCTTTTCAGATTTAAGTGTTCTTGACTTCATTCTGGACATTTGCTTCCCCGTGCAATACTGTGAGAAATAATATTCAAAGTAATATCTATCAGCATTATCAGAGAATATCCATCTCATCCTATTTATAGTAGAATGAATATATTTTTTCTTCTCATGACATTTTAAAAGAGATCAAAAGTCATTGGAAGAGGAATTCAGTTTATTCTTTTTGGTCCCAGAGGGCATAACTAAGACCTTACTTGGGGACAAGGGTGTGGGGTGTAGAATTTACAAGGAGGTCTTCTAAATTCAGAGAGAAATAAAAGGGGAAGAGAATAGAAAAGTGGAAGGGTATAAAGGAGGGATTTTTAAAGGAAACTACTCATATCATATCTGAAAAAAAT
>JAJPUD010000136.1:513625-593465 GCA_023553655.1 Myrmecobius fasciatus
AGGAGGGATTTTTAAAGGAAACTACTCATATCATATCTGAAAAAAATTACAGACATTTAGAAGGGAACAAAAGGCTTCTGAATTTATAAAGAAATAAGGGGTGAGGGAGTAGGATAAGGGAATAGAAGACTTTGTAGATTAATGAGAATAGAATAAGGTGTATAGATTAATAGAAGTAGAATAAAGGCAAAACAACACATATATTCAGAATGCTATAAAAGTCTTTTAAATTCAGATAGAAACAAGAAGGTAAGTGGAAAGGGTCAGAAGAGAAGAAAAAGGAGGGGTCCTTTTAGGAGAGCTAAATTAATAGAAGAACAAGGTAGCAAATAGAATTAAAACAAGGGAATCAGGAAAGAAAGGAAATAAAACATGCAAACATAAAGTAAAGATCAGGAATAAAATTTATTATTAAAAAGCAGGGTTAGTAATCATGGTCTTTGACAAAGTTAAAGCTAAAATAGAGTTAATCAAAAGAGAAAAATAAGGAAACTATACACTATGTCAGTCATATTGCTCAACATTGCTTTATACATTTTTAAAGAACTAGATACTATAAGATTGGAATATTGCTATAGTATAGGAAATAATGAATTGTTGGATTTAGAAAAACATGGAAGGACTTGGACTTTTTTTTACATTTATTTTTTAAAACTTTTGAGTTTCAGATTCTCTTCCTTATCCTCTTTTGTTCAATTCTGATGAGAGTAAGGTTCACTCACTCATGCTCTCCTTCTCCTTTTTCTCTCCATTGTAAAAGTTTTTTTTCCTTGCCTCTTTTTATGACAGATAATTTACATCATTCCACGTCCCCTTTTCCTTTTCTTTCAATACATTTCTCTTAAGTCTTAATTTAATTTTTAAAAAGATAGTATCCCTTTATATTCAACTCATATCCTTGCCCTCTGTCTATATATACTCCTTCTAATTGCTATAATAAAAGGAAAGTTCAAACGAGTTACAAAGTTCATCAACCCAATCTATTAATATAAACAAAAAAACCTTACTAAGTCCTTATGATATCCCTTTCCTGATTTCCTTCTTATGCTTCTCCTGAGTCCTGTATTTGAAAATCAAATTTCCTATTCATCTCTGATATTTTCATTACAAATCTTTGAAACTGGGGGCAGAGCCAAGATGGTAGAGAGAAGACACAACTTTCTGCAACCTCCTCTGACCTTCTCTAAAACCAACAGTAGAATAAGCCACTAAACTGGTTTTCAAATCAAAGAACCCACAAATATTTGGAGTACAACATATTTCCAGAAGAAGATACCTTAGAAGAACTTCAGAACAGGTCTAAAGGACAGGGGGGCAGTTTGCTAAGCTTGAACCACAGCACAGGGAGACCAGGGCAAGGAGCTGGGGCAGGGAGTCAGAGCCTTGTAGCTTCCATGTAACTAGGAATCTTCTGTGAGCCTCTTAGGCTACTCTATTCTGGTTGCAAGCAGGTGGTTTGGGAGATTTGCTACGAAAGGCAAATTGTAAACCACTGAGCACCATAAATCAACTGCCCCTGGGCAAATTAAAGCAGCTGTGGCTCCTTTTCATTAAGAACAACCCTTAAGCCTTAAAAAAATGAGCAAAAAACAACAAGAACTCTCACCAGAGACAACTTTTATGGGTAGAGAGAACAGACCTCAAAAATTCCTAAAGGCGAATCAACTGCAGATGAAGCCCAAAAGGGACATATGAACTGGTGCCTATTTCATAAGGTTTTCTTGAAAGATTTCATAAAGTATCCTAAAAAGAGAGAAGAAAAATGGGGAAAGGAAATTAGATTTTTGCAAGAAGGAATGGGAAAAACATATAATTCCCTATAAAATAGATATGAAAAACATAACAATTCATTGAAAAAGAAAATTTGTGAAATGAAAAAAATGCAAGGAACAAAACAATTCAATTGGCCAAATACAAAAGGAGCTAAAAAGGGTAATTGAAATAAAAAAATACATTAAAAATTAGAATTGAACAAATGACTTAATAAGACTTCAAGTATCAATCAAACAAAAATGAAAAAAAATGAAAAAAATAGAAGAAAATAGGAAATACCTCTAAGGGAAAAAAAAAACTGAACTAGAAAATAGATCTAGGAGAGATAATCTAAGGATTATTGGATTTCCTGATTATCACACCAAGGAAAAAATATTGCAAGCAGCTAGAAAGAAATAATTTAAATATCAAGGAGGCACAATTAGGATTACCAAGGACCTAGCAGCTTTCACTTTAAAGGATCAAAGGGCCTGTAATCTGATATTCTGAAAGGCAAAGGAACTTGAATTACAGCCAAAAATAAACTATCCAGCTAAAATGAGCATTATCATTCAGGGAAGAAAATGAGCATTAAATGATATAGATGAAATTCATCTATTTCTAATGAAAAGACCAAAAGTGAACAAAAATAATTTGATCTCCAAACACAGAATTCAAGAGAAACATGAAAAGAAAGAACTCTTGAGAACAATATTTCTGTTATGGGCATACTTAGAGAGTACAGGTATAATTTGATTTTTATTGTGATAATATGAAAAAGAAACTAGAGGTGGAAAGGGAATTGTACTGGGAAAAAAAAGGAAAAATGAGGTTAAACTACGGGAAATGGCATCTTAGAAAAAGGCAAAGAAGACCTATTGTAATTGAGGGAAAGAAGAGAGGGGGATGAGCATTGAGTGAATCTTATTCTCATCATATTTGCCTTTAAGAGATCCTCCAGTTGATAAATGGTCAAAGGATATGGACAGACAATTTTCAGCTAAAGAAATTAAAACCATTTCTAGTCATATAAAAAGATGTTCTAAATCACTACTGATCAGAGAAATGCAAATTGAGACAACTCTGAGGTACCATTACACACCTCCCAGATTGGCTAAAATGATAGGAAAAGATAATGATGAATGTTGGAGGGGATGTGGAAAAAATGGGATACTAATACATTGTTGGTGAAACTGTGAATGGATCCAACCATTCTGGAGAGCAATTTGGAATTATGCTCAAAAAGTTATCAAACTGTCCATATTCTTTGATCCAGCAATGTTTCTACTGGGCCTATAAACCAGAGATCTTAAAGGAAGGAAAGGGAGCCACATGTGCAAAATGGTTTGTGGTAGCCCTTTTTTGTAGTGTAGTTTTGGAAACTGAATGAATGTCCATCAGCTGGAGAATGGCTAAATAAGTTATGGTATATGAATGTTATGGAATATTATTGTTCTATAAGAAATGATCACCAGGATTATGTCAGAGAGTCCTGGAGAGACTTAAATGAACTGATGCTAAGTGAAATGAGCAGAATCAGGAGATCATTGTACATGGCAATAGGAACATTATATGATGACCAATTCTGATGGGTGTGACTCTTTTCAACAATGAGATGATTGATGCCAATTCCAATGATTTTGTGATGAAGAGAGCCATCTACACCCAGAGAGAGGACTGTGGGAACTGAGTGTGGATGACAACATAACAATTTCTTTCTTTTTGTTGTTGTTTGCTTGCATTTTGTTTTGTTATTCATTTTCTTTCTTTTTTGTTATGAATTTTCTTATGCAGCAATATAATTGTATAAATATATTTACATACATTGAATTTAATATATATTTTAACATGTATAGCATATATTGGATTGCTTGCCATCTAGGCAAAGAGGTGGGGGAAAGGAGGGGAAAATTTGGAACACAAGGCTATGCAAAGGTCAATGTTGAATAATTATCCATGCATATGTTTTGAAAATAAAAGGCTTTCCAAAAAAGGAAAGAAAGAAGCTATGGGAAAGCAGAGTTTGACATAATATAAGAAAGAATTTTCTACATATGAGATCCGTCCAAAACCAAATGAAATCATTCCATGAAATCATGAGTTCCCTTCTTGTCAATGAATTAAACCAAAAACTTAATTGATCACTTGTCAGGTGTAGTATGGAGGATATTCACAGTACAGGCTAAATTAAACTAAATGACCTCTAAGAGTCCTTTCCAGGTTTCTATAACTGATGGGCAAATTCCAGCATTCACAGAATAACATGCAATATTTATAGTGTATATACTGAGAGTTCACATAAATCTCTTTAATTGCTTTTAAGGAGGAGCAAGATAATACTTCAGTTTGAACATTGATTGATTGGTTCTCAAGGTACCTAAAAGAGAGTATACTAAAGGCACGGAAAAAAAAAAAAAAACACATAGATCTTATTATTACCAAAGAGGTAACCAAGAGAATATTATCAATTATGTTCTCATTTCTAGAAAAGTTTTAAAAGAATAATCTATGCTATACATTGAGGGCATCCTTGATGACAGTATAAGAAAGGAACAGAAAAACTTTCACAAATGATTTTCTATTGCAAAGCACATCATCATAGCCATATAGTTGATAAAGATGTAGTGAATATAAGATTATACTACACGCATTGTTTACCACAAAAAAGCATTAGTTTCAATAGATAAAATGTCAACTTTAAAACTTTTCTCCAACAAAGGTATCTCCAATGTATTTTTGAATTACACAATATTCCTTAAAATACGTGACAAAAAGGTTAACTTGATGGCCACATTTTTTATTATTATTATCAAATGATGCATAAGACATGGGGATCTGTTTGCTGCTAATGTTTTCCAATAATATGATCCATGTGAGAGAAGACTCAGGACAAAGTCCAAGGTGAGGAACTAATCCCTATCTATGGTGCTACTCTCCAGATTCTCCTTTTTGTAAATGACTGTATGCTAATTGTATCAAGTCCCTGAAGATTATAGAGCATGAAAAATGAAATCCATAATCACTAAAGTAGTCTAGCCTATTTATGCAAAAATAGCATTGTGAAAGAAAATTGACCAGATGATGAAAATTGTTCAATAGAAAAAAATTTTCATTGTACTATATGTATGTTTTCGTGTATGTACACATAAACATATATCTATGTATGTGTGTATGTGTGCATATGCATGTATATGTAAATTCACCTTATGTATGGATAGATAGCTGGAGCCATCTGTACCTAAACCTGACATTTCTTTGGAATGAGGGAATCTCAGATTGGGAAATTCTATGAATGAAGGCAGGCATTTTTTATTCAAATTATTCGTTGTTATTATTGTGCAGTTATTTTTACTTATGTCTGACTCATAATGGTCCCATTTGGCATTTTCTTGGCAAAGATGCTGGAATGGTTTTCCATTTCTATTTCCAACTCATTTTACAGAAGAGGAACTGAAGCAAATAGGAATTAACTTACTCATTTATGATTACACAGCTAGTAGAAGTCTGAGTGAGACTTGAACTCGGGCTCTACAGATTCCAAGCCCAATGCTCTGTTCACTGTGCCACCTGGTTGTCATTCAAATTATAGGTTTAAGAGATTTAGCTAAAGCACTCAGATTAAGTATCATTTCTAGAATCACATAGTCAATATGTATTCAGGCAGAACTTCAAGTCTTCCAAGGCTTATTCTATAACCATCTTACCACATTTCCTACACAGCAAGACATACACACATATGTATGTTTATACATACATGCAGGTGCATTCATGCACACACATTAAATTACACACATGTGTAAATATATGTCTATATCCATATCCATATTCATTTTAGGTTGTCCATTAAATTGAATGCTATAAGCTGGTTAATAGGCATTAGATTTTTCTGTGTATATAATAAAACTACATATATACAATAACTCTTAATAAATGTTTATTGGATGAATTGAATGGATACTTATGAGTATGAATGTATAAACACACATATACATATGTATTCAAACACATATATGACAGATGTTGTGAAAGGACAATGAGCATCCATTACTTTTGGGAAATTAGATAGTTTTAATAATCTCAAAAATTCTCTTTGAAACCAAGGCTCATTTTTCCTGAGCCTTTGGTATCCTTTTCTACTCTAGATTCCTAGAGAATCATTTTTTTAAAAAAAGTAATTGTTTTAAAATAAAAATCTAGGCATATCTTGTTATTAGATATGTTTGTAGGTCATAGAATATAATAATATCTGATGAATTAAAGTTGAGAATCATCAAAAAGTTGTAAGACATTACTGATCAAGAACTGCACAAAATAAGCAAAATAAAAATTTATATATAAAAAGAACAGGTTGGCTATATGTTCAGAATGAGGGATAACTGATGGAGAGAAAACATTCTCTAAAGGTTATTGGCAGTGTTGGAGATTTTGAGCCACTAAAGTCATTAAAATATTGTGTGGGTTCATATACATTATTCATGGGAGAAGATAAGCAGGAACTGACCAGGAATTGTGGTATGCAAGGTTAAAGTAATACCCATGCCAATGAGATCACAAAGCCTTCAAAATATTTAAATATTCTCCCAACCCACCTCCTAATTTCCATTATATATGGCTAAAATTTGGAATTGAAAAATAAGAATATGGTCAAGAATCTGTGCTGCCAAGTTGATTTTCATAAATTCAGTTTCTTCCCCTATAAAAAGTTATTAAAAAAAACTCTTTCAGAGTTGTTGTGAAGATAACAATGAGACAATGTTTGTGAAGCACTTTGCTATACATAAAGTACTGTATAAATGATGGCTATTTATCATTATCATCATCCTCATCCTCATCCTCATCATTATCATTTTTACTTAGGCTGAAAGTTAACATTTTAGCTATAAATATAAGCAGTCCAAGCATATTTTTTTTTTTATAACTATCTATTGTTCTCCTCTACTCAATAATCCAACTAGGTGATTCCCCAAAAGAACTTTCACCAAACATTAAGGACTACCTCTGATCCCAGAGAAGCTATTCTAAATTAAGCTCTGCAGCTAAGAATAAACAAAACTCAATACAATAAAAGTTATGATTAAAGTGCAAATTCTAGCTAACATCATCTAACTAATTTTAACATTATACAAATCCAGAGACCATGAGAAGAAAAATAATATGTGCTTTAATTGGATTTTTTTTGTTATAACTACCCTTAAAGAAGTGTAAACATTATTCTTAAATTTCTAATAACTTCTTTTTATTGATGCCAACAGTGATAATGATGCTAATCTTTTTCTTTTGTTTTTCTAATACTTAACAGTATAGTTATCTTTATTTCCTGATACAAAATCCATCTTCAATCAATCAGTCAAAAACATTTATTAAATCACTGCTTTATGTTAGCCCTGTGCTAAGAGCTATGGAAGAAAAAAGAGGCAAAAAGAAGTTCCTGAGCTCAAAGAGCTCATAATCTAAAAGAAAAGACAGCATATGAACAAATGAATAAAAAGCAAGTTGTGTATATAATAAAAATGTCAGAGGGGAAGAGCTAAAATTAAAAACCTTTGGGAAAGACTTAAAAGATAAGATTTTAGTCAAGACTTAAAGGAAACAGGAAAGTTGGTAGGTAGACTTGAGGAGGGAGAACATTCCAGGTATGAAGAACAGGCAAAGAAAATGGCTGGAGCTGACTTGTTGGAGTGTCTTGTTTGTGGAACAGCCAAGAATACAGTGTCACTGGATCAAAAATACATAATGATGAATAAGATGTGAAAAGACTGGAAAGATAGGACTGAGCTAGATGATGAAGGGCTTCAAATACCAAATAGGAATACAAATAGGATATTTTGTATTTGATCCCAAAGGCAAAAAGGGGCCATGGGATTTCATTGAGTCTGGGGATAGAAACGTTTTGGAGAGGGTGATGCTATGGTTAAACCTATGATTTGAGAAAATCACTTTGGTGGCTAAATCAAAGATGCATTGGGAGAGAGAACACAGATGCTCCAGCAGGCTATTACAATTGTCCAGATGTGAGGCAATGGTAGCCTGAACTAAAGTTGCGGCAGTATCAAAGGAGAGAAAAGGTCATATTTAAGAAATTTTAGAGAGATGAAATCAACAACTAGGCTACTAAATGGCTCAGTGGATAGAGCACACGGATGGAGTCAGGAAGATTTGAGTTCACATCCCCAGTCAAATATTTATTAGCTGTGTGACCTTGCTAAAATTATTTAACCTTTTTGCCTCAGTTACTTCATCTGCAAAATGAGGAGAAGTCAATGGCAAAAAATTTCAGTATTTTTTACCAAGAAAATCCCAAATAGAGTCATTAAGAGTTTGATATGACTGAAAATGACTAAATAACATGAAATAAATAAGCTTTGGGTAAATCAAATAAGGAGGGCTGGTGAGAAATAATTAGGAGTTTAAGATGATTCCTACTTTGAGGACGTGGGAGGATAGCAATGCTTTTTACAATAATAAAGGGGTAAGGTGGGGTTTAAAAGAAGGGTAATATATTTCTTTGGGGACTTGTTGAATTTAAGATGTGTATTGGACAGCCAAATTTAGGTGCTTTTTAAAAAAATTAGCTTTTCATTTTCTATATATGTATGGATAATTTTTGACATTCACCCCTACAAAACTGTTTTCTAATTTTTCCCTCCTTTCCCCATCCTCCAGTTGGGAAGTAATCCAATTTATGTTAAACATGTGCAATTCCTCTATAGATATTTCCACAAATATCATACGACAAAAGAAAAATCATATCCAAAAGGAAAAAAAATGAGAAAAAAACAAGATGCAAGCAAACAACAAAAAGGTGAAAACACTATGTAGGTGGTTCACATTCAGTTCCCATTGTCCTCTTTCTGGGTGCAGGTGACTTTCTTTTTCACAAGATCATTGAAACTGGTCTGGATCACCTCATTGTTGACAAGAGCCATGTCCATTCAAATTAATCATTGTATAAATTTCCTTTTGTTGTATATAATGATCTCCTCCTTCTGCTCATTTCACTTAGCATCAGTTCACATAAATCTCTCTCTTGGCCTTTCTGAAATCATCCTGCTGATCATTTCTTATAGAGCAATAATATTCCACAACATTCATTTACCATAACTTTTTCAGTCATTCTCAAATTAATGGGCATCCATACAGTTTCTAGTATCTTGCTACTACAAAAAGGGCTGCCACAAACATTTTTGCATATGTAGGTCCCTTTCTCTTCTTTATGATCTCTTTAGGATACAAGACCAATAGAAACACTGCTGGATCAAAAGGTATGCCGGTTTGATAGCTCTTTGGACATAGTTACAAATTGTTCTTCAAAATGGTTGAATCATTTCACAATTCCACCAACAATGTAATTTTCCCACATACCCTCCAACATTCATCATTATCTTTTCTGGTCATTTTAACCATTCTAAGAAGTGTGTAGTGGTACCTCAGAGTTGTCTTAATTTGCATTTCTCTGATCAATAATGATTTAGAGCATCTTTTCATATGACTATAAATGGTTTTAATTTCTTCATCTGAAAATCACCTGTTCATGTGCTTTGATCATTTATTAATTGGAGAATGGCTTGAATTCTTATAAATTTGAGTCAATTCTGTATATTTTTTTAAAGAAATGAGGCCTTCAAAAAAACCCAAAAATAATAAAAATAAATAAAAATAAAAAAATAAAAAAAATTTAAAAAAAAGAAATGAGGCCTTCATCAGAAGTGTTGAATGTAAATTTTTTTCTGAATTTATTGTTCCCCTTCTAATTTTGTCTGCCTTGGTTTTGTTTGTACAAAATTTTTCAACTTAATGTAATCAAAATTATCCCTTTTGCATTCACTAATGTACTCAAGTTCTTCTTTGGCCAAAAATTCCTTCCTTCTCCACAGATGTGAGAGGTAAACTATCCTAGCTTCTTCTAATGTGCTTATAATATCACTCTTTATGTCTAAATCATGAATCCATTTCAATCTTATCTTGGTATAGGGTGTTCAGTGTGGATCAATGTGTAGTTGCTGCCATACTAATTTACAATTTTACCAGCAATTTTTGTCAAATAGTGAGATCTTGTCTCAAAAGCTGGGGTAACTTCAGGTTTGTAAAATACTAGATTACTATAATACTTGTCTCTTTTGCCCTGTAACCCTAACTTATTCCATTGATTGACTACTCTATTTCTTAGCCAGTATCAAATGATTTTGATGACTGCTGCTTTATAATATAGTTTTAGTTATGATGCAGCTAGTCTACCTTCATTTGCATTTTGTTTCATTAATTCACTTGAAATTCTTGACCTTTTATTCTTCCAGATGAATTTTGTTATCATTTTTTCTAGTGTTGTAAAGTAATTTCTTGGGAGTTTAAATGATATGGCATTGAATAAGTAAATTAATTTAGGTCGTATTGTCATTTTTATTTTATTCACTTTGCCTACCCAAGAGCACTTGATATTTTCCCAAGAGATTAGATCTGACTTTATTTGTGTGGAAAATGTTTTGTAATTGTGTTCATGTAGTTATTGACTTTGCCTTGACATTTAGACTCCCAAATATTTTATATTATCATCAGTTATTTTAAATGGAATTTCTTTTTTTTTATCTCTTGCTGCTGGACTTTGTTGGTAATATATAAAAATTCTGATGATTTATGTGGATTTATTTTCTATTCTGCAATTTTGCTAAAGTTGTGAATTATTTCTAGTTGTTTTTAGTTGATTCTCTAGGCTACTCTAAGTACACCATCATATCATCTGCAAAGAGTGATGATTTGGTTTCATCCTTATCTATTCTCATTCCTTTAATCTCTTTTTCTTCTCTTATTGACAAAGATAATATTTTTAATACAATATTTAATAGTAATGGTAATAGTTGGCAACCTTGTTTCACCCCTGATTTTATTGGGAATGATTCTAATTTATTCCCATTACATCTGATGCTTGCTGATGGCTTTAAATAGATGCTATTGATCAATTTAAGGAAAACTCCATTTATTCCTATACTCTCTAGTGTTTTTAATAGAAATGGGTATTGGATTTTGTCAAATGTTTTTTCTGTATCCATTGAGATAACCATATGACTTTTGTTAGTTTGATTATTGATATAGTTAATTATGCTAATGGTTTTCCTAATATTGAACCAGACCTGCATTCCTGGTATAAATCCCACTTGGTCATGGTGTATTATCTTGAGGATGACTTGCTGTAATTTCTTTGATAATATTTTATTTAAGATTTTTGCATCAATATTCATTAGAAAAATTGGTCTATAATTTCTTTTCTCAGTTTTGACACTACCTGATTTACATATCAGCACCATTCTGTGTCATAAAAAGAATTTGGTAGGATTCTTTCTTTCCTTATTTTTCCAAAGAGTTTTAATTGTTCTTCAAGTGTTTGGTAGAATTCACACCTAAATCCATTTGGCCCTGGAGATTGTTTTTCTTAGGGAGTTGATTAATAGCTTGTTCATTTTCTTTTTCTAATATAGGACTATTTAAGTAATTTGTTTCCTCCTTCATTAATCTGGGCAATCTATATTTTTGAAAATATTCATCCATTTTACTTAGATTCTCAAATTTATTGGCATACAGTTGGGCAAAATAACTCCTAATTATTGCTCCAATTTCCTCTTCATTGGTGGAAAGTTCATCCTTTTCATTTTTGTTACTAGAATTTCAATTTTCTTCCTTCCTTATTCAGATCAAATTAACTAAAGGTTTATCTATTTTGTTGCTTTTTTTTTCATAAAACCAGCTCTTAGATTTGTTTATTAGTTCAATAGATTTTTTACATTCAATTTTATTAATCTCCCCCTTTTCCCAAAAAATTTCAAATTTGCTATATACTTGGGGTTTTATTATTTGTTCTTTTTCTAGCTTTTTTAGTTGCATGCCAAATTCATTGATGTTCTCTTTCTCTTATGCAAGTAAGCATCTAGAGATATATAACTTCCCTTAAGAACTGCTTTGGCTATGTTCCATAAATTTTGGCTTGATGTCTCATTATTGTCATTCTCTTTGATGAAATTATTGATTGTGTCTATGATTTGTTGTTTCACCCACTCATTTTTTTGGATCAGATTATTTAGTTTCCTTAATTTTTGATCCATTTCCCTTAGCCTTTTATTGCATATAATTTTAATTTCATCATGATGTGAGAAAAATGCACTTACTATTTCTGCCTTCCTGCATTTGATTTTGAGGTTTTAATATCCTAATATATGGTCAATTTTTGTATAGGTTCCATGAACCTCAGAGAAAAAAGCATACTCTTTTCTGTCTCCATTAAATTTTCTCTAAAAGTGTATCATACCTAACTTTTCCAAAATTCTATTTACTTACTTAACTTTCTTATCTATTTTGTGATTTGATT
This sequence comes from Myrmecobius fasciatus, assembly GCA_023553655.1. Classification (NCBI taxonomy): domain Eukaryota; kingdom Metazoa; phylum Chordata; class Mammalia; order Dasyuromorphia; family Myrmecobiidae; genus Myrmecobius; species Myrmecobius fasciatus. The sequence goes on from JAJPUD010000136.1 coordinate 525,732, forward strand.
TATCTAGTTCTGATAGAGCAAGGTTGACATCCCACACTAGTATAATTTTGCTGTCTATTTCTTCTTGTAGCTCTCTTTATTTATCCTCTAGGAATTTGGATGCTATATCACTTGGTGCTTATGTGTTTAGTATTGATATTATTTCATTATCTATGGTACCCTTTAGCAAGATGTGGTTTCTTTTCTTATCTCTTTTAATTAGATCATTTTTTGCTTTTGTATGATCTGAGATCAGGATGACTACCCCTGCTTTTTTTTACTTTACCTGAAGCATACTAGATTCTGCTTCATCCTTTTACCTTTACTCTGTATATGTCCCTCTGCTTTAAATGTGTTTTTTTGTAAACAACATATTATAGGATTCTGTCTTTTAATCCAGTCTGCTATCTGCTGTTTTATGGGAGAGTTTATCCCATTCATATTCACAGTTAAAATGACTAATTTTGTATATCTTGCCATCTTATTCACCCCAAGTTATGCTTTTCTCTTTCCTTTCCCTCTTTCCCTCTTCCCTGGTATTTTGAATCTGACCACCACCTCCCTCAAACAGCCCTCCCCTTTTTAATCCCCTTTCTTATACCTTTCCCCTACTACTTCTGTTTTCCCTTCTATTAGCCTGCTCCTTTCCTTTTCCCTTTCCTCTCCCACTTCCCTATAGGGTGAGAAAGTTTCTCTGTGGAAATAAAGATGTCTGATATTCTCTCTTTGAGCCAAATCTAATGAGAATAAGATTCACACAATGTTCACCCCCTCCCTTCTTTCCCTCAATTATGAAATTGCAATTTCCCTCATTTTACCTTCACTTTCCCCTTTTTTCAGTAAAATTTCCTTTCTTCCTTTAGTATCTTTTTTATATTATCACAATAAAATCAGATTTACCTATACTCTCTATGTGAAGAGACATAGTTCAAGAGTTCTTTTCTTTTTACTTTTCTATGCTTCTCTTGAGTTATGTATTTGGATATCATTTTTTTTTGTTGTTGTTGTTCAGTTCTGGTCTTTTCATCAGAAATAAATGAAATCCACTTGTATCATTGAATGTCCATCTTCTTCCCTAAAAGATAATGCTCAATTTAGTATGATAGTTGATTCTTGGCTGTAATACAAGTTCCTTTGCCTTTTGGAATATCATATTCCAGACCCTTTGATCCTTTAAGGTAGAAGCTGCTAGGTCCTGGGTAATCCTGATTGTGACTCCTTAATATTTAAATTGTTTCTTCCTGGTTGCTTGCAATATTTTTTTCTTGGTCCAGTAATTAGGAAATTTAGCTATGATATTCCTTAGAGTTTTCATTTTGGGGTCTCTTTCAGGAAGTGATCAGTGAATTATTTCAATGGTTATTTTACCTTCTGGTTCTAGGATATCAGGGCAGTTTTCCTTTATGATTTCTTGAAAGATAATATCTAGGCTCTTTTTTTCATCATTGTTTTCAAGAAGTCCAGTAATCCTTAGGTTGTCTCTCCTAGATCTATTTTCCAGATCAGTTGTTTTTCCAATGAGGTATTTTACATTTTCTTCTATTTTTTTTTTCATTTTTTTTGTTTCTATTTGACTGATTCTTGATATCTCATTGAGTCATTCATTTCCCTTTGTTCAGTCCAAATTTTTAGTGAATTATTTTCTTCAGTTACCTTTTTTAGCTCCTTTTGTATTTGGCCAATTGAATTTTTAAATGAGTTGTTTTGCTCAATTTTTTTCCATTTCACAAATTTTGTTTTTCCAGGAGTTTTTTTTTTATTTCCATTTTGTCAAATCTATTTTGTAAGGAGTTATATGTTTTGCCATTTTGTCAAGTCTATTTTGTAAGGAGTTATTTGCTTTTTCCATTTCATTAAGTCTATTTTTAAGGATTTTTCTTCAGATAATTTCTGTATTTCCTTTTCCAAACCTTCTTGCAAAATTCTCATTTCCTTTCCTCATTTTTCTTTTAGCTCTCTTTTAAGGTTCTTTTTGAATTTTTCCAAGACAGCCTTGTGAGAGGGAGACCAATTCATATCACTCTTTGGGGCTTCATCTGGAGATCGTCTGCTTTTAGTGTCCTTGAGGTTTGAAATCTGTTCTCTTTCTCCATAAAAGCTATCTATACTCGGAGTTCTTTTTGCTTTTTTTGTTCATTTTTTTTAAAGGTTGAAGTCTGCTTTTAGGGCAAAGGGGAGATTGTCCAAGTTTCCTCTATAGGTGACAATGGCAGCTCTGGGTCAGTGCTAACTAACTTCCAGTGCTGGGTGGGCATGGCCAGGTCCTGCTTTATTCTAGGGTTTAAGGGCTCACTATTTGCCTTTTGTATTTGTGTTGGATGCCTTGCAGCTAATATGCTGATCTACTGGTTTGCAACCAGGACAGAGTAAGCAACACTGCTGTAGATTCTTCTGGCTATATTCCCAAGCTTTCAGGATGCCACACCATCCTGGGTCCCTGTGCTGGCCTGTGCTCAGCCCCTCCCTCCATGCCTGATTGAAATAGACCTTTTCTCAAATTCTTCCAAAATATCTTTTGCTAGAAATTTGTTACACTCCAAATATTTGCATGTTTTATAATAGATTTCTTTCTGTAATATCACAGTTGCAAAATTCTGCTCATCTCAAAGCTAGCTAAGAATCAGTGTCAGGATGATATGTGTATGTGTGTCTTGGGGAGGAGGGGAGGAGGGAAGGAGTTTCTGGTAGAGCTCAGGAACCAGGGTTCCTTTTCAATGCTTCCATTTTTATGTTCACAGTTCTGCCATTGATAACTTCCTGTGCTCCTTTATTCTTCCTGGTGGCTTGATGTTCATGGTCTGAGCTATAGAGGCCTCATCAGTAATTTAACAATTAGTTCTAGGCAAGGGCAGATGAGTCAATTTCTGCCACAAACACCCTCTTGCTGTTTCTGTCTACTTTATCCTTGAATATGCATATCTTTCCTTCCATCTGGATGAGCTCTATATCATTTTCTTTCAAATGTTAGCCAAAATTGACTTCATGCTCTCCCTTTCTTACTCTATTCTGATAATTGCAGAAAGAGGAGAGGATAGTTTATGGGTTTTGGATGTATTACATATAATTCTACAGGTGGAATGGAACTCTACCCAGAAAATTACCAAACTGCATATATCCTTTGACCCAGCTCCACCAGCACTATATCTATGTGGGCATAAAGATGGCACAGAGAAAGGACGTTACTGAAGCTGATTGTTAAACTTCTTTATAAATGCCAAAGAAACCAGCAAATGCTGTTACAAATCATTGCCTTCTTTATTGTTTTATCTAGACTTTAAAAAAGTAATACAGAAAGTGTTAGAAATGCAGATTAAATATAAAAGTATATTGTGCCTTTTTTGGGTAAGTTGTTTATTAATTATTTTTCAGATGCCATACCTCTGTATGCCAAAGAAATCAAAGAAAAAAGATTGTTATCTAAATGTCCAAAATATTTATAGCAGCTCTTTTCATTGTAGTCAAAAATCCAAAAGTAAGGTGGTATTCTTTTATTGAGGAATGGCTAAACAAAATATACTCTACAAATAAAATAGAAAATTGTTGTACCAGGAAAAATGGTGATTTGGCCAGTATCATAGGACATTGGAAAGATTTTTATGAACTGATACAAAGAGAAGTGAGGAGAACTAGGAGAATATTTTGGGTAACATAATGACATTTTAGAGAAAAAATAACTGAAGGATTTTAGAACTCTGATCAATGAAATGAAAAAAAAATCATGATCTTAAAAGAATGAAGACAAAACAAGATATTCAACTCTGTCAAAGAGGTGATGAACTTAAATTATAGTTTGGTACATGGTTTTTAAACTCTATGTATATGTATGTATGCATATATGTGTGCGTGTGTGCATACAAACATATATAAAGAGAGAGATTAATTTATTGTTTGAAAATTTACCCCTTGGTTTGAAGGAAGTCAGAAGGACAAATTAATAAAAAATTCTTTTTAGTTGAAAAAAATTAAAATGTTTTAAAATGTTTGATGTTCCTATGGCTTTAAACACAATGGAAGATTCTCCAAACTTCTAAATTTAAAGGTAGGATAAAAAAAATAAAGAGCAGAGAATTTGCATGTCTATGTTTATGAATGTATATCAGATTTTCTGATACAACATATCATGTATTGATATTATTTTCATAATTTCATTAGCAAAGCACCAGAAGAAATGGTGAATGTGATTATTTAAGCAGATTTTTTTTTTACCAAAAATAAGGTGTTTGCAGTATTTAGAAACTATTACATGAAATATTTTCAAATGCACTCTCCTTAAGGAAATACCAGCATATTTTCTATGTAATTTCTCAGTAATCTTCTAAGTACAAATATAGATCCCATGGGAGAAAAGTAGCAAATGATAATAAGGTATAACACCATTAATAAGTGTCTCCATAGAGAAGGTGAAAGTATTTAGGAAATTATTTGAGTGACTGTGTTAGGAAAAAAATTAAAAACAAAAATAAAAACAAACTGATATCCAGTCTTTAAGGAACATGATGATTTCTTGGGTTTGATTTTTTAGAACTGATTGCCAATACTTTCCATTTTATTTTTGTTATATCAAGGGAGTAAACCATGTATTATAAATATGTGCTTTTATGTATATTTATGCATATGTATATCTATAACTAGTTTCCTTTTGGACAATCTTTGCTTACCTTCTCTTTATTTTACCTTAACCATAGTCTGCCAGCCGTATTTACTACATTTATTCAAGCTCATTCATATAACTCTTTCTGTCTGTATAATTTCTTTGTGGTCCCCACCTTCATTTCCTTTTAAAAATGGAATAAATGTCAAAATCTTCCTGTTGTGTCATTAAGTTAGAAGATGAAAAGGCCATCTTGAGGACAATGTTTGCCCATTTGAGGCCCACTTCCAAAGGACAAATGGAATGATGATGGGAAAGTTAATGAGTGATCAATTTGTCAGCAACTCTGCAATCATTTTCAGGAAATAAATTAACTACAGAAGGAGAAGGAAAACAGAAGAAGAAGAGGAAGAAAAGGGTTCTTTCCTTCTGTTTCCCCCCCTGCCCATGTTTGAAAGAAAAATTAAAAGCTAGGAATAATTAATGCAATGTCTTATAAACAAAGATTCTGGAGAAAGTAGCCAAAAAGAGGGGGAAAAGTCGATGTAGAGCTATTAACTTTTTCAACATTTGTAAAAGAGAGAATGCAATAAGCTCATTTAGCACTTCCATCCCTATAGAGGAAAGGTTAAAAAAATGCAGTCTTCATTAGGAGAATGTATGTTCAAGGGCTCAAATCTATTTTATGATTATTAGTGGTACAGGGCTGAAGTATTGTTACCATTTGGGGACAAATTTAAATCTGAAATTCATTCCATTCACTTTTAGTTCCTGCACCGAATCAAGGAGGGGTGTTGTTATACCTCCCCCTGCTGGTGGTAAGAATGAAGTGGAGCTCTTATTGGAAAATGTGCCCCAATTCCTAAAACTTTATTTCTTAGCTTAAAAAAAAAATTAGGACTTACTTTTGTAAACCATGATATGCTATGTAAATACCATTTGTTTATTTGTTCAGAAAGAAGACATTTAAAATAATTGGAAGCACGAAAATGATCAAAATTATTATTCAAGTTTATGGAAAACTATTAATTAGAAGTAAAAATAAAAATTGATATATACTTTGACTAATTAAGAAGATTTGGTATAAACCTTTGTGGTTTTGCAATCTATTCTTGAATTATTTTTATTAAAGTTCATTTTGTGTATCAGATCATATAGTATTGGATGTAGTTCACTAGGCTGATATCTTCATTTTAAAAATGATGAGACCCAGGATTGCATGAATTAAGTCATTAACCAAAAGTCATTCAGAAAGTAAGTAACAAAATCAACATTTTAACTTAATATTCTATATTCAATTCTTTTGTCTTTTCCCCTCATGGCTGTAACTCTTTTCATAATTTTGTTAATCAGTGGTCATTAAACATTTTTATTAAGTGCTAATTATGTGGCAAGTACTATACTTATTGTTAGGGATGCAAGGGTAAAATTTATTCATTAAAAGGCAAATTATAAGGCATCAAAACCTAATTTCCACAATTTCTTAGATTTGCCTCCATAGCAATGTACATAATTATTTTACATCAGTTTTCTATAAGTATTGAACTAGATAATATATCAAAAATGCTAGATCTGGAGTCATGAGTCTTGGATTCATATCTTTGCTCTGATGCTTGCTAACTGTGTGTCCATAAGCAAGTAATTTTACCTACTAAGTCTTAGTTTACACATGTATAAAAAAGGGCTAATAGAGCTTATACTACCTACCTTGAAGATTTGTTATGATCATAGTGTTTTGTAAGTTTTAAAGCATGCTATGATTAAGATTTATTATCTTAATTCAGTTAATCAAGAAAAGAGTATTGGGCATTTACAGGGCAAGACATCCTGAAGACCACTACCACTGTGGGGATTACAAAGTAATAACCCATTTGCTGTCTTCAAAGAATGCATGATATAAATTATTCATTAAATTAGGTATAGAAATTTATCTAACTCTATAAGAAGTAGGAGGAAAAAGAGGAAAGAAAAGGAAGGGCAGAAACACAAGGAAAAAAAATGGTAAAAGAAATGGGGAGTGTGATAGAAGGTAAGGTAGTGAGTGGGTTGGGATAAAAAACACTACTAAGAGAAGGGGGGAGGGAGAATAGGAGGTTCTGAAGTAGGTGGGGTAGGTAAAAAAAAAAAGCCCACTACTAAGAATAGGGCAAAAAAGAGAGAACAAAAGCATATGCAGGGGAGAAAATAGGATGAAAGGAAATACAAAAATAAAAAACAGATAATCATAACTGTGAATATGAATGGGATGAACTCTCCCATAAAATGGAAGTAAATAGCAGAGTGGATTAAAACAATTCTACAATATGTTGTTTACAAGAAACACATTTGATAGAGAGACACATATAGAGTAAAAATAAAAGGCTGGAACAGAATTTATTATACTTCAGCTGAAGTAAAAAAAAGCAGGGGTAGCAATTCTAATCTCACTTAAAGCAAAAGTAAAAAAATAGATCTTATTAAAAAGAGATAAGAAAGGAAAGTACATCTTGATAAAGATCTTATCTTCTTGATAAACAATGAAGTAGTAATGATATAAAATGTTTTGCACCAAGTAGTAGACTATACAATTTCCTAGAGAATTTATTAATTAAGTCAGTTACAGGAAGAAATAGACAGCAAAACTATATTAGTGAGGGACCTCAACTTTCTCCTCTCATAATTAGACAAATATAACCACAAAATAAACAAGAAAGAAACTAGGGAGGTCAAGAGGATTCTAGAAAACCTGGATATGATAAACCTCTAGAGGAAACTGAATAGAGACAGAAAGGAATACACTTTTTTCTCGACAGTATATGGCACCTATGCAAAAGTTGACCAAGAATTAAGGTATTAAAAACCTTGCAATCAAATGTAGAAAGGGAGATATACTAAATGTTTCCGTTTCAGACCACAATTCAAGAAAAATTATATTCAATAAAGGGGCAATAAATTGAAAATTAAATAATCTAATTCTAAAAACCAAGTAAACAATAAATCACAGAAGTAATTCATAATTTCATCCAAAAGACTGACAATAATGAGACAATATACCAAAACCTCTAGGATGCAGCCAAAGCAATTCTTAGAGGGAACTTTCATATCTCTAAATAGCTACATGAATAAAATAGAGAAAGAGAAGATCAATGAATTGGACATGCAATTTAAAAAGCTAGAAAAAGAACAAACAAAAAATCCCAAATTAAAAACCAAATTAGAAATTCTGAAACTCAAAAGAGAAATTAATAAAATTGAAATTAAGAAAACTATAGAACTAATTAGTAAAACTAAGAGTTAGTTTTTTTATGAAAAATTCAACAAAGTAGATAAACCATTGGTTAATTTGATTTAAAAAAGGAAAGAAAAAAAACAAATCATAGCATCAATAATGAAAAGGGTGAACATACCACCAATGAAAAAGAAATTATATTGATTTGTAGTTATTTTCCCCAACTGTACAGCAGCAAATCCAACAACTTAACCAAATTGGATGAATATTTACAAAAATATAAATTGCCCCTATTAATAGAAGGGGAAATAAATTACTTAAATAGTCCCATTTAAGAAAAAGAAATTGAACAAGCCATTAATGAACTCCCAAAGAAAAACATCTTCAGGGCCAGTTGGATTCACAAGTGATATTCTAAAGTTTCATCTAATCAGTTTTTGAACTTAGAAAAACAAAATATTAAGTTCCACCTCCAACACATGTTGTTTTTTTTGTACTCTAAGCAAAGACCCTTAACTTCTTGGTTCTTTAGAAGAATCCTAAGATAAAAAGTTACAGAGAAGTTATTAAAATTTAATGCCAATGGCAATTTTTTTTATCAAAGAGATTTATAAATCAGTGAACTCACAGGTCCAGATCCTAAAATCACCTGCATATATGAACACCTAAAGTATCGAACCATTTGAAAAGGAACCACTCAAAGTTGGGCTCTGTGCTGGATATTCTCCACAATAGGGGCAAATACCTTTGGCAAGTGTATATTTTTATATCTTGCTTCATATTAGAGATCTGAAAATCATTGAATATATTTCATATTTCAGAAATTTTGTAATAAAGGCTTGCAAAAATGTGTTTCCTTTATCTTATTTTTCTTTCTTGTAGATATGATTTTTCTTGCACAACAATAAGTGTGGAAATATGTATACATATATTCGATTTGTCAAGTATTTTAACATAATTAACATGTAGTGGACATCCTGCCCTCTAGGGGAGGGGTGAGGTCTGGGGGTAAAATTTGTAATGGAAAGCTTTGTAAAGATCAATGCTGAGGAACTACCCATACATATGTTATGCAAATAAAAAAATAAAGGCTTGCCAAAATACTCCATATTACTAACAATTAGAGAAAAGTACACAAAAGTAACATTGAGATTTTTAACCTATACTTATCAGCTTAGTAAAGTTAATTTTAAAAAAAAAGTCAAATGGTAGAGGACATATTGGGAAAGAGTGACATTAATGTGCTATTGGTTAATATGTGCCTTGATTACATTCATTACATTGGTCACACAGCCATTCTGAAAAGCAATTTAGAAATATAATCCCAAAGTTTCAAAATGTTGCATACCTTTTGACTTAATATCACTACTAAATTTATATCCCAAAGAGATCAAAGAAATGGGGAAATGATCTACATGTTAAAAAAATTATAGCAGCTCTTTTTGTGATAGTAAAGAAAAGAAAGCTAAGAAGGAGCACATCAAGGAACTGATTGAGCAAATTATAGAATATAAACGTAATAGAATACTATTTTGCCACAAGAAACAATGAAGAGGATGATTTCAGAGAAATCTAATACTTGTTTAAACTTCTATGGAATGAAATGAGAAGATTCAATGGAACAAATTTATTCCATAATGACAAAAATCTCTACCCAATATAATGATCAACAATGACTCTAGAGAAGTAAAAATTCCAGTGTAGCAGGAAGAAAGGTGCCTATCTTTTGACAGAAAGCAAATGGACTAAATATGCAGAATGAGGCAGACAAATTTGAACTTAAATAATGTAGGAATTTGTTTTGCTTGACAATATATTTGTTAGAAGACTTTTCATTTCTTTTTTTTCTATTGAAGAAAGTAGGTAAAAGACATAGAAAATAAATATTTATTACTTTAAAAAATAGTTTAAAAGAGACAGTTTACATGAGTTTGTCCTATCAATGTTATTTTAGGGTCTAAAAATGTAATAATTTCAAGCAAATTGGGTTGCTTATTAAAATATTTTCAAAAGAAAGGTAGGCTATGATACCAGTTTGAATGTTCAAAAAAGTTTAAACAACTCAATTTCAAGCATAGTCACATTGGAAATTAAATAGACTACATTTAAAAGTGAACATATTCTCACATAAATTTATATTTAAATAAAAATATTTATTTATATTATGCAGTATATATTATAATTATTAAGAATTTTAAACACTTAATATAATATATACATACATATAAGTACATAAATAATGTCATATAGTAAATCTTATCATCATACATAGATCCAATTGTCATTTCTATGCAGATGATCTTTGATTTTCTTTTTTTTTTTCCAACCCTAATCTCTCTCCTGACCTCCAGTTTTACATTTCTGACTGCCTATTTGATATTTGGAACTGAAAATATCTTAAACTCAGCAAATTTAAAACTGTACACATCTTCTCTTTAACTCAGGTATATAACTTCTGTGAGTCTCTCTGTTTCTGTATTTCGCTGTCTCTGTCTCTGTCTCTCCCTCTCTCTCTCTCTCTCCTCCTTTCCCTCCCTTCTTCCTTTCCTCCTCTCTCTCTCTTTCTGTCTCTGTGTTTGTCTCCATCTCTCTGTCTCTCTCTGTATGTCTCTATCTTTCTCTCTGTCTCTCTTTCTCTGTGTGTTTCCATCTTTTTGTCTCAGTCTCTATCTGTCTGTTTGTCTCTCACTGTGTCTCTCTATTTCTCTCACTCACACATGCATGCACACACATTCCCACACACCACCACCACCACCACCATCACCACTCCATTAAAACAAAATAGTACTGCCCTATTATCTTTAGGAGCAAATATAAAACCTTCTGCTTGACTTTTAAAGCCCTTCATAACTTGGTTTTCTTGTTACTTTTCAAGTCTCTATCTATGATGAATAAAGGAGAAATATCATTGGGTTGGAGACATATTCTATTGTTGGTTATCATGGGAAGGGTGAAATGTGATTCATCTTTTAAACTTTGATGGGTTGATCATAAATACCTTGGAGTTATGTCCACCCCTCTACAGGTCTCAGTCCATGGCTGAGAGACCACTGGAACAGATAATTTCTCAGTTCATGTCTGGCTTTGAAAATTCTGATATTCTGGGCTGTATCACATGGAGGGACAATTGTAGATTAAAAGGTGAATATTAGAAATCACAAGTTGTGTTCAATTTGACTTCAAGCAGTGGATTTCTACATAAGAGTGAGTTATGGGAGACAAAATTAGAAATGCCATATATATATATATATGTACAAGGTTTTAATTGTCAGTGTAAAAAATCTGAATATTTTCTAGTAGAAAATGAAAAGCCATTGGCAATTTAATTGATAACAGCTTGCATGATGAATTAGAGAAGTCAGAAACTGGTTACAAGGGCAGATTTTGGGAAACTTTTGCTATAATTATACAAAATCTTCATTTTCAGATTTTTGACTGGGGCTGAATTTCTAGATCAAATGCAGATAAAATTTCTCAGACCACTCTAGAACCAACTTTTAAAATTTTCTATTTTTTTTTTGCCTCTTCCAGGGATATTTTCTTGCAATTAAAGAGCTATAAATGACCATTGATTTGCCATGTTGCCTTCATGTTGATCTCGCTCATACAATTTGTTCACTGAGGACACCAGTAGTAATGGAGAGAAAATGGTCAGGAAGGCATTATGGGAAAGGAAAAGCAATAGGGTATCCCTTTCACTAAATCCATGAAAGGGAAATATAAGTATTTCACTGGTAAGAAGTTGTCTATATTTTCTCAAGTGAATTGAACTGATGTTAGATGAAGGAAAAGTATTAACTCCAAACTCATATAATTTTAGAATTTATTCAGAAAAAGAGTCATCTAGAAATGATACTGAATTTTATTTTATTTTCCAAAGCAATAATAGGTGTCATTGTATTTATACTTTATTCTGCAGAAGACCTTTTCCCACCATACCTCTTTTCATGATTAGTTGTTTTTAACCATTTATTTTTAACAAAATATATTGTTATTAGGAAGATTACATTTTACTAATTCCTATTTCTCACCTCTCAGAACCCCTCTGGATTTTTAATCTGTAATCCCCAGTGTTCTCTAGTTTAGTACCATCTGCAAATTAGTTAATATGCTGTTTAGCCTTTCTTTGAAATCAGTAATTAAGATGTAAAGTAAGACTAAGCCTAAAACTAATTCCCATGGTTCCCCACTGGGCACTTCTCTTGAGCTCAACATATAACTCTTTTATCATCACCCATGCTTTATCTTCTTTCAGCCAGTTTTTGAACTCTTTTGCTAAACTGGTAATTAATTTGATTTATGAAGCAGATTAGTTTTATTTTATCTTTGAAATATTTGTTGAAATCCCTCACTCATCTTTTAGATTTGTGTGGATCGAATAGTTTCAGGCAAAAAGAGAGAATATTTATTGATCACTTCCTTGGATTTTTGCTTAAATCTGTAGTTATGTTACTAGATAACTTAGCCTGGAGATATTTACAAATAGTCCCATTAATATTTGTTCCATCCTTTGGGGTCAAAGTTCAATATTTAAGTGAAACAAGTGCAAAACATAAGCATTTCTTTTTTTTTTTGTTCTATGTTTTTAAAAATGAAGTTCTAGATTTTTTTTTTTACATGTCTTCCCACTTTTGTCTTCCCACTTTTCCAAGGTTCAAAGACAGGGTTTAAATACAGACACAGATGCAGAGGCAGACACACACACACACACACACACACACATACACACACACACACTCCTTCAGGGAAATTCAGTCATTTAATTTCTTGAACATACCAGAAAAAAAAAAACTTTTGTTTTTAAAATCTAGTTGTTTTCTATTAACTGTCAATTATTATCCCTGCCTCAAATTGACATCCAAATAATTAAATATTCAGGTGCACTGATCTTGCCACCAACAGACTTCATGGGTATTCGAGAAATTTGTTTAAGTTTAATTGGGAAATTAAGCCACAGGGCAATGTTCCTGCCAAGCTATACTGCTGTGTTCTGAGTAACCAGACTAATCTAGGTCAGAAAAGCGCACTAGGACACATAAACACCCAAGAACTACCAATTATGCTTTTGATGCCAGCCTGATTCTGGGATACTTTATTCTGCTCAATCACTTTGGTACTCTTTCTTCCTGTTCCATAAGTCAGTTTTATGACCAGAAATTTTCTGCATAGATTCCCTTCCTAACTCTTCTCTTTCTGTTTCTCCTCTGTTTTTCCCTCTTTTTCTCTCTCTTTTCCCCACCTCTCTTTCTCCCTTTTTCCCTCCTCCTCTCCTTCTCTCTCTCTCTCTCTTCTTCTCTCCCTTTCTCCTTCCTCCTTGCCCTTCCCCACCTTCTCAACTTCCTCAACATTTTATTACCTTGTCTGTTTCCAAAATATACCCCATTTAGTTCTCAGTTCTATGTACAGTACTGTGGTAAATACATTCAGCCATACTGTCTCCATGCTTATCTCACTTAATTCTAATTGATGATGCTGCATATTACCCATGGCCCAATAAAAGATGATTCATTATTCCTGTCTGAAGATTACCTACTTCTTGGCACAGACCACCATAAAGATCCTTGACTTCCACTTTTATATTGGCTTCAAGGTCTCTGTTTCAGATCCCAATGAGAGGCATCTAAGTACTTGGTCAAAACTTGGATGATTCAGTGTGGTTTTACTTGATCTTTCCTCATCTTTTCCTCTTATCTTCCTTCAAAGCTCAGCTCAAATAATTACTTCCTTTTATCTGAGATTTTTCCTGATCCCCTTCCTCCAGGTTGTTATCCCCAATTACCTTGGATTTGCTTACATATACTTATATGTGTACATGTCATTTCCCTTGATAGAATGTAAGCTCTTTGAGGGCAGAAACTATTTCACTTTTAGTTTTGTATTCTCAGTGCCTCAAATATAGAAGGTTCTTCATCAATATTTCTTAATTTATATACTCATGGGGGATATAAAATCAAGCTGATGAGCTTGGGGAGCTTTGGAAAGGAATTTAGGGCATACACAAAGAGAAGAATTGTGAAGGAGAAAGAAATGATAATAGGATCACTATACAAAACTACCTATCCTCTGCTAATTATTCATGTTAGTTTATTGTTTTTTTAATGATTATGTGACACTCTATAGATGTTGGTGTTTAGGCATTTGCTCAGTTTCTTTTTCAATTTTAAGGTTGTGAGACAGTCAGGTTCATGAACAGATCTTGCCTAGCTATCCTGCTCAACTCTTTGTTTATATAGTTGTGATCCAGAGTCACCAAATAAGGCTTGCTTTAGTGCTCCCAAATCTTACATGTTATTGTCTAAATTTGGCTTGCTCTTTCCTGGAAGACAAGAGGTTTAGGACAAGCAAATGAATTTCTAATTGCCTCTCCCATAGTTCGGGGTCAGAAGCTGAAGAAAACAGAAAGGGATGTTGAAGCTGAGGAAAGGGTCAACAATTCTATTCTATAACTTGTGTTTCTTGCTTCTTGATTTTTTCATTGTTCTACTTATCTGCTTAAACTGGTTGCATTCATATTCTTAGAGTGTGAGATGATTTTGAATAGTATGCAGGATATAAGAAAAGTAAGGGGTTTTCAGAGGGATAGAGAAACTTTTTGGGATACATAAATGCATATGTTTTTTGAGATATCATTACCTTGAAGGCAATGGTGTAGAATATAAAAGTTATAGAGACTGTATTCCCTTGTTGTATTTGTAGGAGTGAAAAGGGAGAGAAAAATTTTGGAGGACTTAAATTTATATACTTGCATCCAAAATTTTCCTTTATCCAAATTATTATTTTTTGGCAGATTATCATCTATAATTCTCTTAGGCAAAATTTACTGCCTCTACTTCCTTCACATTCTTAGTTATGGCAGAAAGATTAATTGAACACATATAAATTTAGCTAAATGGGAAGCTAGATGGCACAGTGAATAGAACATCAGGCCTAGAGGCAAAAAAAAAAATTCTCTTCCAGAGTTCAAATCTGGCCTCAGAAAACTGTTTGTTTCTGGGCAAGTCACTTAATTCTGTTTGCTTCATTTTGCTCATCTGTAAAATGAGCTGGAGAAGGAAATGAATGACAAATGAATCCATTGTCTTTGCCAAGAAAATCCCAAGTGGGATCACAAAAAATTAGACATGACTGAACAGCAGCCACAGGATTGACCCAAAGTGTCTAGTTCATTTTTTTTAAACTCATGACATCTCTACTTTAAAAGAATTGGAAACAGAAGAATTATGATGTCCATCTCACAAGAAGGTTTTAAATAGTAGTTGGGGTAAAATTAAAGGGAATGTAGAAACATTGTTTTAGTTTTACTAGTGGATGAGATTACTAGCTGCTTGTTTCCATGCTAATTGGGTCTTAGACTTTATTTCATGTTCTAATAATATATAGTTCTCCTGAGTTCAGTTTTATTAATATATTTGGCAATATTCTAACTTTTCCTTTGCATTTTACAGCATCTCATATATAAGGTTTAGCATCCTAGATCACAGGATCATCCATTTAGACCTGATAAGGAACTCTGAGATCAATTAATCACCCTTCATTTTATAAATGAAGAAACTAATACCAGTTGCTTAAGAGATTAAGCATTGTTCTCACACTTTACTCACAGGTATATAGTAACGAAGTGATTAGAACTCATCACTTCTGACTTCATACCCATATCTGTACCATGTTGTAAGATCACTTGATCTGTAGCTAAGAGACTTGAGTTCAAATTCTACTTGTGATACTAACTTTCTAACCATAACCTTCTAAGTCTCAGTTTCTTCACTTCTGTAACAGATGAATAACTGGAATAGCACTTGCACTTTCCAACTCACAGGGCTCTTATGTGGAAAAAATGCAATATAAACATTAAATTGTTATGCAAATATGAAGCATTATGAATTCTAATCAGTTACAAATGATAACATAAGAGAGAACTATTAACATATATCATCCTTCTATTTGTAGAGCTATAAGCATATATATATATATATATATATATATATATACATACTTATATTTAAGTACATAAACTTTTGGAGTTAAAATATAAACCCTATATTATTAATATATCAGAATTATTTTGAATTAGATTAGTTTCCATTAATCACATCTGCATGTCCGTACATTGTAGGTTCTGATCCTTAAATATTTTCAAACATATGCTTTTTTTTAAGATATCTATCTACCAGAATTCCAAGATGGGTTGAGTAGCACAAGACATTGTACCTGGGAATAACAATATGTTTGGTAGTATTGAATCATTGTCTCTGTTTCCATAGTCATTTATCACTACACTCAATTGGTTGGGTTAGGGAAGTACTCAGCACATTAACAAAATCTACCTTTAATTCTATACTCCAGCCCCATAGTGTACAAAGATTGTATTGATCAAGTCATAGATCTTGAAGATATTTCTCACTGAAGATAAAATTGAGGACAAGAAGAGTAAAGGGAATTGTACTAGATTAAACAGCAAATCAATGACAGAGGCAAGACTAAAACCTAAATGTCTTCAATCTTGGTCAGAATTGTTTACACTCTACAAAAAGATACTTTAGAGACTCAATACATGATATACTAAACTATTATTAATATCTTATGTTAAAATATTACATTACCATTGCAAAAGGCAGCATTTATACATTGTCTGATGTATGCCTTATAGCAGTTCTCTAGAGTAGTTTAATGAAAGTATCACCCTCATTTTAGTAGTGAGAAGGAACATTGGAAATCAAAGAGGTTACATGACTCTGCTCTGCTTACACAGCTTTTATCTGATCAAGTCAGGGTTCATGTTCAGATATTTTTTACAGTAATTCTGGTTTACATTCCCTATACATCTTTGATTCTATGAAATATGAAAGACATGGATTTATTTCTTATATGTACAAGTACCAGTGGCTTTTGTCTTACCCAAATCTCAAAAAACCACAATCGGTCTACGTATGAGAATCTCATTTTTACTTTTGTGAATTACTAACGCAATTAGTAGATAAACTATATTAAGGGATTTTGACTAAAAAAAATAAGCAGATTAGGATACAGAAACAATCAAAATGTTTTATTATTATCTTTTGCTTTTATATCAATTTCATTTGGACATCTCTCTGAAATCATTAAACAAAGTGATCCTTTTAACAAAAAATATAAAGAAAAAAAGGGGGGGTAAAGTAGTTTAGTAGAACCAAGTAATATATCAAGCATATCTAATATTATAGGTGATATTCTATATTCATAGTCTCCTACCTCTGCAAAAAGGAAGAAGGTGCCTTTTTTCAACCATTTTCCTAGGTTAAGATGATTCTTTATAAATATACAATAGTCAATGTCTTGTATTTTCTTTTCATTTACAATGTTGACATGATTATGTATATTTTATTGTAGAGATATTTTTAAAACTAACTACACAATAAAAATTTATATGAAATAAGATATTAACATGTAAACTATTCAAAACTATAGCATGAAGTAGGGGAAAAAATGTGTATTAAGTCACCAGAGACTAAATTAGTATAGTTTTAAATGAAAATTGTTTCCAATTTGGATGCTTTCCATCCCCCATAGTGTACTCTATGTAACATGATCCAACCCATATTTAGCTATATTTGCATCACATAAAAGAGATTTGTTTTTCTTTAATAAAAACATGATGCGTCAGCAAGATAACTGTAAAAATATGAATACACATATTTGATTTGTCAAGTATTTTAACTTAATTAACATGTAGTAGACTTCCTGTCATCTAGAGGAGGGGTAGGGACTAGGGAGGAAAATTTGTAACGTAAAGCTTTGCAAGGGTCAATGTTGAAAAATTACCTATACATATGTTTTGCAAATAAAAAACTTAAAAAAATATGCTAACTCTATTAAAAAAAACCAATATGCATAATTTTATTAGCAATGTGATATGTATTTAAATAGGAAGTTAAATATAGAGGAGATAAAACACTACTTGCACCATTAGATGGCAGTATGAGACAAACACCATCACTGCTATCTAAAAAGGGAAGTTATGATTAGATCAGAAAGAATGAGCTTACAATATACTTCATATATTCCTATTACATGGATTATGGGTACACACAGGTACAGTTTTTAAAATGGGAAAACATTGAAATGTCAAGTAAAGATACAAATAAATAGACAAAAACAAAGAAAAAGGCAATGAAGTGAATTCTAGGAGAGAAAATGGATATAGAAGAGAAATAGGACATAACAAATGTGAAGATATTACTATTGTGCATAGCAATACAATGTCATAGAATAGGTGACCTTTTCTTTGATTTTTTTCCCGTGGATTCCTAAGAAAGTATAGTCTAATTTTGTGATTTCAATAATGCAAGGAATTCTTGATTTGGGGAAAAAAAATCCCTAATGTGCATAAAGAATTGAAGTCTATAACTTAGTGTCTTTAGTGAGTTATTTGGTATACCCTTAAAGATTGAGTCACATTTTCATGGTGATACAACATTATCATGTTCCTGACAGGGGATATGAATCCAGGTTTTCTAACTGGAAATCTGGCTCTATTATGCCACTTTGATACTTTTAAATTAAATTGTTTTATTGAAAATTTATTTAGACAGTTCTTGCTTGATTTTTTCACCAACTGCAAAATACCTGGTAAGATCTGACTCTACCTACCTTGTAGGAATATTTGAAAGGTAATTCTTCAATGAATTAAGTAAGCCCCTTGGTTGGAAGAAATGTTTTCTAAAAGAATGATTGTGTATGAGGCTGTTCATTGTTATGTAGAGCATCCTGTTTAAAAAGTGTTCTGGTAAACCAGGGGAACTTTGTGCACAGTAACAGGAAGATTATATGATGATCATTTGTGATGGAATTGGCTCTTCTCAGTAATTTGACTATTCGAGGCAACTCCAACAGATTTGGGCTGGAAAATGCCATCTGCTTCCAGAGAGAGAACTATGGAAACTGAATGTGGATTGAAGCACATTTTCATCTTTATTTGTTTCTTTGCCTTTTTTTCTCATGTTTTTCCCCTTTTGGTCTGATTTTTTTCTTATATAACATGACAATTATGGAAATACATTTAAAAGCATTGCACATATTCAACCTATATCAGATTGCTTGCTGTCTTGGGGAGGGGGAAGGTAAGGAAGGGAGGAAGAAAAAATTGGAGCACAAGTCTTACAAAAATTAATGTTGAAAACTATATTTACATATTTAGAAAAGTAAAATACTATTGAGGAAAAAAGTATCATGGTAAATAAAAGGAATCCTGGAAGAGTAGATGGAGTCCTGACCCTGGGGTCAAGTTTTATCTCTGATATATAGTTTCTATAACACCCTAAGCAAGTTATTAACATCTTAATGTTTACTCTAAGGCCAATCTATTGATAAGAGAGGAATTTTTAGCCTGAGGAAAAGATTCACAGTTAGATTTTAAAGGATCTGTGAAGTTTTTTAAGGAAAAATTTACATTTTTTGTTTTAATTACATTTATTGTACATTTTTACATTTTCATTTTCATTGTGAACTACTTGAGGGCAGAGACTATCCTTTGCCTATTTTTGGATCCCAAGAGAAATGCAATGTGTCTTTTTAAGCTAAGATCTTCAATAGATTCCATGGCTATAGAGGGGAAAGTGAGGCAATCCTTCCTACCATCTCTTAAATCCAATTCATTTGCATATCATGGTATCACCTCCCTTATGTCATGGTCCACTTCAAGAATGAAAGACAACAACAATCCCTAGTAATTATCACAGTGCCTGATATATAGTAAGTGCTTAAAAAATGTTTATCAATTGATTGACTAACTAAATGAAAATTTTACATTTCCCTCAGTTATGAATGTGGGCTATAAAACTATCCTAAGACATCATTAGACTGATTCTAAATAAGTGAAGAACTCTGCCCAAGACTCAACTGCATCTATATTGGCAGAGGACATTTTCTCACCTTAGAATCCCTTATGCAATGAAATCATAAGTCCTCCCTGTAATCCTATCTTGGTTAATAAATGAAACTAAGAAAGCATCAGTCTGACATATACTGACATGTTGACATTTACTATTCAATGTTAACTTGAAAATATATATACTGATTAGTCTTTTTGCAGAACTTTGTTCATCCTTTAGCATTCATTTACTTAGTTCTCTGTTCCAAGCATTTTATGACCAAAAATTAACAGAATAATTCTACACTTTCGAAGCATCTTTAATAATTGACAATAAGAAGAGCAAGGAACACTGGGCTGGGATCCAGGAGACATGGGTTCTGTCTGATGCTTGCCCTGAGAGCACCTTGCTTTGTGACCTTGGGTAAAGCTAATCCCTCTGGGCCCTGATTTCCTGAAGGGTTTGTTCAGAATCATTGTTAAGCTTTCCTTCAACTCTAATAATCTATTATAAGCCGTATCCCCAGATGGCATTATTTTGCCATTTTGCAGATGAGGAGGTCCTGGGGGACTAAGGGATTAAAAAGCAAAGAGGCTAAAAAAGCTTTCCCTTTGATTTCCAGAGTAGTCAGTAGTGGATGTGGGGACTGAAGGATGAAGAAGGGGCCTTTCTTTGTTCAGCCCTCATTCTTTCACCTTTCTTCACCTTTGTCAATTCCTGACATGATGATAAAGAGCCTTGTGTTTTCAGAGGACCTGAGTTCTAAGCCAACTTACTATCTTATGTGATCTTGGTGAGATCTCTTAATACCTCAACTTTCTCATCTTTAAAATGACAGGTGTGGAACAACTAATCTGTTAGCCACCTTTCTATTCTTAAGCTTGTGATTTTTTTATTTATTTTATTTTTTTGGTATGAAACTAGCAGAATTGTTGGAGAATTTTTCAACCAGGAGACAATTAATCTCCTGGGAGCATTTCATTCACCAGTAGGTCTTCAAGACTGGAGGTCAAATAAGTGAGTAGCCAAACTAAAAAGAAAAAAGACTTAATTAGCCAACTAAAGAAGCTTTCTTGCTAGTGGCAGCTTCAATTCTCTAGGACATAAATCTTGATTTATAAAGCTTCCCAGGCCTGATTAGAGGGCAAATAATAATGCATCATTCAAATGGACCAACTGGATACAATCTGACCCTATCAGAAAGTGGGTCTCTATATTTGGGTGTGACATTGGTGGGGTCCTATGCAGCAAAAGCATGCCCCTGGGCAACAGGTTTTTATGTAATCAGCCTAAACTGGATGGAGATAATACTCCAAAGAGCACTTTGCAAAAAAGTTCTTTTCCCTCCAAAATCAATTAGCAAGCATTTAGTAATCATCTAGTAAAAGCCAAGGACGGGGTACAAAGAAAAATGAAATATCCCCTGCCTTCATGGAGTTCACATTTGTATTGGGAGAGACAATATTATCATAAGGATAGGCTTGTGATTGTATTGGCACAGAGCAGGGTCTCTTAAACTTTTTCGACTAGTGATCTTTTCTTCCTGAGAAATTTTTATGTAACCCTCGGTATATAGGTGTATAAAATAGTTATACAAATCAAACATTTACTGATAATAAATCACAATTTCATGACTCCTCATATTCAGATCCATAGTTAAGAAGGAGGGACATAGAGAACTCCCAAATTAGGCAGTTCCCTCAGCCAATACTAGCAATCTACTTCTCTTTATTTTTACTTTTAGAATTGCCTAATCAGTCATTTAGCATTTAATTGCCTAGTGTATATCAGGCATTGCTGGTAGAAGTACTGAAACAATTAATATGTCTCAAGTGGAACTTGACTCTAGATCTTGTTGACTTTGTGGATGGCTCTCTAACCATTATATCACACTGCTTCTCATTTATCTAATAAGTCAGTAAAAAATAAGCACTAAATTTTTGTGGAGTGAGGGGACACTAGCACCTGAAGAGGCCAGGAAGGCCACCTAGAATATTTTTAACTAGTGCTTTCCATAGAATACTTAACCTAGATTCCAGTAGATTCATTCATCTTCCTGAGTTCAAACCTGGCATCTGGAAGATGAAGAGTAGACACAATTTACAGCAGCAAGAAAATGTAGTAACCTCATATTTTAAAAGTATAAAGACTTAAGTTTTGGGGGGATAAGAATTCATTATTTGATTAAAAAAAGTTAGGAAAACTGGAAATTAGTCTGTCAGAAACTGGGCATAGACTATTACCTTACACCATTTACCTAGATACATGGCTACATGATCTAGATATAAAGAGAAATATTATAAGGAAATTTGAAGAACATGAAATATTTTATCTATCAGACTTATGGATAGGTGAACAATTTATGAATACATAAGAGATACAGAGCAGAGCAATTTATGAATAAACAAGAGAGAGAACAGTGTGAGATATAGAATGGGTAATTATATTAAATTTTTTAAAAAGTGAAACATATGCTCTCAGATACTTCCTAGCTGTGAAATCCTGAACCAGTCACTTAACCTTGTTTACCTCAGTTTTCTCATCAG
This sequence comes from Myrmecobius fasciatus, assembly GCA_023553655.1. Classification (NCBI taxonomy): domain Eukaryota; kingdom Metazoa; phylum Chordata; class Mammalia; order Dasyuromorphia; family Myrmecobiidae; genus Myrmecobius; species Myrmecobius fasciatus. Next base: position 547,902 of record JAJPUD010000136.1, read on the forward strand.
CAAAATGAGCTGGAGAAAGAAATAGCAAACTACTCCATTATCTTTGCGAAGAAAATCTCAAATAGGATCATGAAGAATCAGACGGACTAAAAATAACTGAACAGTCATCAAAAACATCAACAATCACTAGGCCGTTAAGAAAGTCAGTTACTGTTTGTACTGCAGCTCCATAACAGACACTACCTAGTCCCCACCTACTGTAGGAAGTAGTGCCAGGGAAACAGTCTTGAATATTCGTTATCAAAATACAGGATCACAAAATCCTGATGTGCGGATCAGGCACAGACAGTCAGAACTCTGATTAGCCGGCTCCTGTTGGCTTATGATTTGTGAAGCATTTCTTGGTCCTGTTAGTCGTGCGTGCATGTGTGTGTGAGTGTGCGTGCGTATGTGTATGTATTACCCGTGGAATTCATTAGAGGCGGACGGTTACTGTCCTTTGTGCATGGAAAGCTTTTTTATCTCACGTTTTCAGTCCCCTAAAACTCTGAGAAAGGGCACTAAATTCAGGGTGTCTGAATGCAACCCGCTCCGGGGCATATTGTGATCACCAGCTGGGGTCAGGGAAAAATCCCTATCCACTTGATGTAATAAGACACAATTAGGCATATAATGGGAATTTTATGCTGCCCTCCTCTGAAGCATCTGGCATTGACCACTTTCTAAAACCTGATCCTAGGCTCGCTAGTGTCTACGCTATCACAGCATCTGCGGGTGTCCCTTCATATATTAGCTACTACCCAATAGTGTGGCCATTTCTAGAACTGCTGCATCCTTAGTATTGCCATTTAACAGAGTGAAACCCCAGTGTCAGAGAGGAGACTGCTATTTTCTCCAGAACTCGGTCCTTCCCTAATTTAAATACCAAATTAATCTTAGAGATACTCTCTGCCCTGGCATTAGCATTGGCCCTTGGGACCATCATTGTTAGGTTATTCTTTTCAGATGTTAAGAATCTGAAAACAATCCATTTAAAACTCCACTTATAATGTTACCTCTATTTCAAGTAGCTGAGGTAACTTTGCTAAACTTGCCTAGGAATCTCTTTGTTCTGGAGAAAGTGAGAATTGGGAACTTTTTAGTATACTTTGTTTCAATTCTCAGGAAAGAACCAAATCATTTATGAATGGATTATACATTTTCTTCAGTTCTTATTAACAATAACTTTTTAATGACTCTACCGTCATCTTTAAAAAAGAAGAAAAGATAGAAAAGAAAGGAGTGAGGAAAATGTTCTTCAGAGGTTAAGTTTGTGAGTCTTTCTTACCCTCATTTGTCTATAATTATATTTATGTATAACACAATACATATACAGGTAAGATATAAAGTATGCAATTAATATAATATATTAATATATAACATATGTAACATATAATTACATAAATCAGTGGTTTTTTTTAACATCCCTGTCAGAATAAATAAATAAATCAGAAATGCAATAGCAAACATGAAGAACTAAAACTCATCCCTAAATGAGAATGGAACAGTTTCTTTTTCTTTTTTCTTTCTTTCTTTCTTTCTTTCTTTCTTTCTTTCTTTCTTTCTTTCTTTCTTTCTTTCTTTTTTTTGAAGGGGAAATGATGCATTTACACTATTTCAGAAGTTGTATATGGTTTGAAAGTTTATCAACCATTTACAAATGCAGATGTAAAAGTGATCATTCATGTCATCAGAAATCTGTTTCATTTCAGTGAAGCTAGAAAATTAGAACATGAGAAAAAAATTAGACATTCTAAAAGACAGAATTAGGTTTGTCACTGAAGCATCTTGAATGAGTTTGAATAGCACATTGGAAATCTAAAAAATTACTGAGATAAAAAAACTGCTTGATTTTCAGCATCAACTCTTGTAACTAGCTCAAGATCACATATTAAGTTTAAAGTCAAGAATATAATAATAATTATTATTAAAAACCAGACCTTAGATTTTCTTCATATAACAAACTCTGTCTACCAATGCAGGTTGGCACCTGCTGTGTAGTGTGTTAGGGCGGAGTCCATAGCATTGAGAGGTAAAGTGAGTTATCCATGTCTACCCAGCCATTATGTATTAAAGGGAAGTCTTGAACACAGGTCATCCTGACTCTATATTACTCAAAGATGACTGTTTACAAATTCATCATAAATATGGATAGGAGAAAAAGATACTAGAAATTTGAATAGTAAGTGTCAGTAAGTGACCATCACTTTCAGACTTTTCAGAAGCAAGGGAGGAAAAGGGGAAAAAAGGGAAGGAGAAGTAGGGGAACATGAGAGGGAGGGAAATAAGGAAGGATGAAGGGAGGAAATAAGGGAGGGAAGGAGACAGGGAGAAAGGAAAAAGAAAACAAAGGAAGATAAGGAGGAACATGGAAGTTTCTTAGGAAACTAGTAGAATCTTGTTGAAAAATCCTTAAGTAGAAGTTAGGCCCCTTCATTTCTGGTCTTAAGTTGCAATGTGACCTTGGAACTGGATTAATTGGGCCTCTTGATTCCTCATTTCTAAAATGACTAAAATGACTACTAGTCTAAGGTGCCTTCTTTGATTTGACACATTTTGTTGAAACATCTGGTAGTTGGGGAACTAATATGGGAAAACAAACTCCTAAAAAAAAGGGACTATGTTCTGTGGGTGTTCTCTGAAGCTCCTAGCATATAGTGAGCTCTCAATAAACATTAAAAAAAACCCACAGCAGTAGCAGTAATACCATGACACAAAGCATATTAGAAACAGATGGTGAGGTTGGACAGCTTGATAGGCTGCCTAGTACAGATGGAGTAGGACTGAGATTCTAACCTCTCTTGCTTTGAAGAGTTTGAATGACTAATTATTTTTGGTTCTAATTTGAAGAACAATTTGATAACTATACCCAAAAAGCAGTGGTGTTGAAAACATTTTTAAAATGTCTGAGAAGCTGAGCCCAGGTTAGGAGACCTTACAGCTAAGAATCAGTGTCAAAAATAAGTGTAAGGATTCTGCAGAGTACTTAGTTTTGGGGAAAGGATTGTAGAAAACTTAACTAATTTAGTTTTTATCACATTTTATTTCTAATTTCCATCAGGCTTTCTATTGCCCAGCCCTCAGACAGTGGCTTGGAAAGTCTTCAATAATCCAGAGAAGGCAATTCATTCTCTTATTATAGTTAAAAACAAAAACCATCTTGAAGTCTGCTATTCAGAGTTGCAAAGAGTAGCAGCATTACCTACAAACACAATGTTTTATGAGCCTAGCCATCCATTATCACACTTACTTGATGACTAAAAGTCTTTTCTCTCATTAGCATCTGAGATCAAAGCCAATAAAAGCAATTCTATGTATAACAGAATCACTTGAAATAGGAAGAGTAAGACACTTTTCCTTTTTTTTTCTTCTTGTTCCCTTGAAGGAAGCTGTAGAATAACAATCTTTTCTTTTTCTTTAAAACAAATAATCTTTTTTTCTTTTCCTTTAAAAAAATCAGCTCCAGGCCCAGGGGCAGAGAGGTCTAGCTTTCCATAGGAGGAAGGAGCAGTGTTAACGAGGGGCTGTCTTCAAAGATGTCTTCAGTCCAGGGGGATTCTCTTCACAGGTTTTTGGCACTACGAGGTCTTTGAAGATTTTTGGATTTTTGCTTAACAGGTGGTCTCAGCCCCTGCTGCTACCTCTGCTGATCTGAAGCTGCACAGCCCAGCATGATACCTACCTGCCTGGTTTTCTAGAGGGGCAGCCCCAGGAACCATTCCTTTTTATTATTTTTTTTTGTTTTCTTGGTTCAGTGATTACTTTTTTTTATGGGAGGGTTATAGTTTCCCTCCTTCTTCCCCCTTTTCACCCATTACCAACTGCCCCCCCCCAAGGCACTTAGCATAAATATCTGCCAATCAATTAGACTAGATGCACAAGAAAAATCTGTACTGAATAGCATGCAGATTGGTTTGTAGCCACTAGATGGCAGAATTGATTAAGCATTTAGATATTTAAGGCCCCCAGACCCCCTGCCCAATTCCCCCCATTACTACCACCCTCTTCTTCCCCCCCAGCCAATGTTTAAAAGCAGATGGTGGGAAGAGAGGATACTAACTAAATAGCAGCTGGTGCCTTCTCATCCATTTCCCCCTCCCCCGAATCCCTACCCCTAGTCCTGTGCCTGACCTGCCCACAGGCGCTCTGTGCTATTAGGAGCCCGGGTGCTTTTACATCACTCCCAGAAGTGGCACTTTAGGGAGTGACATCACAGTGCCTGCCAATTAGCAGAGTTAAACACTGTGCAATGTTGTCACAGGAGGTGCAGGAAGACTCTTGAAGCCTGTCATTTGGGAAGTGATGACCACCAAGAAGGAATCCGCCCATCCATCCAGAATGCCAAACACCTGTTCTCCCAGATGCCCAAGCACTGCTTTGAAGTGTCTACATAGAAAGAACCCTTGCTAATCTTATTTCAGATGGCAGGTAAAACCTTCTATCATTGGAGGGTTTTTCAGATTACATACCTGAATCCTCTTACTGACAGGAAACACCTACACACAATCTCAATAGAAATGAATATCTAGTCAGTATACTAGACTTTACTTCCAGCCACTGCTTCCCAGTGCAAATTCAGCATTATTTAGTAATAGCTGGCCTTTCTATGGTGCTTTAAAGTTTGCAGAGTGCTTGACATATCTCCTTTGATTCTCCCCATAATCCTTTGGGTTAATTGATATTACTATTTCCATTTTATAAATTAGGAAACTAAGTCCTGGAGAAGTTAAGGCAGCAGAAGGACTTCTGTTTTGTATCCATGCATCTATTATCATCTGATTAGTCTTTATATACATCATCTCAGGTCACAAAGGGATGATGAAGAATATATGGACTGCAAATATTTTCCCCACTAATTCAAACTAACTGGGAAATGTTTGATTGAAACATGGAAATCTAAACAATAGCTCTGTTCTGCAGTAGAATTTAAGAGAATCAGATTTCCCTATTAAGCCCAGCATCAATATTATGAGCCCCAAAGAGTTGGGTGCCATCAGGATGTCTAAGTATATGTGAAATAGCTTAGGTTGGAAATGGAGTAGGTCAAAGCTTCCATGTTGATCGGTATGGGAATCTGGCCTATGAGTAGCTGCTACATTTCTAATTTAGGTGAGATAGGGAGAACCAGTCTCTAAGGCCAAGTCAAATTCCCATGTGGAAACACAGCAGGATGAGAAATATGAACCAGAAAACAGAAACTGTTGGTGTCATCATAAAATTTTTTACACCAAAAAAAGGAAAAAAACAAAACAAAAACAGATAAGAATTTTCATCATTCATAGGTGTTTTAAGAAGAAATTTGTTCAACAAAATAGAAATGTCAAGGAGACTAACACTGACTGTATTTTGGTCCTTTCTTGCTCAGAAACTGTTCTCTTTATAAACTGATACTTTTATTTTCTTCTCTGCTTAGATTTGTATTTTTTTTCAAACACTACCCTATTAATTTATGTTAATGGGAAAAGTATCTCTAGTATTTTTATTTATGGAAGTCTCATTGTTATATCCTCTAAGAGTTTCTGAGAGTTAGTATATTTCATATGTCTTTTTTGCCCAAAATATACTATAGTCACAATATTAGTGGATCATAGATTTCAAACTGAAAATGACCTGCGTAGTAATCTAGTAAAATTCCCTCATTTTATAGATGAGAAAACTTGAAGATTCACACAGATTAAATGACTTGGGCAACATCTTGTAGGAAAGTGACAAGGGTAGGAATTTAATCCATATCCTCTGATTTTAAAACCACTGCTATTTCTAGTGTTATTACTTGTTGCATATGTAATATACATATATACACAAGTATATAATGTATTGTATACACACACACAAACACATACAAGGTGGCTTCCAGCTCTAGACCTATGCTTCTGTGATTAGCTACATTTCTATCTATACACTCATTTAACTATGTAACTATGAATGCATGTGTGTGTGTCAATATATATGTATGTATGTATCTTATGTATCTGTCTTTCAGGTAGATGATCCCTTGCAAAAGGCTGAAGGAACTAATTCAATTTGAATTGTCCCTGAGTTATACTAATAAGACTCCTGTTACTCCAACATCCATGAGGCTTGAAAGTCTCTAAAGTGCTTCACATCAAAATAAACAGGCAGCTAAAAATGGAAGGGTGGTGATGTCTCAAACACTATTATGAATTAAGCTTTTTTAAAACAGGGTAGATAAGTACAATAATAAACTAGAAGGGCGATGTCTCAAACACAATTACTAATCAGACTTTTTAAAGGTTGATTTTATATGTGTGTGTGTGCATGTGTGCATGCATGTATACACACAGTAATCATGGACCTCTAGCTGAAAGAAACCTTAGAGACCATCTAGTTAAAGAGTTTTATTTTATAGATGAGAAAACTGAATTTTTGATTTGCCCAAAGTTATATGGGCAGCAAATGAGGCAGTATATTAATTTAGGTTGTTCTTACTTCAAAGCACTTGTTCTTTCCATTGTATCAGATATAGAACACATAACTTTTTTAAGGTGGGGTCTAGGATAGCTTTGTGCATTCACAAAAAATTCAAGTGGTAAAATGTTAACTCTAAGAGCTTCTATAAACCATTATGATTCCCCCCAAAAAGGTTGCTTTTCATTTGTATAGTTGTTCAGAGCATCAATATTTTGCTTTACTTCTAACAGTGATCAGAAATATTAAGAATCTTGATATTAAGCTTAAGGATAATTGTAGTTTTGAAATTATGTTCCTCTAATATATATATGTACATATATGTTTGTATATATATATATATATGTATATATATATGTATAATTGTTGAAGGGACATCCAGAACCACTTTTTTTCTTTTTTTAAAGTCTAATTAGTAATTGTGTTTGAAACATCACCACCTCCTCCATCTTTAGCTGCCTATTTGCTTTGATGTGAAGCACTTTAAAGTCTTGAGATCTATCTCTTCCAAGCCTCATGGGTGTTAGGTCAACAGGAGTCTTACTAGCACAACCCAGGGATACTTCAGATTGCATTAGTTCCTTCAGCCCTTGGCTGGGGACTCCCCTCCCCCATTTCACTGAGCTACTCAGGAAGAGACCTTTTTATCCCTTCTGTTTTTAAAAATCTCCAAGCAGTACTTTGCCATCAAGAAGATACAAATTGATTTTTAAAGCTTTCTTTGACACTGTTCCTTTTCATTATTGCTTGATTTACACACTGAGTGAGTAACTGATTCATTGGGATGACTTCTAAGGAAGTCTCTCCACTGTTGAGACATTTTGGTGGAGAAAATCCAATTTTCTCTGTTATGCTTTTATTTTCTTACTAGTTCCACAGCCACAGCATCATCAATCATTCACTGTCAATACAACAGGAAGTTGTGAGAAACCTTGCTTATCATACAAAATAATTATTATCTCATCTCATAAAACAGTAACCCTGCACAGGTGTCTTGAAAAAATTTTCTAAAGGGATATCTCAAGACAGTGAGAGTTTTAATTCCATGTAGGTCATGAAAGTTCTTTCAGGTGACAAGCACTTAGAAATAATATTTTCACATTTGCTTGGGGGAAATGGAGAGGTTAAAATAACCCCCTCCCCAATTAATGACTGCCTATGTATAGTTGAAAAATAACTTTCTGATTCCTTGGCTGCCAGCTTCTATGTCTGGGCAGCGACAGCCATAGAGACAGCAAGGCAGATATTAAAACCCAAATCAAAGGCAGCAGTATTGAGAATCAGCTTACATTAATGAAGTACTGAAGCTTCTCTCTGGCATAGATGAAGAGGAGATCATGAGTTAGATCCCCAGTGGTTTCTTACATGATAGACAGAGAAGCAAATTACACTTTCAGAGTAATAGAGAAGTCTCAGCTACCTATCAAAACACATCTAACATTGAGGCTAAATTAAAACAATAGCAATAATATATTTTTGATGTTAGACACTATTTCAATCAAATTCCATATTTGGGTGTGACCAAGAAATACAGATTTATCAACTGTGTTACATGATAAGAAGATTGATTGGGCAGATTTCCATTGGGAGCATGGGTCCATTAAGTCTCAATTTACTAGGTAACCAGTGATAGACCTGATTTTTTAGTAATTGATAAAATTTATGGGTTATAAATAAATTAGTCTGATTTTTCTCTCTATCTCTGTCTTTGTCTCTCTGTCTGTTCCTCTGTGTCTGTCTTCTGTTTCTCTGTACATGTGTCTCTATCTCTGTGTATACACACATGCACAGACACAAACATATTTACTCAGTACACACACACACATATACACACACACGCACATATATCTATCTATCTAGATGGGGGGATATCTGGGTACCTGAATAGCAACAGGACCACTTAATGGAATGATAGGCTTTTTTAGTAGAAAAAAGGCCTTAGAGATCATCTATTATGATCTCCTTGTTTTATAAGATAAGGAAATTGAGAGATGTGAAATGCATTGCCCAAAGTTCCACAATCTATTAAGAATAAGGCAGAAATTGAGCCCTGACTCCATGACTCCATTACATTACAGTACTGTCACATTTAAGCAAGTCCAGTAGTGTTTGGTCATACAATAGTTATAAGGTAGGGTTTTGTTTTGTTTTGTTTTGTTGTTTTACTTAAGAACAACTGTAACAGAAATAAAGCACCTCTAAAATTTAAAAATAATCCAATCAAAAAGAAATAAAAACACTCATTTTTTAAAAAACACAAATTTAATTTGTAATTTTGTTAAAGGCATTGCCTTCACCATTTCCATCGTTAGCTGCCTAATTGCTTTGCTGTGGACTATTTTAAAACATTGAGCTGCATATTTTCCAAGCCTCTTGAATGGTGACACATAGACCAATGGAAGTACTTGTACTTTAGAGTTTGGGTTTAGAATAAAAAAATAAATTTTGCCTTTTTGATTTTTTTTGTAAAGTCATCATCTTTTTTTAAAATGTGTGTGCAGTTTATATCAACTGAACATCATCTATGTGTGTAAGATTTAGCTAACTGAATGTTGGTTGTCAATTAATCATTAAATATTTGTTGAAGGAGCATCTAGGTGACACAATGAATAGAGCACCAACCCTCCAGTCAGGAGAATCTGAGTTGAAATCTAGTCTCAGACACTAACTAGCTATGTGACCTGGGTAAATAAATTAATCTCAATTTTCATATACACACAAACATACAAAATCATGTATGTATATGTATATGTGCACATAGTACATAAATATCAGTATCTATTTCCCAAAGAGATCTTAAAGGAAGGAAAAGGATCCATATGTGCAAGAATGTTTGTGGCAGCCCTTTTTGTAGTAGCTAGAAACTGGAAACTGAATGAATGCCCATCAATTGGAGAATGGCTGAATAAATTATGGTATATGAATGTTATGGAATATTATTGTTCTATAAGAAATGACCAGCAGGATGATTTCAGAAAGGCCTGGAGAGACTTGCATGAACTGATGCTAAGTGAAATGAGCAGAACCAGGAGATCATTATACTCGACAACAACAAGACTATATGATGATCAATTCTGATGGACATGGCTCTCTTCAACAATGAAATGTTTCAAACCACTTCCAATTGTTCACTGAAGAAAGCCATATACACCCAGAGAGAACAATATGAAATGTGGACCACAATATAACATTTTCATGCTCTCTATTGACGTTTACCTGCATTATGTTTCCCTTCTCAGATTTTTTTTTGTAGATCTGACTTCTTGCACAGCAAGATAACTATAAAAATATGTATACACATATTCTATTTGTCAAGTATTTTAACATAATTAACATGTAGTGGACTTCCTGCCATCTGGGGGGGGATTTGTAACAGAAAGCTTTGTAAGGGTCAATGTTGAAGGATTACCCATACATATGTTTTGCAAATAAAAAGCTTTAATTAAAAAAAATACCAGTATCTGTATATATACATATGTGAGCGCATGTTTGTGCATGCATACACACATTTTTTGAATACTAAGTCAGTGCCAAACGTTTTTAAGTTATAAATTCTTCACATTTATGTTGTAGGAAATGGCTTGCAAAACAATTTCCTTGCAACCATCTTGGGAGTTAGATTGTAGATGTTATCCCCATTTTATAGATGGGGAAGTTGTAACTCAGAGAGGTTTAGTGACTTACTTGCTAGGGTTACACAAATAGTGTCAGATATAGTACTTCTACTCAGGTTTTCTGGTTCCAAAGCCACCGCTTTCCCCATTATCCTCTTGTGTCTTCCAAAGTAGAAGCCTTAATAGTTTCTGTATTTATCTAACTAGGGAGACCCTAACAGGGGTTAGGGTGGAATACTTCCTCTAGCAATATAAATTGGCACATTCTATACAACCTATATTCTTAGAGAGTTAGTTGAAATGCTGAGTGGTCAAACATCTTCCCCAGGTTCACACAGCTATAATGGATTAAAGGCTACACTTGTTTCTTTGTCTCCCTGATTTTAATATTGGGTCTATGCCATACTGGGTCTATCATCTATTTGTGAAGGTAAGAAATATGTGTCTGTATATATGCATAGTTATATATATATATATATACATGTATACAAATATATATATATATATATATTCACATACATACATTTACATGTAACCTTTTTTTTTGTTTTTTTTTTGGGGGGGGGGTTGTTTGTTTTTTGTTTTTTGCTGAGGCAATTGGGGTTAAGTGACTTGCCCAAGGTCACACAGCTAGGATGTGTTAAGTGTCTGAGGCCACACTTGAACTCAGGGCTTCCTGACTTCAGAGTTGGTGCTCTATCCACTGCGCCACCTAGCTGCCCCTACATGTAACCTTTGTGTCATAGAATTGTGGGAAATAAAAGATCCAGCTATATTTTGTTTGATTTTTTTTTTTTTTTACTTTTCTTGACTTGTATGCTCTCAACTGAGAAATCTGGGAATGATCCTGTAGGCAGCAACTCATGTGCTGATATTGAATCCCACTTTGAAAGTATGCAAAGATATAATTGAGCAGAACCAAATATTATTTCAAGAAAAGGAGAAGCAAAACATTTTAAAGGTACTCAATCTAATTTCCCATTGTCACTTAGAGTCCTAAGGATGAAGGTTTCTCATGCTAACGCCATGCTTCTACTTTTTGCTTGGAGATGTGGACTCTATGGCTTGGGTTTCTGTGATGTGACATACTCCAGGAATTGTTCTCTGTTGCTTTCTCTTACCCCTTGATGTCTTCTTAGACTATCTTATAGTAAGGCAAAAAAAAAAAAAAAAAAAAAGAAAGAAAGAAACACTGAAGAACTCTGTCATTCATCATAATATCAGTAAAGATAAGGGATCTTCAAAGATTGTTATCTAATTAGAGGTAAGATCTCAGATTGACCTTGGTGTATAATTGGGATTTAAACATACTGAAAGGAGAAATGGAAGGACATTCTACATGAAAGGAATAGAAAGATTTAGAGATGGGAAAGTATAAAGCTGTTTAGATAACAAAAGACAAATTGGGCTGGACTAAAATAACTGAACAGAGAGAAGTAGGAAATATGGCTAGAAAGATTGATTGGGACTAAGTATAAAGGTTTTTTTGTTGTTGTTGTTTTTGTTTGTTTGTTTGTTTTTTAATTCCAGGCTAAGGAATTTGGCTTTTTCATTCTGTGTAGTTGAAAAATACTAAAGATTTTTGAGAAAGAAGATAAAGGGTTAAAGCAGTGTTTAAGTACTAATTATTAGGTATTAATTTGATAATATTGTGGAGGATAGATTTAATGACAAAGAGAATGGAGGCAGGAACCTCAATTTCTAATAAGGGGTTTAACTAAACTAAGCAGAGGAAATGGAAAGAAAGGAGCAGACGAACAGGATACTGGAAAAGAAAACTAATTGGAGACATTGGCATAGGTGTTAGGAAGAATCAAAAGAACTCAAAGGGTTTTTTTTTAGAAGAACAATGGCAGCAATATCAATGAATTCATGAAATCAGGAAGGGAAGCCAATATTTGGAAATTAAATATATCAATGATCTTTATTGATTTTTAGACATATTGGACTGAGTTGATGGTAGGTCATTCTGCTAATTGCCACATTCTGGAGAATCTAATCACCAGAACTTGACCTTGGCCACCAGGGAGTAAAAGTAGAATTTATGGGTGGATTAAGTATGATTCCATCAGCTTGAGTAGGCAATATAACTTCAAATCACACATGATAGTCTGTTATTTGGAATGGCTTCATATGCAAATATTTTTTTTATTTCTTTTTTATATTATTGTTATTTCTTAATATATTTCTCTCCTTTCCTTACGTAGAAAGCCAACATTTATAATTTCAAAAAAAAAATAAATAAAAATATTTTGGCAAAATTGGTAAACCAAGTCTACCAGTATATACAAGTCTACCAGTATATACAGTATCCCATAGTCCCCACCTTTGCAAGAAGGGGAAAATGGCATATTCTGATATCTCTTCTTCCAGGGTCAAGATAAGTCATTATAATTGCCTAACATTCAGTTTCAATGTTACATGGAGGTAGTCATTTGCATATTATTTCTAGAGTTTGCTCACTTCCTTTTGTATCAGTTGATATATCTTTCCATGACTCCCATCACTGTTCATATTCATTGTATTTTACTACCCAGGGATATTCCATTACATTCACATACTATAAGTTCCTTATCTATTCGCCAAACAATGGACATTTACTTTGTTTATAGTTGTTTACCACCATTCAAGTGGAACTATAAATTCTAAATGAAAAACCACTTTTATCAGACAAGCAGTATCTAGAGGAAAGTAGGGCTGGAATCCTGAAAATATTTGAACTAAAGTTTCTAAATCTAAGTCTTACAGAAATCTTTGTCACCCTAAGCGTTTTTTGCTGAGTTAAAAACTCATACCCATTCATGTGGAAGCATACACCCACTTAAAAATATAACCCCAAAATAGACTAAAATAAAAATGGGATGTCTCTTAAAAGCATTGTTTCATACATCCTTACACTCTGATATAAGATTCCCTGCATGCATTATCCCGTCCATGTGCAGGGACTAAACTATCCCACTGAACAGATGGAGATGTGTATTTTAAAGCTTCGGGATGCTTAAAAACATTCCCAGCATTTCAAAATTATGGATACCATTTTGCTCAATAATTTTGTGTTTGTCTTCTGTGAAAACCTGCCACATTCAATAGCCATATGTATGTTAATGAAAGAATAATAATGACAACTAATGGAAGGCAAGAGCTATGCCAATGTAGGAAAGTCAGAAAGCAAGGCAGCATTCAGACAATATAAAGCCTGATCTGAAGCTTTGTGAGCCCTAACTAGTTTTATGTTAATGAAACAATTATCAGAACACACAAAACCCTTCCTTTTTAATTTGATAAATTGAGTGGTGATGTGAGTTAATTGAACCATTGGTGTGATAATAAGATGCAATTGGTATGATTTATCAGAGAATGACATGGTTACAGGCATTGCTCCTAGGGAAAATAACGGCTGTTGTTACTATTTCCCGAGGTGAACAGGTAAGCTATAAACCTGGGTTATTACTGTATATCTCAGTAAAAAAAAAAAAAAAAAGGTCATTTTGCCTATAACCTAGGTGGATCCTTTAAGACTGTCATTTAAAGGTACTTTTTCTAATTTTGTGTTTATTTCTGCTTCCCATCCACCCCAACTTATTTCCCAGGTAAGGATGCCAGTAACAAGAATTTCTTTAAGAGCTATTGTCTAAGGATAGTTAAATGGCAGATAGAGATAGAGCACCAGTCTGTTTTCAGGAGGACCTGAGTTCAAATTTGATCTCAGACACTTAACATGTACTAGCTGTGTGACTTTGGACAAGTCATTTAATCCCAATTGCCTCCCCCCCAAAAAAAAAAGTTGTTGGATCCAAATCAACTTTAATAAGTAAGGCATTGGAAATCTACTTGGGTGATGCTGGGCAAGCCACTTCATCTTTCAGGTCCTCAGTTTCCTCTTTCTGTAAAATGAAGGGGTTGGAATAGATGGTTTTTTTAACTCTTGCATGATTCTATGATTTTAGGTCTCTGATAGTCCTAAATTTTAATCTTTATTATTTTTTTTATTCCTTTCTCTTTCATGTCCTCAGTTTTCTCATCTATAAAATGAGAAAATTGGAATAGATGGCTTTTCAACTCTTGCATGAGTCTATGATTCTAGGTATCTGATAGTTCTAAATTCTAATCTCTATTATTTTTTGAATCCTTTTAGATTATCCTAAATAAGTTACTTTATTTCACAGTTATGCATTTCTGCTGTCTAGTGAAAATTATTTTGTGATTATGTAGAATGAAGAGTAAAACTTTAACTGTTTTATATAAAATTGGACTTGAAACTATATATTTACAAAGCAGTGTCTTTCTAAGAAAAAATACACAGTTCTGTTTTGTTCTTTATATGTTAAATACATTGATAGATAGAAATAGAGTGGTATGGCAAGAGTATTGAAATATTGGGAGGAAGGGATGATTCATTTTTCTAGTGCTTTGAAGGAAGAAAACAAACATTTGTTAAGTACCTATTATGTGCCAGGGAACTGTGCTAAACACTTTTCAAATATTATCTCATTTTGAGAGGGATATGAGATGTGGACTACAACATAACATTTTCATGCTCTATATTGATGTTTGCTTGCATTGTGTTTCCTTTTTCAGATTTTTTTTGTTCATGTAAATATGATTGTTCTAGCACAGCAAGATAAGTATGGAAATATGTATACATATATTTGACTTGCCAAGTATTTTAATATAATTAACATGTAGAGGACTTCCTGCCATCTAGGGGAGGGGAGGGACTAGGGGGGAAATTTTGTAACGGAAAGCTTTGTAAGGATCAATGTTGAAGAACTTCCCATACATATGTTATGCACATAAAAAGCTTTAATAAAAAAACAAATATTATCTCATTTTGTACTTACAATAACCCTGGCAGGTAGATATTATTATTATTATTCCTGTTTTATAGTTGAAGAAACTAAGGTAGACAAAGGGAAAGTGATTGTGGTCACACAGCTAGAAATTTTCTAAGGCTCTATTTGAATTCAAATCTTCCTGATTCCAGTGTGTCATGTAGCTGCCTATTAAGGCACTTATCATCTAATCTAACCAGTGGCAAAAAAACATTCATTTATTCATTCAAAAGCATTTATCTGAAACAGCTACATTTTGTCAAGAGCTAGGCTTAGGGGCTTCAATAGAACGACAAAAACAAAACATCTTCTATCTCTAGAAGATTAGGCTTAGCATATGGGCAGATATGTACCTACAAGGGAAGAGAGACACTTACACCTAGAGGAACCAGAAAAGGATAACTAACATTTTGTCTGAAGTTTGAATTGATACCCATGTCTCTGGGTGTTCAGCATCTTAAAATCCAAACTAGTTCCACTTAGTTTTAAATTTTATTCTTGTTTCATGGTTGTAGAGAATTCCACGGCTTCCTATTTGACTATCAATGGTTCAGCAGGGCCAGGCTTATTATTTATACCTGGCACATGCATGCAAGGTGTAATTTAAGGCAATCTATGGCAATCCCCTCCCTCACTCGGACTCTTTTTGTACATTTTCCCCTATTACTCCCCACAAGACTTCAATAGCCTCCCCACCCAACTAAAAGGAGATGAGGAAGAGAGGCATAAATCCCAAGTCACCCCACCAAAATAAGGAAAGCCCCCTTTCCTACAGAAAAAAAGCTTAAATATCAACTAGAAGTTGATCTCCTAGCTTTCCTCACCTAAAATAATCAGCAACAGTTCCAGAACTTTGATCTGCAAACCTGCACACTAGGTTCCAAGACCCTTACCTCTCACCCATGTTTGACCCAGGTAAATATTCTATAAAAATCCCAGCATGTTTTCAAGTTTTAGTGCCTTTTTTTTCAAGCACCTAGGGGGACTTTTTTATAGTCTTTCTCTGTCCTTCTTTCTGTATTTCCTCTTAATAAAGCTGGCTGGCTTCATTTTCTCTCTACTGACTCCTGTCACTTTGCTGTGTATTATGTCCTTGCTTGTTCAAATCTTGAACCTCAGACTTCATTAAGATACTTGTTCCTCCACTTTAGTTACTTTTTCCCCCTGAATCTCAAAGGTTTTTCAGTCTTTAAAATCTTTGATCAAGATGCAAATATCTTGGGAAATATTAAGTCTTAACATCCCTACAGTTACCACCTAACACCTTTCTTGACATCCATCTGAGAGCAAGACCCTGAAGGGGAATGGGACACATGTTTGACACTTTCCTTCCAAGCTCTAGGGGATGGAAAGATTGGGCATAGATAGGAAAGGCAGGAAAACTCCAAAGACAAGCCTTTCCCTACTTGACAATTTTGCTTCGGGCTAGCCCTGTAGTCAGGATCTCACTATGCCTATTTTTAGCACCTTTTTAAGCTCCACCTTTAGCTCCTTCTGGAAAATCATTGCTGAGGGTTCAAACATTTTGAAACATTTGTCTTGTGTAGGTCTAGTCTTTCTGTTTTTCTTCCTGCAAAATGTGAGCAAAACCACTGACAATTGTATTCATATTTATAAAGACAAAGATAGAGTGCCAACATTTCTACAATGAATCAGGTCACTTTAGTATCCCATATCAGAAGAGACAACAGCCTCTCCTGCCAATGTCTGGGTCAAATTTCTTCCTTCAATAAGGAAGATTTTTAATGCCAAAAGGTAACAACTTTTCTTGCCACCAGTATCATATTAATAAGGGCTATAAAGATTAAATTTAAAAAGAATTACAGTATGGAGAATTTGATTCCCTGCACATTTAAATATTAGGATATATTTCTAAGGATTTTTGCTACACCACCAGACTGTCAAAGAGACAGATTTCCATTTAATATTTAATTCTATTATTTCTCAGTATTTTAAATGTTCTTTTCCTCCCCAGTAATTCACTTCCAATTCTAGATCTGCTGGTAACTTGCTGTGTGATGTTGGGAGATTTTTTGATATCTCTGTGGTTTGATTAATTCCCATAGGCAATGTAAGAATAACACCTTACACCTTTCATCCTTTAAATGAAGAAAGCTTTAATTTAAATAATATCAGTAAAATATTGTTAATTGCCTTGAAATAGGCAGGAATGAGCTTTTCTCCACCACTCATGTAGCTTCTTTCCAAGTCAGATTTCATTTAGTATCTTATTCCCCTGTAGATGAACTTTTCCTATATCCCTCCTTATTGAACAGGTTATGTTTTAGAGCTGCAGTTCTGAAATCTTTTCAATGCTTACTTTCCTTATACAAAGGAATTTTCTACCTTGGGCTTGAATAAAATAAGCTCATTTCAACATTTATTAAATATTTGCCCCACTTTAAAAGGAGCTGGAATAATGGAAAGCCAACAAACAAGCTATTTTGCCCTCAAGGAACTTACTCATTTAAAAATAGCAATTTTAAAATTTATGCCAAAAGGGCAAATTATTCACTTATAACCTTTTCTAATATGATGCCTTAATTGTAATTATTATCTCAAAAAGAATCAGTAGGTTAAATTGTAATTCAAAAGAAAAGTTAAAAGAAAAATGGTTTAAAAACCCAATGGAACCATGAAAAATAATATTTAGAGAAATTCTTGAAAAGAAAAGGAGGCTCCTTTAATTCTTTTATTTGTTGAGAACTAGTTTTCTTCTGTGACTCTTAACAATCAAAACTGAAAAATAAATATAAATCTTTGAAAAGTAACTACATATATTCTTTGGTGTAATAGAATAAAAATCAGTGGAAACAATATAACCAACCTCAAATATGATTTTAAGCCCCTAAATTTGTTACTGAATCAAGACTTGACTTTATATGGATTTCTTTAATTGCAGTTCAGTAATTAGTGAATTTAAATGTTTATTGTCTGTATCTATCCATATGTTATATATGTATATACACCTGCACATATATAATATATATATATATATGTGTGTGTGTGTGTGTGTGTGTAAATACTGATGTATGTGCTCTTTGTATACAAGAATATTTATATACACAATAGTAGGAAAGAATTTACTTCTGGAATATAATCGATCAGAATGATAAAGTCCATAGTGAATAATACTCTCTCTACCCCCTAGAATATAGAATTTTTTTTTGATGAAAGGATTTTCACCCAAGAAGGACAGCAAGCTCTCATGATTCTTATGAGACTTGTTGTTTGGTTGTTGATCTGATATTATACTTGTATTAGCCATCTAATCTTATAGTCAAGGAAACTGAGGTCTAAAAAGATGATGCTTTGTCCAAGGTCACTTGAGAAGGACTAGCAAAATCCATTACAACATTTGCCTCTGAACTAGCAAAGTGTTGATTTTAGCTGCATACCAGAAAAAGGACCCTGGACTGTTCCAACAACACTTCAAACTATTGAAATAACTAAAATATTTCTTTACATCACAGCCCCAAGCTGATGAGGCAAATTGTCTGGAGAAGCTTCTAAAGTTTAAACTAGACATGTCAGGGATAGGGTCAATCAAGTTTGTAGTACCTTGTATTGTTTGGTCTATATTATCAATAGGATAAAACAAAGTTATATTTCTAGTCTTTTTCTTACACATCTTGAATAGAGTGACCATTTTGCAAGCTCAGCCTAGCTCTATAGCCTTAGAGCTAAAGAGGTCATGTAGTAGTCTGCCATAGTTTCGCTCTACACATAAATAGAAATCTTTAAGGTTGGTAATGAAGAAAAAGCGTTCATAGCATTCTGTCCTCCCTGTATTAAGCTGGATTTTAACAGATTAAAAAAATACAAAGTAATATTAAATTATCCAATATAACCTTAGCAAGAACATGCAATAGAAAAGATGTGAAAAATGAACTCTGAACATTGACAAAACATTGATGTCAAAACTGATGGCATCTAATACACTTTGATATAATATTTTGATATCCAGAAATGCCTGGCATTTTTATTTTATTACCTGTGTCTATGTCAGGGATTATTTATCTGAAGTTTGTAAACTTTTTCGGTAAGTTTTCAACAATTTTTTCAATAGGATTGTTTTTTGTTTGTAATCCTATATATTTTGTTTTATATATTTTCAAGTAAAACATTATTCTAAGAATGAGTCCATGGACTTTACTAGGCTGCCAAAGGGGTCTGTGAGACAAATTAATAACTTCTAAATTAATGATTAAAAATAATGAACAGGATATTAATTTGTCTGATGAAATATCATTAAGAGGCAGAAAGACATAGTGGTTATTGAGTTGGCCTTAGAGCTAGAAAAATCTGAATTCCAGGATTGCTTTTATCACATAACTTGTGTAATCTTGGGAATATCAAATTATTCTTCATGTCCCAGGCAGTTTTTGAAGAGTAAAAGTTGCTCAGAAGAAAGTTCCTCACAAGGTATATTATATCTGTATGTATATATGTACACATGTATATCACACAAAAGCTTACATATACAAGTATTTTGTGTATAAATGATGCATATGTCACATATGTGTGCTTAAATGACATGCTATCTTGAAAAAACTTCATATTGGTTTTGTGATATGGAATCACAAGATTTGGCCTTGACTTAAGCAAATTTCAACATATTTCAACAAAAATCTTAGATTTTTGTGTTCTTATATGTTCTTTGTGTGTCTTAAATCTTAGATTTGTGTTCAAATCTTCAATCCAGATCCTAAAAAAACTGACTTTTATAATTTACTGAGTGAAACATTTGAGATCTGGTGTCCCCTGTCAGGCCCCTAGATACAGGAATACATTGAGGGACCTCTGAGGCAGCTAAATAACTTAAGGAATTTAAGTCAGAACTGAATAATCTTGAAAAATATATGGACAGTCTAGTCCAGAGAATTGTTAGAATCTTATAAGACCTTCTCAAGAGTAGGAGAATTTATGGATTTGAACTTAGAAAAACTGAATTTAAATTTTGTTTCTTCCATTTACTATCTAAGTGACTTAGGTCACTTAATCTATCTGGCCCTCAGTTTCTCATCTGGGAAATGAAAAGGTTATGACCCTTTCATCTCTAAATTTATGAATAAACCTAGTTCCCTTAGAATATACCATTTACCTGAGGGCTTTCCTGAATCTTTTGAATTGACAAATGGTCTGAAGTAATATCCTGAAGGTATTATAGACTGGAATAGTTCTGCTGAGTCTATGTGACTATTATTCTGACCTAGATCCCAAACTTAATTTTGAGAGTCTCTAATGTCCTTGAGCTGGTTGTGTAAACTAGATTTCATGCCAGGAGGTTTCTAGTGCTAACTGAAAACTGTTTGTAGACAGGATTTCCTGACATATATATTACATCCCATCTAATCCTTACACTGTCCTACCAACAGTAATACCTAACAACAGAAAAAGATGTGAACTTGATTAAATTATGATAAGTCCCTTTTTTCCATGTCAGTTGATAAACCATTTATTTTACTGTCTCTGTTTCCCTACTTTCATTCTATCTTCCTCTACCTTTCTAGGATATATGATCTGTTGAAATAAGAAACCACAGGGAAGGTGAACAAGAGAAACATTGCATGTGACATTTCCTTGAAACCTTGAATGAAGCAGTTTAGCATAGTTGTTTCAGATCAGCACATAGTACTAGAGAGTTCAGACTGTTATGTACCAAAGGAATGAAAATGTATGACTTAATGCAAATAGAGCATGCATTCTGCTAGCAGAAAAGGTAAGCCCATAAAGGCAGATGATGTTCAGCGCAGAATATAGTTTAATGGAAAAATTACTTAGTGTAGGGGCAGCTAGATGACACAGTGGATAGAGCACTATTTCCAGAGTCAGAAGAGGACCTGTGTTCAAATCCAGCCTTAGATACTTGATACAAGCTGTGTGACCCTGAACAAGTAACTCAACTCCAGTTTCCTCAAAAAAACTTAGAGTGCTGAACTTGAATCACTGCACTTAAGGTGGAATACTAGCTCTGTGACCAAAGTACCTGAGCAACTCAGGAACCATTCACTTTTGGGGGCTCAGTTTCTTCATCTACAAAATGAAACAGCTGAATTAAATGCCTTATGAGGTCTTTACTAGCTTTAAATTATGATGCTTCTCAGAATATCTGTATACACATTGACTTAGAAAAACATGTATTAGTGTTATCTATGTTATCTATTATATTTTTATTTATTTTGTTAAATATATTCCAAACACATTTTAATATGTTTCAAGCTACACTGGGGAGTGTTGTAAGCCACATAAGTTGTGTGATATTTTTGGTCTACCTGACAATGGAAGAAAGGTCCTGATGTAAGTATGTCAAAGGTTTTGGTGATTCTTTGTCTGCAATATAGTACTTTAAAATTTCAGAGTATTATAAATATGCTGTTATTTAGTTATTATAATAAAATTTGAGAGGTAGGTATAATGATAACCTCCATTTTGCAGATGAAAACACTGAGACACAGAGAAGTTAAATAATTTGCCCTGGACTACATAGCTATTAAGTGGCTAAAGCAGGATTTGTAGTTAAATCTTTTATCACTCCAAGTCCCATAACCTACTCATTGAATCATCTGGTTGTACAAAGTATAGTGTGCTATGCTGTGTAATTTTAATGGTTATGCACTTTTAAAAAAACAGGAAAAAATGTAACAGTATGTTCTTACATTTGTATGGTGCTTTATAGAACACAAAATACTCATGCCAACATGAAACAGCATTACAGATATACAAAAGGAAAAAAAATTACTGGAAATTGGGTTCAAATTCTGACTCTGGCACAGTACCTGGGTGACTTTGGCACAGTCACCTCCCTTTGGATTATGCATCTGGAAAATGAATGAATTGGATTGAATGGCCTCTAGGTTCCCTTCTGAATCCAAATTTTTTGAGCTTCCTCGCCCATGCCTTATGATTTGTAATGTAGGATCCCTTCCATGACACCATGTTGCAGCAAATTTTAATTGTATAAATAATAATTGTTTCTAAAAAAAGAAATATGAAAGCTATTCAAATCCAACCTCAGATACTTACTAGCTGTGTGACCCTGAGAAAGTCACTTAGTCCTGTTTGCCTCAGTTTTCTCATCTGTAAAATGAGTTGGAAAAGGAAATGACAAACCAATCTAATATCTTTGCAAAGAAAACCTCAAATATGGTCATGAACCAAAACAGCCAAACAACAACAAAAAATGAAATATAGTCAGGAATTGCAGAAATAAGTAGAGGAATCAAAAGACTACTGAATAAGAAAAGATTAAATCAATAACCTTGGCTTGCTGGGCTAAGTGATTTGAAAATAGTCATCATTCATTAAATATTAGAATCATGTAGATGCTAAAGAGAGAAAAATGAATAATAATAAGAAGGAATGATTAATATTTGATAATATTGTAATAATGTATTCTTCATCATCATCATTATTATAAGCTTTTGAGAAAATAACTTATCTAGAAAGTATCCCTCTGTTAAGATCTAGATACTGTGAGCTCATAAAAGCAAATAAATATCTGAGATGGTAGATCAGAAAGTGAATACATTGGACTTGAGCAAGAAGAATAAAGATAATTTTTATTACCTTGAAGGATTTTCATCCATTTTCTTGTGTTTCAAATTAACAAATATTTATTAAACATCTACTTTATGTAAAGTACTAAGTTTATTCATTCTGAAGTCTATAAGAAAGATATAGTCCCTTTGAAAAGATATCAACTCCTGAAAAGTCAAATAAAAATGGAACAATTTTATTTTATTTCCATTTAAAAAAACCTTTCAGTTCCAAATTCTCTTTCCCCTTCCTCCCCACTCCTTTACCTTCCTGAGATATAAGCAATTTAATATTGGTATGCATGTGCAATCATGCAAAACATATTTACATATTAGACATTTGTGAAAAGACACAAACCCAAAGGGGAAAAAAATAAAGTGAAAAATAGTATGCTTCAATGTGCATTCAGACTCTGTCAGTTCTTTCTCTGGAGATAGCATTTTTCATCATGAGTCCTTTGGAATTATCTTGGATCACTGTATTGTTAAGAATAGCTAAGAAAATAAGCAACTTTAAAAATAATTTCAGGATAACAAGAGAAGAGATATCAAAAAAGATGTTATTTTCTAAAGATTTATAGTGAGATGAGGAGAACTTTTGTGGTCGTGGTAGATGGTAATAGTGAGTGTTATTAGGATATTAGTCTATATTTCAAGGTTGCTATGAATACCAACCAATAAATGAATTTCACTATGAAAATGATGAAATTTAAAGAATAAAGTAATTTTAATTGGGCAGATAGTAATTTGTTCCATTATAAAACATATTCATTTCTATTACCCTGTTTGGCCTTTGCAAAAACCCTGGGAGTTAGGCAGGTAGGAGAGGCATGATTATTGATATTTTATAGAAAAGTGAAGTTACTTGCCTCAAGTCACATGAATAGTAAATGACAGAGTCAGGATTGGAGCCCAGTTCTTTTGATTTCTGGTCTATGGTTCTTTTTATTATATCTTACTTCCTGTCAGATAAGTTAGGGTTGCAAGAAGAGATTTGGGGTTACATCTCCAAGGGAAACTCTGTGTGTGTGTGTGTGTGTGTGTGTGTGTGTGTGTGTGTGTGTGGACTATCTTTGTTCATGTTCTAGAGAAATTGAACCAGACATCAAATATGATGTTCATAACTCCTTTAATTTAATCTCCTATCTGTGACACAAAGGAAGGAAACAAGCATTTATTAAGCCCTTATGTTCAAAACACTATACGAAGCACTTTGCCAATATTATCTTATTTTGTCTCACAACAACCCTGAGAGATAAATACTATTATTATTTTGCAATTTAGAAAAATTGAATCAAACAGAAATTAAAAGATTTGAAATAGGTACTATTATTGTCTCTATTTTACAGTTTAGCAAACTGAGACAAACAGAACTTAAATGACTTGGCTGGCGTCACTCAACTAGCAAGTATCTGAGGGTGGATTTGAACTTAGGCCTTCTAACACCAGGCCTAGCTTTCAATACACTTTTCTTCCTAGTGCCTCTTTTATACCTCCTTTATTTTAGTGTCCTATGTGTGATATCGTATATTCTTCCTGCACTAATAATAATTTGGTAAATGGTGGAACATTCTTTCTTTAAGAGGAATAGATCCTTGTGGTACAGAAAGGCCCATACCCAGCTTTAAATGCTGAAGTGACTGACCCTGAAGATTGTACTTCCAAGCTATGAAAACCTTTGAGTGCCCACAACATGTTGTAAGATGGCTGATGGATGCCATGGGAAGAGACTTGTAAGATTATAGAGGCTTTATGATGTAGTAAGAAATACCCTTACCTAGGAGTTTTTAGTCCTGTGATCTCAGTCTGCCATTGACCAGCTGTGTGATAATCTTGGGTCTCCTAAACACCACAAAGAGTCATTGGATTAGGAATTTTGTAAAAAGTAGAAGAGAATATTATTTAATATTTATTTCTAAATCCTGAAACCATTTTGCCTATACTTTACAGATTATATTTATACTTTATGTTGTATAAATTACATAAATTTATAAACTTTATGAATTATATTTATACTTTGTTCTGTATAAATTCAAATACTTAGGCTTGTCCTACCCTATTGTCCAACTTTATGAAATAAAAAACAGGTAAACTACTTCTCCATTTGTACTTCCAGGAACTGATGTATAGTAATATGGTAAAATGTGACTTTACCAGAAATTTTAGCAGATTTGTGTCCATTGTATAAGCCTTAAGCTACTCTGAGATGAATTATTTCTTTCAGTGTTAAGTGGTTTAGTTAATCCCAAATTTAGTCTCAGGATTTTTTTAAAGGAAAACTTCAAGGCATTTGAAACTTTGAAAAATGTGCTATTTTCAGTTTTCTAGGCATTTGAAAAATCATTCTAAATAATAAAACTAAATTACAAAGTATAGGCTGGGTATTAAAGGCATCCCATAGTGGTCTTTAAAGAAAATTTAACAAACAGAAATAATTTTCCTGACTGTATTTTTAGATAGTAGTAGCCATGAATATTCTAACATCTTAAGGCAATAGTAATCTAAATTACAGTTTTAGTTTAAATATGAACTTTCTTCCTTCAACATAATGGGCTAGAATAACAATTATACAAAACCTATCTTACTTATTTTAGCTAATATCTTACTTTTTTAAAATTTTGAGAACTTTAAATTCCTGAGAAATCACAAAAGAAACAACAACACGTATACAATAGGATGTCAATCAAATCGCCTTAGTTTCCAAATCACAGTAAAAAAAAAAAAAGGTTTTCAAATAGTGAGCTGTCTCTTTTATTTATTGATCTTTAACAAGAAATAAAGCCATAGTAAAATGTTCTCTCCATATCTTTCTCACTGTATGAAAAGAAGGTTACAGATCAATTGATTTACCATCACAATTGATTAGATACCTTTCCTACTATCTCTATTGTGACAGCAGACATGAAGTCATATAGATCTTTCATTAGGAAAGTCATTGAAAAGCTAAGGTTCATTGCATGCTTAAATGGTTTGTAGCCTACTCATTAAGCCATTAACTAACCATTAATATTGCTTAACCTCAAACCTTACAGATGACATAAGTTATTGCCTTTTCCTTCTTCCAAAAAAGCCTGGATAGGCATATACTTGCAAGATTTTTATTACATTTGAGTTATTTAAAATTAAAGATGTATTAAAAATTATGAAAAAAAGAAAAGGATCCAGGAACCTGGATCTATGAGAACTAATAAGTTTTATATTTGTGATCCTTTTGATGTATACCCTAAAGCATCAAGAGCTGGTGGCTGAGACATGTACATTACATGGAATTGCTTTTTGTTTTCATGTTTAATCTGATTTTAATGTATTTTACATGTTATTACTACTATCAATAACATTCATTTAATTTATAAAGCAAATTTTATCTCCCATGAGAAAATAGTGTAGGCAGTGCCTGAGTGCTGAACTGTAACAAGAAGAACCAAAATATTCCAGTTGTAGAAGTGGTTACATGTATTGAAAGAGATTGCTATTTTTATATATTCTTCTTTAGATTCAAATGAGTAAATGATGCACCAAAATGATCTTTTGTTCCATGATCAAAAAGTAAAGAAAACCTCTATATTCTGAAGGGTGAAAATAAACATAGGCCAGTATGTTTCCCTCGGAACAGAGTCAGTAAATGAAGTGTGTTCTGGTTGTTATTAATAAGCCCTATGCACATAAAGCATAATATAAGCAAAATCCCAAACAAAAAGTCCCCATCAACCTTGCATTGTTGCATTGCTAATATCCCAGCAGGTCAATGCTAATGAAAGCATAGGTTCTTGCTCATAATTTTTATCAGCTATGTTGCATTACAGTGAAACTGCCCATAGACTTATTTGCAGGCAGTTCTTTCCACAGAATTAAAAACAAAAACAACCACAATACAGCATTGACCATTTCTTCTGAGTCTAGTATAAAAATAAAGGGAATGTTCAAAAAATATTCCATAAATTCTAAGGCATATGGTCAGGGAGGAATGAAAACTACATACAGTGTGCAATTAAGGAAAGATATAAATAGGGCCTACAGTTCATATACAGGAGTAGTCACAAAGCCACAAGGGATATTGTACAGTAGGTAAGTAAATGTAAATTACCTTTGCCAATCTATCCAGTAAGGAGAAGAAAATGATATGTGCATAGCGATTGGACTGAAATATTGCCATAAAGTGTCAGTTTGGGCAAATTGGGGCTGAATTCAATTTGATTTTCCTGTAACTCAAATACTTTGAGCCTTAGTATGCCCTGAACCATAAAAATTAAGCATAGTGGTACTGAATCCATCTGTAGGATACAGTTTTCAACTGTTTAATATTTGTTATTAATTTTATTTAAGATGTGTGTAATTTACAAAGCAGTAATCAACTAAAAGAGCATGCCCTGTCAAATTTGAAAAAAAAAGTCTTTATAAAATGTTCATTTATTAAGGTCATTTGAAAAAACTCACCATCTCACTTACGGCTAGTCAGGAGACCCAGACGGTCTTTTATAGGCAGGTGCATGTGAGGTGCATGTGATAAGCAGGAGAGTTAATGCCCAGGGCCATACCTTTCTGAGGCATTTTAATTATTTTCAATGCATTGTCAGGACAATGACACATGTCTAAGGAATCATGCAAATATATCTTTGCTGAATATATGACCTACGCCCTGAGGCACTGAAAAGGGTGAAAATGAACTTTGGTATAGTTAGGAGTCTCTGTACCATAGCTTTAGAAGCACAGTACAATGAATGAATCTCTTTTAGGTCAGCTTAGCCCTGATTGTGTTATCTGAAAAAAGCCAGAATATTCTACTGAGAATCTGGAGTGCTATCTACTTCTTCGTGTTATTTATTTTTTCTCCCAAGATGTGGTAGAAGGATGGGGAGTTTGATTTGTTTAATAGAACCAGCAGTTCTCCCTCTGGAACCAATAAATTCTAGTTTTGGATGAAGAAGTTTCATATATATGTGTGTATTCACATGTGTGTTTATATATGTTGATATATTCTTTTTTATTTATATGATTTAATTTTGGTATAATATTGACCCATTTAAACTTAAAGATTAGGATTATAAAAAAGTATATAGACATACACGTAACACCATACAACCTTTCTATGGTTTCAATAATATTCATAAAAGTCTTGTGTATCAAATAACACACTGAGATATTTAGGTCATCTTGGGCTAATATTCAATAATTCACATCACCTTTCCCACTACATTACCTGAAGATTTTATAGACTTGCCTATTCCAAGAATATTTTAGGGAAAGGAATCAACAATGGTTTTTGTGCCCATATGTATATGAAGATATATATTCATCCATCCATCCATCCATCTATCTAACTCTCTATGCCCATCCCTATGTCCATATCCATAACTAAAGCTTTCTTCCTTTTGGAAATCTAAGTAAACCAATGGATTACTTCTTAGAATAATGTGCTTAAATACATAATGTTTTAAAAATCCATAGGATTACAAAGTATTTTGATTATGTTGAAATACATTTATCAACACAATATTTTTGGCATGCATGCATGTGTATATATACATATATATGTGAATGAATTCGTAAACACTTGTGTTTACGAATTCATTCACGTATCTATATGTCTGTATAAACTCATATCTTTATATAGACATACACATATGTCTATATAGTCTATATATATACATTTTATATATATATATATATATATGTAGGATATCTAAATAGTATAGAGGATAGAATTCTCATTCAAATATCCATAGAATAGATATGGAACTGAAATAGTGTTCTATGGGATTTGCTAGAGGAATGAAGAAAAGCCTTGCCTGATCTTCTATGAAGATATGAACTGGAAGGAATCTCTCTTACATCCCTCCTCCCCATCTTTCTGAAATACTTACACCCAACACACCCTAAACATGTATAGCACACAGACACACACACAATCATGCCTGGATTGGCAGTCATAGGAATGACCTTAAGAGATAAGGAGTAATAATAAAGGGCATATAGACTTGGTCATTGGATTTCTATTGAACCAAATATATTTACCATCTCCCTAATTTTGGACTGTCTTCTGAAGAATGAGAATAATAAAACTTGTAGCACCTATTTTTCAATGTTGCTGTAAAGCTCAATTGATATAATGTATAGGTAATGCATATGTGTACAATAGTACTTATATAATGCTTTGAGGTTGTAAATTGCTTTATCAACATAATATAATTTGGCCCTCACAACTCTGAGAAATAGATTAATATAATTTTTTCTCATTTTACATATGAGAAAATTTATGCAGATAGTTGCCTTTCACAACTAAAATTTTTTACTATCAAATTTGATTTTATCTTTTTTTTTTTCCTGAGACAATTGGGGTTAAGTGACTTGCCCAAGGTCACACAGCTAGGGAGTATTCAGTATCTGAGGCTTCATTTGAACTCAGGTCCAGTGCTCTATCTATTGTGCCATCTAGCTGCCCCCATTTTATCTTCTTGACTACAAGTATAGCATTCAATTCACTGCACCACAATCTACCTTTTTAGATACAGATACTTATATATCTAAAGATAGATAATGTTTTAGAAATGTTCATAGACTATAAAACAACATTGCTGAGTGTTATTAATGATAATTACATTAATATTATTAATAAGAAGCTTTCAGAATGCATTAAATTATGTGGAAGAAGAATATCTATCCTTCCTGTTGTCTTTTCTGATGGTTAGGATGCTTTTGGTGGGTTTATAGAGGATGAATTCACATTTTAATACTTGGATTCAGCTACAAAAAGCAGTGAACTTGTCCACTGATGCACTGGGCAATGGAACCTTAAATATAAAAGAATAACAGCATGATACTAACTTATTCCAGAATTTTTTAAAATTTAAAACCCACTGGAAAAAAAATGGGAACAAGATTAACAACAGTAACAACAATACTTCCAAACACTAGCTCCCCAAAGAGAAAGAAAAATAGTTTGTATAAATTTTTGTTCTGTTCAATTCTGTTCAAGTATTATTTTTTAAGGTCATGGCTTCAAGTATCCATTTGAATAAAGCTATTCTAGTCAGAAGTCAATATTGATTCCTCTCTCCTTTGCTGCTAATTCAGATGAAAAAAAATCTAGCTTTTACTTGAATTACCCAGGTAAAGAAAGTGTTCTTCCCATACTTACAATATTTTTGTAACTCTGTATACTTGAGACAGACAAACAGAAAAAGACAGAGACAGACAGGAAGATATATATAGAGAGATTGAGAGACAAACAAGTCAGAAAAGCAAAGATTCAGAGAGAATGAGAGAGAGCAAGAGAAAGAAAGGTGGGAGAGAGAGGGTGGGGAGGGGAGGGGAGGGGAAGGGAGGAGAGGGGAGGGGAGGAGAGGGGAGGGGAGGAGGGAAGGAGGGAAGGAGAAAGAAGAAAAAAAGGAAGGAAGGAAAAAGGTGAGAAGAAACAGAGACAAATGGAGAGACAAAGAGAGAGAAACAGGAAGAGAAAGACAGAAAGAGAGAGACAGAGACACAGAGTTCATTTTACAAAGTTTACAGCATCTAATTTGTGATTTGCCTTAATATAGTATTTCCTAAATGTTTTCTATAATCACGAAGAATGCATAATTAACTATAACTAAAATGATTTCAGGGAAGATTGCTTCCAGGAGAATGTAGTTATGTAAGGTCACATGATACAGAACAGGATTTCTTCATTCCAAAATACTATTAATAATTAATTGGAAGGAGAGTCCTACTCCATAATGAATAAAAGACATGGATGGGAAGAGTGATACCAACTCATGCCAGAAATAAGCCAGTTAGAAAACTGTACTAGAAAAGATAAGGAGACACCATGTGATATGCTTTGCAGTTAAAGTGGAAGACCTGCAAATGTGTTAGGGACATTGATTAAGTTTCTAAGTACTTTGGTGATTGAGCTCATGAACAGAATTGGACACATGGGACTGTTTCATCTTTGTGTTCTCAATGCCTAGTACTGTGCCTCTTATGTAGATATTTATTTAATGCTTGGTGATTTGAATTGGATATGCAGTCAACAAGGTAATGAAAAAAATAGGAAACATGTGGGTATGGTAGATGAGAATAATACCTAGAGAAAATTGAGATTGTGTGTGTGTGTGTGTGTGTGTGTGTGTGTGTGTGTGTGTGTGTAGGAAGAAAAAGTGATGTGAGAAAAGACAAGGGAGGTGTTAGCTTAATGGGCTCAGGAGAAACATATGGTTTTCATCAGAATCAGAAATATGGTTAGCAAAAACACAGAACTTCCCAGAGCGGGAACTTAAGTTTAAGCTGTGTAGGTGAAACTATACAAATCAAAATATTTTACAGTTAGGATCCTTCAAAGCCTGAATTTCTTAGAAATAGCATTGAAGGCAATGGCAAAATGAGCTACTGGACTTGGATCCCTGCTCACTGAGATCTCTCCTTTTCCCTGTGCTTTTAAAATCACTTCTTGGAAACATGAGTTCTCATAATCAAGAACTCATGAATCAAGATCTTTCATTGCCTCAGTGGAGAATCCCATTCCCTCTCAGATTCTTCATGAAAACTTCTTCTTTGAACCACTTGAATATAGGCAATATCTCCTTATACAATTTTGTATTCAGCTTTCCCTGAAATAAGCTACATTAAACTATATGTTCTATGAATACACTGACACATACACAGACACACACAAACACTATAAGCATTTTTTTTTCCGTTGGTGCTCATGTGACTGCTTATTCTGAATCTTTACATTGAAAGGACAAGGCAATGGTGGATGTTACTAATGTGAGTAGATGGAAAAGCTCCCCCAAGACTAGGAACTACTTCTTATCATACCTCACTTTTCCTTAGACTGAAAAAGCAGCTAGTATAACTTAAATTCATATAATATTTAATATATACTATTTCCTTCAATCCTGACAATCACTATGTAAAAGTAATATTGCTCCTATTATTATATATAAATATAGTGTTCTAAAGTTAAAAAAAAGCTTTACAAAGTCTATTTTATAACTATACTATCTTATCCAAAGAAAATCCCTGGGAAGTAAGTTTATTATCCCCATATAAGAGATGAAGAAACTGAGGCAGGGAGTGATTGAATGACTTGGTCAGCATTATACAGCTACATAGTGAGTGAAGCAGAATGTCCTCAGATCTCCCTGACTCCTGGCCTAGTATTTTTATCTACTTTACCTCCTAATTGTCTCAATGTAACATGGCACATCTGATAAAAATCTGAGATTTAGGGGCAGGAAGATTTACTCTCAAGTTCTATCTTAAGCTATAAGCATTATATAACTTTGATAAGTCATTTATCTTTTCAGGATTCCAGATAACTTTTTAAGATTATAAATTGCAAAGTAGTTGATCTGTAGTGGCTGAAAGAATTTTTATACTAGGAGTTCCCACACACTCATAAAATCTTAGATCTATCATCTCACCTTCTTCTCTCCTCTCCCAGCAAAAAAGAAAAGGAATTACAAATGAGGACAAGGAGGATCAGAGAAGTAGGTAAATCTTCTAAGATAATAGAGCTAAATAACTACAAAGATTATCCCCTGAACCGAAGTCAGTGCTCTTTCCAGTTTAACACACTTCCTCTAGATACAGGCTGAAGGATTCAATGGTTATATAATTAATAATAATAATAGCCACTATTTACAAAGTGCTTTAAGATTTGTGAGGTACACATACATATGCGTGTATATATATATATATATATAATTCACACATCATTTATATATTATATATGCATACATAGTATGTATATATTTGTTATTGTTCCATTATTTCAGCTATATTCAGTTATTGTCATCCCATTTGGGGTTTTCTTGGCAAATATAATGGAGAGAATTGTCTTCTCTCTCTTCAGTTTATTTTACAGATGAGGAAACTTTGGGAAACAGAATGAAGTGATTTATCTAGGGACACATAGTTAATAGGTGTCTAAAGCCAGATTTGAACTCAGGAAGATGAGTTTTCCTGACTCCAGGTCTAGCACACAATCCACTGCTTACCTCTATGTCCAGTGTGTAGGTGTGTGCATATATGTGTATGTATATATGTATATATAATATATGTACATATGTATACATGTGTGTTTGTATCTCTGGGTAAATACACCCACCCACCCATGATCATATAAACATATACACACATGTGATGTTCCTACCTGTGTACACACACACACATATATAATTTATGTATGCATGTAGTACTTTGAAAACCCTAAATCACATACATATACATATATAGATCTGCATATATGTGAATATATGCATACATTAATGCATGTATATGTATACATATATACACACAAACATGCATACATTAATGCATATATTCATCACAACAACTCCCTGTGAGGTAGGGACTATTATTCCCATTTTACAGATGAGGAGACAGAGGCAAACTGTTAAGTATGTTGCCCAAGATCACATAAATAGTAAGTATCTGTGGCAGGATTTGACTTCTGATCTTCCTGCCCACTGTTCCACCTATTTGCCTGTTATTACAGGAATGACTACTATGTCAATTCCCAGATAAGTAATGATGAAGTACTTGTAATGTCACATCATCATAATGCAGTATTTAGATGCTGGAGGAAAATCAAGTAAAAACAAAATTGGCAAATATATTCACAGCGACATCATCTATCCTCATTAATCTATCCTTGAAGATCTGATTTTTTTTCTTATACGGTCTTTGACATTGATATGTGAGAGATTTTCTTTTGTTTGTTTGTTTGTTTTAAAATTTTGGTAGTAAGAGGGGACTACAGACTAGAAGGCAACTGCATGGTATAGTGGATAGAGCACCAGGACTAGAATCAGGAAGATCTGAGTTCAAATCCAATCTCAGATACTCTCCAGCCATGTTATCCTAGCCAAGTCCTTTAACCCTGTTTACCTTAATCCACTGGAGAAAGAAATGACAAATGGCTCCAGTATCTTTCCCAAGAAAATAAAACATTGGACACAACTGAAACCAAAACAGAATAGATGAATCATTCTGAGGTGTACAAGGATGAAAATTATATATAAAATATATGTAAAATTAAGGCATTAAAAAGGAAATTGAACTCTAAACACCTCCTTTTCCTATATACTTTTTCATTTTTTATGTTTCCTGGCTATATCTGTCCCTGCCATATCATATTTAAGAAGTAAGCCATATTCTGAAATAAAAGAAATGATTCTTCTTAGTTTTGACATAGTATTCTCACTTGATATCCCATTTCTTGTTGTTTTTTTTTTTCAATATAGAATAGTACAATGGGAAGATCACTGGCTCCAGATTAAATCAAATCCCACAGCTGATATTTATTACCTATGTGAAATTAGGATAACTTTTAACTGGCTTGGGTCAGTTTCTTCATTATTAAAAAGAAGGTTAGATGCTAATGTCTCTCTTAGCTCTAGATCTATCTGAGACCCTTTTCTCGGGCATGAAATTTGAATTCTGATCTTCCTGCCCACTGTTCCACCTATTAAGTAAGTGACAGAAATTAAAGTTGGAAGTGAGGAATGAAGGGAGTCTTTTAGAGTTTTGTTGTGTGGGAATTCTATGCAGTTTAATTTCGTAGATCAACACAACCTCTGTCACCTTCCTAAAAAGCACTTCTCTCTTGTATTATTTTGTCCTTTGATTATATGAGTATCTGTCTCTGATAACATAAGGAATGCCAACTAAGTGGCACAGTGGATAGAATACCGGGCTCAGAACCAAGAAGATGAATCTTCCTGAGTTCAAATCTGTTGCCCTCAGTTTCATCATCTGTCAAATGGGCTTAAGAAAGAAAAGATAAATAACTACAGTATCTTTGTCAAGAAAACCTCGAATGGGGTCATAAGGAATCAGATACAAATGAAAAAATAACAAATATCATATGAATGATCACATGAAAGACATTACCAAGAATATGTATAACTAGAAAAGGAGGTGGATAAATCTTGTCATAAAAGGGAATAACAACAACAATGATGCTAGTGATGATAGCTAGCATTTATATAGTGCTTTTAGATTTGTAACCACACCTTACACATATTCTATCATTTTATTGTAAAAATAACCCTATGATGTAAATGCTAGTTTTATCCTCCATATTATAGGTAAGGAAATTGAGAGAGACAAAGGTTATGTGGCTTATCCACAGCCACACAGTTAGCTAGCAAATACCTGGCTCGTATCCTAATTTCAGGTCTGGCGCTCTATACACTGTGCCACCCAGCAGACAAGTGGACAGCTCCAGGTGAACATCCGTGAAATATTACAAGAACTGACAGAAAGCTTTCCTACACATTTGATGGATTTTCTGTGGAGGCTAATAAAGATTTTCATATTTCATACATATAAAAACACATACATATCTATAGATTTATATGTACATACAATACAGATACACATTTATGTATATACACACATATATATACACACATATTCACACATAAACATTTATGTG
Organism: Myrmecobius fasciatus; assembly: GCA_023553655.1. NCBI lineage: Eukaryota > Metazoa > Chordata > Mammalia > Dasyuromorphia > Myrmecobiidae > Myrmecobius > Myrmecobius fasciatus. Next base: position 582,718 of record JAJPUD010000136.1, read on the forward strand.
TATATATACCATGCACACATTGTATATATATATATATATATAAAATGTGTGTGTGTGTGTGTGTGTGTGTGTGTGTGTGTGTGTACACATACACACACCACCTCTACAAGATCACCAATAGACAGAAATTTACCAAGAACCTACTCCATGTCAGGGATTATATTAGTTATCAGGAATACAAATATGACTAATTAAACTACTTCCACTCTCAAGATGCTTATATTGTAAAGATGAAGATATGGAATATTTGAGAACTACATAGAGAGAGGAAATATTCATTTTGTCAGATCACAAATCCATTATATTTTGAAGTATTATACAGAGTATCCCAAAATTCTTAGTGCCAACTTTTGGGATACTCTGTATAAAGATTTTAAAGAGCTTAACACATACTAAGGTTCTTTAGACAGGCTTGTAGTTTGTTTCTAATGCTTCTGAGTCTAATCAGATGCTTATAACCTTTTTGGACAGTCCCTTAGATAGATACCAATAATATATGAACAATGTCACTAGTGTTACTATACTACATATCACAATAGTGACCTGAATGGCAATTGCCTTAATGACAATTTAGAGAATTCAACTGTTTTTTTTTTTTTTATACAAGTCAATTTTAGGTCATTCATAGAGAAATTATGCTACTTAGAAAAGTTGAGGAAAGGAAGATAAGGATAGGAAGATTAAAAAAAATCCAGAATGGAAAATTGAACCATGTAGGCTCTAAGACCAGTTTTAGACTGTAACTAGAAAAATGGGTTACAATATTAGGGTAGAAAGAACAAAGAATTGCAAAAAAAGAGCCAAAAGTCAGGAAATCGTCATACAAGTACATGAAGGAGACTGTTATCAAAGTGATACAGAAGATCATGACATTTCAAAACAAGCATACAATAGAGTATACGAGTTGTATGGGGTTTGATTGCTTAGATTGACATTAAGCAATGGTGGCTGCTGAGTCTTCATGTTTATGGGAAACCTCTGGCAGAGTATTTTAATTTGGCATAATGTGTTTTTAAGATTTAGCTTGAAGTCAGGCAGCAAGCTGGAGCCCTGAATTCTGAATAAGATATTAGTTTGTTTTTACTTGAAGTGCTGTGCTTTCCCTGAAGTTCTTTCAGTCTGGATGTGCCATATTTAGGAAAGCATGACAAGTATGTTCACACATGTCTTTGAATTTACTTTTAATAAATGTCATATTTTCTTTTTTTTTCCAAAAAGAAGTATTTTCAGATATTTTACTCTAAGCATCCAATATGCAGAGTGTGAATTCACCCAGGACCATTTTACAAGCTAGGTTTCTAAATGGGAAGAGCCAAACGCTGAATCTAGAGGCAATCCAGACCTGGAATTTCATGAGAAAAGCACAAAAAAATAAGATTCTTTGTGTAAGGATGTGGTTCCTATCAGACCCCAATCAATGAAAATCAGGATGTTTCAAACAAGATGATATCCTGTGATTTCTTTTGTTTTTCTCAATAGTATTTTATTTTTCCAGTTACATGTGAAAATAATTTTCAACATTTATTTTTGTAAGATTTTGAGTTATAATTTTTTCTCTTTCCCGGCCTTACTCCCTCTCACTCTCCAAGACATTAATCAATCTGATATAGTTAGATATATGTGTGCAATAATTTTAAACATATTTCCATATTAGTCAAGTTGTGAGAGAAAAATCAGAACAAAAGAGGGGAAAACACAAGAAAGAAAAAAAAAGCAAACAACTAAACAAAAACTTCCCATTTGATCTACATTTTGTTTCCATAGTTATCCCTCTGGATGCAGATGGCATTTCCATCCCAAGTCTATTGGAATTGTCTTAGATCATCACAGAGCCAAGTCTGTCATATTTGATCATCACATAATAATGCTGTTACTGTGTACAACATTCTCCTGGTTCTTTTTACTTTACTCAACATTTTATCCTGTAATTTCTTCATAAGATGTGATTTTTTTTGATTGGATGAAGAATGATAGGAACTTGATTGTCTCAGTGTATAAGCTATGCCCATTGGACCTATGTATAATGTATGAAGTAGTCCCTTACTAAACTCAGTCAATGGGTCTTTATGTCAAATTGGAAGAATTATTTCTTAGTTGAAGATTGCAATTTAAACTAAGACTCTTAAGAAAGAACTTAAAAACACTAGAGAATGTATCCCTCTCTGACTTCTCCCAACTTCCACTGATATAGAATACAGGAAACAATAGGAAAAAATGTTTTTAACTAAGAACAGAGATGCAACAAAGTAAAAGATAAACATAGGCACACAGTTACAAAAGTCACCCAAGGGAGGAAGGAACTTCAAGCTCCTTGAACCAGAGAAGAATGCTGGCTTTGAACACAAGGAATGACTTTAAGGCACTAGGAATTATAAAAACACATATATTCTTTTTTAATAATTGCTTTTTATTTTTAAAATATATGCAAATATAGTTTTTGATATTCACCCTTGCAAACTCTTGCGTTCTAATTTTTCCCTCTCCTCCCCTCACTCCTTCTCAAAACAGCAAGTAATATGATAAACATGTGCAATTCTTCTGTACATATTTCCACATTTATCATGCTGCACTAAAAAATAATCATATCAAAAGAAAAAATGAGAAAGAAAACAAAAAGCAAGCAAATAACAACAAAAAAGGTGAAAATACTATGTTGTGATCCACATTCAGTCCCCATGGTCCTTTGAGATCCATATGCACCTGGCTCTTTCCATCACAAGTCTATTAGAACTGCCCAGAATCAACTTGCTTTTGAAAAGAGCCACATCCATCAAAATTGATCATTGCATAATCTTCTTGTTGCTGTGTACATTCTCTTAGTTCAACTCACTTCACTTAGCATCAGTTCATGTATGTCTCTCCAGGCCTTTCTGAAATCTGCTGATTGTTTCTTATAGAATAATAATATTCAATTACATCCATATGCCATAATTTATTCAGCCATTCTCCAACTGATGGGTATCCATTCAATTTCCAGTCCCTTGCCATCACAAACAGGGCTACAACAAACATTTTTGCACATATGGGCCCTTTTCTCTTTTTTATGATTTCTTTGGGATACCGGCCCAGGACAAACACTGCTAGATTAAAGAATATGCACAGTGTGATAGTCCTTTGGGCATAGTTCCAAATTGCTCTGCAGAATGGCTGGATCAGTTCACAACTCCACCAATAACTCCACCAAAAACTTGTCCCATATTTATCATTATCTTTTCCTTTTTCCCCCATTATCTTTCCTATCTTAGATAATCTGAGAGTATGAGATAGTACCTTAGAGTTGTCTATTTGCATCTTTCTAATCAATTAGTGATTTAAAGTAGTTTTTCATATGACTAGAAATGCTTTTAATTTCTTCATATGAAAACTGTTCATATCCTTTGACCATTATCAATTGGAGAATAGTTTGTATTCTTATAGATTTGAGTCAATTATCTATATATTTTAGAAATGAGGCCTTTATCAGAACCCTTCAATGTAAACAATTTTCTCTAGTTTTCTGCTTCTCTTTTAATCTTATCTGCATTGGTTTTGTTTGTAAAAAAGATTTTTAATATAACATAATCAAAATTATTAATTTTGCATTTCATAAGGTACTCCAGTTATTCTTTAGCCATGAATTCCTTCCTTCTCCACAGATCTAAGAAGTAGACTATACTTTGTTCTCCTAATTTGCTTGTAATATCACTATTTATGTATGAATAATGAACCCATTTTTACTTGATATTGGTATAAAGTGTTAGGTGTTGGTCAATGCCTAGTTTCTGCCACACTGTTTTCCAATTTTCTCATCAATTTTTGTCAAATAGTGAGTTCTTCTCCCAGAAACCAGGGTCTTTGTCTTTGTCAAACACTAATAATTGACTATTGTGTCTTGTGTACCTAACCTATTCCACTGATCAACTAATGTAATTTCTTACCCAGCACCAAATGGTTTTGATGACCGCTACTTTATAATATAGTTTTATGTCTGGGACAGCTAGTCCACTTTCATTTGAATTTTACTGGTCATATATAGAGAAATGCTGATTTATGTGGGCTCATCCTAATCTATATCCCTATAATCCTATATCCTGTAGCCTACATCACAAACATGGAGCTATGCCCAAAGAGTTATAAAACTATGCATATGCTTTGACCCAGCAATACCACTACTAGCTCTGTATACCAAAGAGATGATAAAAACGGGGAAAATCACTGGTAGAGAGTAATTGAGCCATTGTTGAACATCAATTTGTCCAAAAGAAGATCATTAGGGAGAGAGAGAGAGATAGACAGACATACAGAAACAGAGACAGACACACACACGCACAGAGCAAAAAAGTGACTGGTTAATTGTGACCCAGTCTTTTAGGCATGCAACATTTACTCTGGTGCTAACTCAAAAGTGACAGAGTGAGAAGGGCTACTCCTGGATAGTGCATAGTGGAGGACCCTATCCTTCATCTCAGAGCTTGCAGAGGTGTTCTGGAGCTGTTTTCTGTACTTTTACCTTGTGACAAAAAGAAATCTTTTAACAGATGGCTGAGCTGAAATTGAGTATCATAAAAAAGGCTTCAAGGGAGATTTTTTACTCCTCTTGTTCTCTAGCAGCTTTTGAGTGAAGAAAATGAACTTCTATGGGTCCATGGGAGAGCTTTCTTTTTCACCTCATCTTGAAACTTAGGGCATATTATGTAACTTTTAATATTTTAATGAAATTATCATAGTATATTTTAAATTGTAACAATACTTAAAGGCAGCTAGGTATCTGAGTTTACTAGACCTGCAATCAGGAACACTTAAGTTTGTATTTCACTTTTTCATTGAGGACTTTCCACTTTTTATTTTTTTCTGAAAGCCTCCTGCTTATCATTTCCCAGAGAACAATAATATTTCATCAGAGAAATTTGCTTTGCAAATTTTTATAATCATTATTGCTAATTGCATTTCCTCCCATTTATTCTCTCTCTCTCTCCTTTTACCTTGTCCCTCCTCAAAAGTGTTCTGCCATTGACCACTCCATCCCACAATATGCCCTCTCCTCCATCACCCATCACCCCTTCCCATATTCCATTCCCCTCCTATTTCCCTGCAGTGTAAGATAGTTTTCTATGTCCTTATTGAGTATGTATATTATTTTCTATTTGAACCAGTTCTCACTCCCCCCTCTCCTTTCCTTCTTCCCCTTCACTGTAAAAGCTTTTTCTTGCTTCTTTTTTATGACAGCTAATTTGCACCATTCCATTTCTCCCTTTCTTTTTCTCCCAATACATTTCTTTCTCATCCCTTAACTTCATCATTTTAAAAAAAGGTATTATACTTTCACATTCAGCTTATACCTGTGTCCTCTGTCTCTCTCTATATTTCTTCTAACTGCCATAATAATGAGAATGTTCTAATGAGTTACAAATATCATCTTATGTAGGAATCTAAACAAATAAATCTTGTTGAGTCCCTTTTCTATCACTTTCCTGATTAACTTCTTATGCTTCTCTAGAGTCCTAAAATATTTGAAAATCAATTTTCCATTCAGTTTTGTTCTTTTCATCACAAATGTCTTAAAGACCTGTTTCATTTAATAATCACCTTTTCCTCTGAAGGATTATACTCAGTTTTGCTAAACAGGTGATTCTTGGCAGCAATCCTAGTGCCATTGCTCTTCAGAATATCATATTTCAAGCCCTCCGATCCTTTAATGTAGAAGATGCTAGATCTTGTGTAATCCTGATTGTGTCTCCACTAAACATGAATTCTTTCTTTCTGGATGTTTGCAATATTTTCTCCTTGACCTGGGAGTTCCAGAATTTGTCTCTAATATTCCTGGGAGGTTTTATTTTAGAATCTTCCAGGAGGTGATCTATGGATTCTTTGAGTTTCTATTTTGGTTCTAGAATATCAGGACAGTTTTCTTTGTTAATTTCTTGAAACATGATGTTCAGACTCTTTTTTTGATCATAACTTTCAGGTAGACCAATCAATACTTATAAAATTATCTCTTCTGGATCTATTTTCCAGGTCAGTTATTTTGACAATGAGATATTTCCCATTTTTTTCTATTTTTTTTCATTTTTTTGGTTTTCCTTTATTGCATCTTGATTTCTCATAAAATCACTATCTACCATTTGCTCAATTCTATTTTTAAGGAATTATTTTCCTTAGTTTTTAACCTTCTTTTCCCATTGGCCAATTTTTCTTTTTCTTGTTTTTTATTTGCAAAACATATGTATGGGTAATTCTTCAACATTAACCCTTACAAAGCTTTCTGTTACAAATTTTTCCCCCCTACTCCCCACCCATCCCCTAGATGGCAGGATATCCACTACATGTTAATTATGATAAAATAATTGACAAATTGAATATATGCATACATATTTCCACACTTATCATTGTTGTGCAAGAAAAATTGTATCTACAAGAAAGAAATATCAGATAAAGGAAACACAATGTAAGCAAACATCAATCGAGAGTATGAAAATGTTATGTTGTGGTCCACATTTCACATCCCTCTCTCTGGGTGTATATGGCTTTCTTCACTGAACAATTGGAAGTGGTTTGAAACATTTCATTATTGAAGAGAGCCACGTCCATCAGAATTGATCGTCATATAGTATTGCTGTTGCCGTGTATAATGATCTCCTGGTTCTGCTCACTTCACTGAGCATCAGTTAATGCAAGTCTCTCCAGGCCTCTCTAAAATCATCTTGCTGGTCATTTCTTACAGAACAATAATATTCCATAATATTCATATACCATAATTTATTCAGCCATTCTCCAATTGATGGGCATCCATTCAATTTCCAGTTTCTAGCCACTACAAAAAAGGCTGCCACAAACATTCTTGCACATGTGGGGCCTTTTCCTTCCTTTATGATTTCTTTGGGATATAAGCCCAATAGAAACACTGCTGGGTCAAAGGATATGCACAGTTTGATAACTTTTTGAGCATAGCTCCAAATTGCTCTCCAGAATGGCTGGATCCGTTCACAATTCCACCAACAATGCATCAGTGTCCCAGCCTTCCCACATCCCCTCCAACATTCATCATTATCTTTTCCTGTCATTTTAGCCAATCTGACAGGTGTGTAGTGGTACCTCAGGGTTGTCTTAATTTGCATTTCTCTGAACAATAGTGATTTAGAGCACTTTCTCATATGATTAGGAACAGTTTTAATTTTTTCATCTGAAAATTGTCTATTCATATCCTTTGACTATTTATCGAATGAAGAATGGCTTGAATTCTTATAAAAATGAAACAATTCTCTATATATTTTAGAGATGAGACCTTTATCAGAACCCTTAAATGTAAAGATGAGTTCCCAACTTATTGCTTCCTTCGAAATCTTGACTGCATTGATTTTGTTTGTACAAAAACTTTTTAACTTAATATAGTCAAAGTTATCTATCTGGTGTCCAATTAAGAGTTCCAATTCTTCTTTGAACATAAATTTATTCCATCTCCATAGGTCTGAGAGGTAAACTATATTACGTTCCTCTAATTTACTTATAATATCACTCTTAATATCCAGATCATGAATCCATTTAGATCTTATCTTGGTATGTGGTGTTAGATGTGGGTCAAGCCCTAATTTCTTCCTCACTAGTTTCCAATTTTCCCAGAAGTTTTTGTCAAATAATGAGTACTTATCCCAGAAGCTGGGGTCTTTGGGTTTATCAAAGACTATATTGCTATAGTTATTGCCTAGTTTGTCCTATGATTCTATCCTATGCCACTGATCGACTACTCTATTTCTTAGCCAGTACCAAATGGTTTTGATGACTGCTGCTTTATAATATAGTTTTAGATCTGGTACAGCAAGTCCACCATCATTAGCCTTTTTTTTTTCATTAATTCTCTTGAAACTCTTGATCTTTTGTTCTTCCAAATGAATTTTGCTACTATTTTTTCTAGATTTGTAAAATAATTTCTTGGGAGTTTCATTGGTATGACACTAAATAAGTAAATTAGTTTGGGTAGTATTGTCATTTTTATCATATTCGCTCGGCCTACCCATGAGCATTTTATGTTTTTCCAATTGACTAGGTCTGATTTTATTTGTGTGGAAAGTGCTTTGTAGTTTAGTTCATATAGTTCCGGACTTTCCCTTGGCAGATAGATTTCCAAATATTTTATACTATCAACAGTTATTTTGAATGGAATTTCTTTTTGTATCTCTTGCTGCTGAACTTTATTGGTAATATATAAAAATGCTGATGATTTATGTGGATTTATTTTCCATCTTACAACTTTGCTAGAGTTGTGAATTCTTTCTAGTAGTTTTTAAGTTGAGTCTTTGGGTTCTCTAAGTATACCATAATATCATCTGCAAAGAGTGATAATTTGATTTCTTCATGACCTCCTCTAATTCCTTTAATCTCTTTTTCTTCTCTTACTGCCAAAGCTAACATTTCTAAGAAAATATTAAATAATAATGATGACAGTGGGCAGCCTTGTTTCACTCCTGATCTTATTGGGAATGGTTCTACTTTGACTCCATTACATATGATGCTTGCTGATGATTTTAAGTAGATACTACTAATCATTTTAAGGAAAAGCCCATTTATTCCTATACTCTCCAGTGTTTTTAATAGGAATCGGTGTTGGATTTTATCAAAGACTTTTTCTGCATCTATTGAGATAATCATATGGTTTTTGTTAATTTGGTTACTAATATAATTGATTATGCTAGTAGTTTTCCTAATATTGAACCAGCCCTGCATTCCTGGTATAAATCCTACTTGGTCATGGTGTATTATACTGGGGATAACTTTCTGTAATCTCATTGCTAAAATCTTATTTAAATTTTTTGCATCAATATTCATTAGGGAAATGGATCTATAGTTTTCTTTCTCAGTTTTCTCCCTAACTGGTTTAGCTATCAGCACCATATCTATGTCATAGAAGGAATTTGGTAGTACGCCTTCCTTCCCTATTTTTTCAAATAGTTTATATAGCATTTGGATTAATTGTTTGGTAGAATTCACATGTAAATCTATCTGGCCCTGGAGATTTTTTCTTAGGGAGTTGATTAATAGCTTGTTCTATTTCTTTTTCTAAAATGGGGCTATTTAAATAATTTATTTCCTCTTCTGTTAATCTGGGCAATCTATATTTTTGTAGATATTCCTACATTCCATTTACATTATCAAATTTATTGCCATAAAGTTGGGCAAATAAACTCCTAATTATTACTCTAATTTCCTCTTCATTGGAGGAAAGTTCTCACTTATCATTTTTGAGACTAACAATTTGATTTTCCTCTTTCCTTTTTCTAATCAAATTAACTAAAAGCTTATCTATTTTGTTGGTTTTTTCATAAAACCAACTCAGTTTTATTTATTACTTCAATAGTTTTCTTATTTTCAATTTTATTAATCTCCCCTTTTATTTTCAGAATTTCTAATTTGATATTTAATTGAGGGTTTTTAATTTGGTCTTTTTCTAGGTTTTTTATTTGTAAGCCCAGTTCATTAATCTTCTCTTTCTCTGTTTTATGCAAGTAAGCATCTAGAGATATAAAATTACCCCTTATAACGACTTTGGCCGTGTCCCACAGATTTTGGTATGTTGTCTCATTATTGTCATTCTCCTGGGTGAAATTATCAATTGCGTCTATAATTTGCTCTTTCACCCATTCATTCTTCAGGATTAGATTATTTAATTTCCAATTAACTTGTGGTCTGTTTTCTCCTGGCCTTATATTACATGTGAGTTTTATTGCATCATGATCTGAAAAGGATGCATTTATTATTTCTGCTTTTCTGCATTTGATTTTGAGGTTTTTATGCCCTAACACATGATCAATTTTCGTATAAGTTCCATGAACCCCTGAGAAAAAAGTATACTCCCTTCTATCACCATTCAATTTCCTCCAGAGATCTATCATACCTAACTTTTCTAGCCTTTTGTTTACCTTCCTAACTTCTTTCTTATTTATTTTGTAGTTTGATTTATCTAATTCTGAGAGAGCAAGGTTGAGATCACCCACTAGTATAGTTTTACTGTCTATTTCTCCTTGCATCTCTGTTAGTTTCTCCTCTAGGAATTTGGATGCTATACCACTTGGTGCATATATGTTTAGTATTGATACCGCTTCATTGTCTATGGTACCCTTTAGTAAAATATAGTTTCCTTCTTTATCTCTTCTAATTAAATCTATTTTTGCTTTTACTTGATCTGAGATAAGGATTGCTACCCCTGCCTTTCTTTGTTCACCTGAAGCATAGAAGATTCTGCTCCAGCCCTTTACCTTCACTCTGTATGTATCTCTATGTTTTAGATGTGTTTCTTGTAAACAACATATTGTAGGATTCTGGCTTTTAATCCAGTCTGCTACCCACTTCCGTTTTATGGGAGAATTCATCCCATTCACATTCACTGTTAAAATAACTAATCTTTATTTCCTGCCATCTTATTTACCCAGAGTTATGATTTTCTCTTCCCTTTCCCCTCTCTCCCTTCCCCCCTCCCCAGTACTCTATTTTTGATGACCACCTCCCTCTAACAGTCCTCCCCCCTTTAGAACCCTCCCTCTTTTTTACACCTTTCCCCTAATCCTTCTATTAATTTATCCCTTTCCTTTCCTCGTTTCCCTCCTACCTTCCCACAAGGAGAGTCAGGCCTTCCTTTGAAGCCAAATGTGTCTGATATACTCTCTTAGAGTCCAATCTAGTGAGAGTAAGGTTTACAATATACTCATCGCCCTCCCTTCTTTCCCTCAATTATATTAGATCTTCTATGTCTCTTTATGAGATTTTGCCTTATTTTACCT
>JAJPUD010000136.1:600457-659981 GCA_023553655.1 Myrmecobius fasciatus
CCTCCCTCCCTCCCTCCCTTCCTTCCTTCCTCCTTCCTTCCCTTCCCTTCCTTCCTTCCTTCTTTCCTTTTCTCCCTCTCTCCCTCTCTCCATCCCTTCCTCTCTCCTTTTTTTCTTTCCTCGCTCCCTTCCTTCCTTGCTTGCTTCCTTCTTTCCTCCCTCCTCCCTATAAATACTAAGGACTGCCCATCCACCTTTGCTTTGTAATTTTATTTTTTTCTCTATTTAGGATGAAAATTCTTTTGTTAGCAGGGACTGTGAGAAATAAATATCTACTATGCTTCAACTTATGCAATTCTTCATTCTTTCTTCTTTTTAAAATCTGAGTACAGTGCTTAAGATTTCATTATTGATTTCTCATTTATGAAAAAAGGAAGTGTAGTGCTTATTTATTTGACTGCTAAGTGGATGAAACCCTATTTTTCCTTTTTTTTAATTGAAAAAAAACACTTGTAAATTGATAAGAAAAAATAAAAATCAAGAAATATATAAAACTTTTGTTTACATTATACACTTTTTATACTAGTAACAGAAATATATGGAACGAGAAAATAAATATTATTTTGAAAGGGTTGTTGTCTCATCCAAAGAACACATAATATAATTGACACTGTTTTAAAGCTTAAAAATATTCTTCATTGGTTCATATGAGATGGGACACAAGCTGCCTGTTGCAATAAGAAAATTATAAATGGAAGTTTATGGATATAGACACTATGTGGTTGTACTTTTTATTTGAAAATGTCAAAGAATTTTTCTAGCCCATGTTATACCCCTCTTTTTGGAGAAGAGTAAAGGGAAATACCATTAGGTTAAGAGACTTCCTAGAGCCAGGCAATTAATCTGTGGCAGAGAGTGTAATGGTACCCCCAAGTAATGGCCTGCTCCACTAATCACCAGACAAGATTCGTTCTTGTAGGGAAGCCTGGTCTTAAAACACCACAGGGGGCACTAAATAAATAAAAAGTGAACTATGTGTGGTCAAGTGGCTTTATCGTTTGCACAAAAGACAACCCTAGACAGAAGAGGCTTTATGTTCTGCAGGAAGTAAGGAAGCAAATTTGCTCATTTGTCTTCTGAACACATATGCTTATTGCTACCTGCATTCCACTGACATATTCTCCTTTCATCCAAATGAACTCAGAGGCTCAAATGAGAACCACATACAGAACTGCTACTCTTTACAAAGTGTCCAATTTCAGTTATGTGAAAAACTGTGAGGCAAATAATTTTATTTCATATCAACCAGTGTTCAAAGAGAGCTAAAGGCTTAGGAATTCTATACTTTCTCCTAGGAAGAGAGGATTAAAATGATCAATAAGCCAGTTTGGTAAGGATTCCTTCCTTTTATCTACTATGCAGAAAGCAGAGAAGATACTATAGGCAGAACTAAGGTTCTACGTGTAGCATCCTGAATTATACTGGAAGTACAAGTCTTATAAAAAATACAAAGATACTCCATAATCATTTTGAGACCTGGAAAGAAAACAGGAGTCTGTTTATTTTTGTGTTGTTGATCAAATGATCTAATACCCTGTGTGCAATGCATGTGTTATTTTATTCAACCAGCATCTGATTCTCCTCCAGTCTGTGTAATTGACTCTGTATTTTTTTTCTACCATGCCACAGAAACTGCTTCACACTGAAAGTTGACTCTACCTCTGGACTTCTCACATTGCAAATACATCTCTGCAGCCTCTTCCTCTCATTGGCTGGTCATCCTCAGAACCTTTGCTATAAGGAAAAAAATCCAGGTCAGTCATGTCTTCATTGCTTTCTATACATCACTCCTGAGTCTCTGCACTTTCTTTACCAAGATCTTGCTTGGGTACCTTATTTCTCCTTCACAAATTTTCCTTCCATTGTAACTGGTAAAACTGGGTCTGTTAAAGCATTGCTTATGTTTTCTTCTATGAGTATTCTCCCATTAGAATATAAGCAACTTGAAAAGTTGCTTTTCCTCCTCTCCTCTCCTCTCTTCTTCCTTCCTTCCTTCCTTCCTTCCTTCCTTCCTTCCTTCCTTCCTTCCTTCCTTCCTTCCTTCCTTCCTTCCTTCCTTCCTTCCTTCCTTCCTTCCTTTCTTTCTTTCTTTCTTTCTTTCTTTCTTTCTTTCTTTCTTTCTTTCTTTCTTTCTTTCTTTCTTTCTTTCTTTCTTTCTCTCTCTTTCTTTTTTTCTCTTTCCTTCTTTCTCTCTTTCTTTCCTTCTCTTCATACTTTCTCAGTTTCTTTCTCTATTTCTCTCTTTCTCTTTTTCTTTCTTCTTTTCTTTATCTTCCTTCTTTCTTTCCTTCCTTTCTTCCTTCTTTCCCTTCTTCTTTCCTTCTTTCCTGCCTTTCTTTTTTCCTTGTAGTTGTATTCCAACATTTAGCGCAGTGTCTAACACCTGATAAGCACTTAATAAATGCCTGTTGCCTGCACTTGATTATATTAAACATATTCAAATTAATGATGACCATGCCTACTGAATTCTTCTTTCTCTTCCAAAGTAGAATCTTTACATATTTATTAATAGTACAAGCCAACATACTGTCAACTTGAAATCACACTGTAGCTTAATCACGAAGAAAAAAAATTATCTAAAAAGGGAATGAAAGCATCAAATAACTAGAAATATGTCAAGTTGTGAATGACTTAGATAAGCTTATGAGCTTATGAACTGAAGGAATTAGCCTGATGACTTTGCCAGTTTAAAAAGAATTTTCACTTTCAAAGTACTTCACTACAGGACTCCTTTGAGTATCTATCTATGTCCTTGGGTCTATTAAATATTGTTCTGAAGATTATGCACTACTTGGAAGAAAGGCCATATGCCATATTGTCTAGGAAGCAACTTGTAAAGTCAGAAAGTCTTGACTTCAGATTCTTATTCTGTAACTGGAAAAATCATTTAACCCCTCGTGGCCTCCAGGTAATAAATTTATAGTTGAGTTGCTGCTCTCCATGGTGAGGGAATTCCTACATTGGGAATTCTCTACATAGATTAAATCACAGATTTGGAAAAACAAAACAAAAATGTTTGTTTGAATGTGTTGGTAAGTGATGTTAAAATTAGCATGTAAAAAGTTATTGCTTATGAAGAAGAGAAAGTATAATTGTAATCATTACATAAATAGATGGGAAAAAATAAAACCCAAAACAAGTATAAAACAGTCTTGCAGAACCTGCCAGGGATCTAGTAAGATGCAGATTTAAATCCTGCTCCTTTGATGCAAGGTATATTGACTATGTGGTTTTGAACAAAAAACAATTAAAGCTGAAGGGATCTAGGCAATTCTCTAAGATTATTGAGTTAAAAAGTTGGCATTTATTGACCTTGGTAGAGGGAAGGCATTTCCTCACTGGGAGTTCCTCATAAAAATGGAATCATAGGTCCATTTCCGAATTTATTATTTATATGTAAACTTGCATGTGTGACATATAATGTGATATAATTTATAACATCTGATGTGATGTGATATAATATAATATGATAATACAAAGTTATTTTGGCATGTAGTTGGTGTAATACATAGGGTGCTGAACTTCAAATTAAGAAGACCTGAGTTAAAATCCTGTTTCAGACACTTGGCAAGTAACACAACCTCTTCAGGTCTTATCTGTAAAATGTTGGGAATGATAGCATGTTCTAATGAGAAAATACATATGAAGTGCTATAGAAATCCTAGAATGCTTTATAAATAGTATTTATAGTGATTTCAATATATAATTCAATAATATAGTATACTCTAACAAAATAACATAATATAATAAAATTTAATATACAGCATAATATAACATAATATACAATGTAAAATAGTATATGAAGTACGCCTCAATTAGTATTCTTTGACCAGATGATCAGTCTTCCTTTTTTTTCAAAAGAGCCCTTTAAGAAATTTTATAAAGTGGACATAGAGTGTTAAAGCTATGTTTAAACAATGTATTAGTCATGCCTAAGTTGATGTGAATACTTTTATCTCATTTCTTTTTTTTTTTTTTTTTGCTTAGCCAATTGAGGTTAAGTGACTTGCCCAGGGTCACACAGCTAGGGAATGTTAAGTGTCTGAGACCAGATTTGAACCCAGGTCCTTCTGACTTCAGGGCTGGTGCTCTATCCACTGCGCCACCTAGCTGCCCCCTTTTATCTCATTTCTAAATTTTACTGTATAATTATCCTACAGTAAATCAGGTCTTCTCATTATTGGCCATTTCTTTATAGCATCTTTCAGGTTCTTAAAATCACCAGAAATTTCTCAGTGATTCAAAATACAAAAAAAGGCATTTCAATTTTAATTAATAATACATATTAATTTAACAAAGATTGACTAAGAGCTTACTTTGTGACAAGTATATATTCCAATATGTATAAAGGTATATTTGAGTAGAATTTTATAATTATTGTTATTATTAACAACCAATGGAATGAAAGATAAAGACAAATTGAGAAAATGTTATAATTCTATGCAGTGACTTTTCTTACTGAATATACTGTACATTAGCTCTGAAACTTTATTCTACCTTATCTGGTTTCCTGGTACATGGTCTTCTTGGGGAATCCCTGGTGAAAATGAAAGGTCTATTTTTTTTAAATCATTGTACTTCCTCAAGACCTAGGAATTTGGGAATCAATTTGGGACTAAGAATCATGCTAGGAAGATAAATGACATTCATATGTCAGAAATTGCTTCACAATACTATCTAGCTCAGCAGGCCATAATGAGCCCCTTCTCACCAGACCAAGCTCCAGCCAAAAAAAAAAAAAAGAACACCTACTATTTCTCCATCAAGGGCATCTCACTCAGAGGGCAAACAAAAGCAACCCAGGGAGGCCAACCACATCCATACAGTAATACAGGTTGCTATGCAACACTTCATGCAAGTTGGGTAGCAACAGATGGACATTTTGAATAGAATTAATGCCCCTCTGACCCATATTTTAAAATAGTGCCCAAATCTACTGCCTGATAAATTCCATTAACTATAGGAATACTTACAAATATAAAATATAGCATCATAAGTAACATAGTTATTACTCTTCCAACTAAAATAAAGTCATAAATCTATTGGTAAAATTTGAGACCAATAATACCCAATGAGATTTTTCTATCCTTCATTTTCCCCCTTTTTCTTGACAAATGAATCACTAATGTCTCATAACCTTGGGCTACATGTTTCCTAGCTCTGCCCTGATTTCATATGCAAACCTGCAATAGAGCCTTTGGACTCCACCAGACAGGTGAGGTGAGTTGTGTTTCCTATCATAGCCACTGAAACCTGTGAGTTCTGAGCAGTTCTCTTTTCACTGTAGTGTTAAGAAAGAACATAACGAGAAATAAATATTTCATATACCATTGTGAGAACTATGTTGTAAACATGCACCTGATTCAACAATCCATCTAAAGCTGCAAAAGTTCTTTCTCTGCATTAAACCTGCCCTGGTCAGGTTTATGTCATACTTAGCTAGTTACAATGGACAAATTTGAAGGGATCAAATGGAAATCATTAATATTTTAAACTATTAATAGGCCAACTTTGATTATAAGGATCAAAACTATAATTGTAGAGACAGTATGTATACATATATCTCTATAGATATATCTAAATCTAAATACATACACATATATGTATATACATATATATCTTTTAATAAAGGCTTTATAAATCATCACATAAAATCAAATGTTCAATTATATATATATGTATAATTGATATATACATAATATATATCAACACTAATATACATATATGTATTCATGTACACATACATATATATGTATACACACATGCAACACATATTATAAATATATATACATTATATATATATACATATATGAAAACATACATGTGTATATTATAATCTTGGCTTTACCTTTTACTAGCCAAATGGATAAAACATTTTTCTTCTCTGGACCTTACTCTTATCATTTGTAAGATCAGGAGAATAAAGTACATGCAAAGCCATTTGCAAACTAGAGGTTTACTCCAGGGCACTGAAATTTATAGGGTATAGGCAAGATTTGTATTCTTTCCATTGTGCCAAAACAGATATGTATACAACATACTGAACACTAATAAGTAGGTAAGGGCTGCCCTGCTTTCTGTGTCATACTAAGGTGTCTTCCCCGACCAATGCAAATATGATAGTTGCCAAAATTACTAATCACAAAATTAAGGTTTTGATTAAATGAATCATAAAATCCCTTCCTTTCCTAAAAGTCTTGAATGCTACATATTTGACAATAAACACTGCCAAACTTATGCAAAAAGGTCCAATTTTGAAATATCAATATCTTCAGAGAAAGTACAGATATAACAACTATTGCATTCTCAGATATACTTAAATATAGTGCTAATTTTCAAAAACTGTTTTCCAAAGGTTATTACAAACTCATGACTGTTGGCATTAGAAAATGCAGAAAAATTTGTCAAGCTCCTGACAAAGCATTCCAGGGGCTCCCTTCTGATCCACAGAGCTCTGTGTATTTCTTTAGGTTGTTCATATCCATATGAAGAGAGATACTCGTCTATTGACTGTGACTTTTTTTTAAAGGTTTATATTTTGCCACTTAATCTTCTGCTGGGGACATCTCTCCACGGAGGGGAACAATAAGACAAGTGTGCCTTAAGTTTGATAAGACCTGCTTCTCTGTCAGGTCTCCTGCTGCCTCTCAGTGGGCCTTTGTTTTTAGAAATATGAGCTTGGTTTTCTACCATTGAATACATAGGGTTATTCTCTGCTCACAATTCATTCCTTTCTGTTCTGCCTGCTCTGATTCATGTAAATGACATACAAAATAAGTATATGTGTGAACTTGATGATATTATGTGCAATATGCATATAATGTATAAAAGCATACACATGCTTGCTTAAATATATGTGGGTGTATATATACCATAAACATTCACATGGATGTACATATACATGTATATGACTATATGTATATGTGTGTGATAAAAAAGCTAAGACTATATAGTGCTTACTATGTGAGAAATAATGTGCTAAGCACTTTGTAATTTTTTTTCCTCATTTGAGCCTTACAACAACCTCGAGAGGTATGTTTTATTATTATCCTTATTTTACAAATGCGAAAACTGAGTCAACATTTAACAGATATTAAATGACTTGCTCAGTGTCACACAGCCAATTGGTATCTGAATTCTGATTTGAACTTTGACTCCAAGATATGGATATGTATATTTTTCTTCCCAGAGAGGAAGAAAAAGGGCACCATTTCCTCCTGGAAACCTTTTTTCTCCTGAACTCTAGCTAGATTTAATTTCCAATTTCCAAAGCTAAGCAGTGATCCTTTTTTTTTTAAATCTGAATAGATGGAGCTTTGAACAGATACAATTCTGTCACAAACTGGTCAATGCCTCCAATCCCATGCATTTCTGGATGAAATTTGTAATAAGCAAACAAGGAAGTTGCTCTAGGCCTAAAAGCCATCTTCAGATTTATCACATTATGCCTCAGTGTTGCTATTGCTATATATCTCCTCCTTAATCCTCTATTCCAAAGTAATACATAGAGACTTCTTTTTCTTAGATTATACTCTGCCTAAACAGAAAAATATGACCTTCAAGCAAAATTCATATAATTTTAGCAACAAATTAAATTTTTCTCCAAATTATAGGTCTAGTAAAATTAGGGATACCAAGAACAAATATATATATATATATATACACACATAAGCAAATGCATTTTCTTTTGATATTGTGCTGCATTGTCTTTTGTTTAAATGATCAGCAGAATGATTCCCTCGTCTCTCTTACTAGCAGAAAATGTTTTTAAGTCCCAAAGGAGGAACTTAGAGAAACAGGAAAAGAGGAAAGGGATAAGGTATTACCATGTTTTGTATATTTTAAAATATCACAAGCTCATAATGTTGAAATAAAAATGATGCAGAGTATGTATGTACATGTGATATCAGTTCACTCAGGAGAAATCAGTTATTTGGTACAGAGGGTTAGACTTAGGAAACCCTAGTTTTAAATTTCAAAGCCATCACTAGCTGAGTGACCATGAGAATACCACAGAGGAGGGAAGACTTCTAGGGCATGAAGAATGAGGAGTTCTGAATTATTCATTATCACATATATATCTTAAATGTGTGATTTATTGTCCTGAGACATGAACTCCAAGTTTGAGTCCCATTCTTCTATAGATACTGTGTATATTGGTAGGAGAATAAGGCCCAATATTTTTTGGGAAATACATTGTGCTGATTATTCTTCTTATGGTACATCAGTAAAAGCTTTTGCTCAGAAGTATTCAAGTCTTTCAGCTAATTTTTAATGGGAAATACACTATTGGGGACATAGAAGCTAGAGTAATAGGGTTAGACTAATCCCCAGCACCTGAAAGTAGCAGCCACCCACTTGGTAGCAATCTGTTGAAGACTTGTGTAAATAGGGGAAATAGCACATGGAGGTGTTACATTACAATAATATGATTTATAGGATAATGAGGTCGGATAAGCAGTTATCAGGGTGCTCAACTAATGTGAAAAAAAGTCTGGAAGATATGATGACATGTAACGAAGTACCATATAGAGAGAAGGAATATGCACAGGCATTCTATAATGAGATATGATCTTCTGGCTATATGATGACGAACTTCACTTAGAGCAGGAACTAGGATATTTTTTAAAAGATGCTGGGCTATTGGCTTTTTCTGGATATTTTGGAATCTAGTTATCCTATCAGAGTAGGAAAAGCTGCTGAGGGCTTCTGAGTAAGGAACCACAGAACCACTCACTTGGAATCAACATGAATTCTAAGTTTGTGACCTTACTGTTGCTTCTATTACTGTTGTGTCCAGTTTCTCTCTCTGTCTTTCTTTGTCTCTGTCTTTCTTTGTCTCTGTCTGTTTCTCTCTCCCTCACTCTCTCTCCCTCCTTCAAGTTAAAGGACATATGACCTTGTAAGCTTCAAGAAGTTTAGAGAGCAGACACCCAGAGGTTTGGGAGTGGAGTTCTTACTGGGTTTTCAGCTAGCCAATCAATCCATCATCAAGGCCCAAAGGAGTGGAAAGTGACTTTTGGGACTCAGGACAACAATAAATAAGATTCAGAGTAATCTAAATGAAATGCTACATTTAGATGTCAATTTGATGGGATCAGTGATATGTAGAAATTGAAATTTCTGATCCCACTCACCCCAGAGAATAAGGGAATATAGAAGATATTATATCCCTCAAGTCTTGGGACTAAATGTTTTTAACATATTTGTACTTGCTCAAAATATTCCTTTGCAAAGTTAATTGATGCCAATTGGTTAAATAGAATTGATGTTAGTGGAAGTAAGACTAGAACTGGGACTTGAGCTGATAGTAATTAGAGAATAACATCCCAAAACCTCAAGAATGCCCTTAGAAACTTGGGGGGGGGGCATGTAGTTCTCACTTTAGCAAAGTGAGGTCAGTAAATAATGATCACAATAGAACTAAAGAATTAGAAGCTATCTCAGAGATTACCTTGTCCAACTCCTAGTCAAAAAGATGTGTCCCATCTATCTATTCCTGTGTGGTACAGATCAGAATTGATAGAGAATTTATTTTCTACAAAGGAGACCCATTTCATTTAAAATAACTCATTATTATTTCCTTATACTAAACTTCAATCTGCTTTTCTTTTTTTACCTTCAATATCTAGTCCTAATCTTTTCCTTTGGGACAAATTTGCTGCTGTTCCACATGGCTCTTTTCATATCCTCTCTGAGTCTTCCTTTTATTGAACTTAATAAACCCCCATCTTACTCTACTTACTTTCTTTCAAGAGTAGAAGGAAAAAAGAAAGCCCAACAACTATGATTCCAACCACACTTTTCTAGAAATTCTGAGCTGTAATCTAGGGATCTTCTAGTTCTGGCCCTCCCTTTGCAAAATTCAGGAAGGTTACCGGAAAGGAGTAGTAAATTTATTTTTTTGGTTCCAAAGTCAATATTGGGAACAATGGCTAGAAGTCCTAAAGAGTCAAATTTAGGTTTGATATAAGGGGAAAACAATTCTCAATTACTAGTTGTCCCCTTTGTAAAAGTTATGTTTTAGAGAGGATTCTTGATAAGGTGTGGAACTAGATGACCTCTGAGATCCCCCTTTGAACTGTGATATTCTGTGGAACTCAGGTCGTGTGGCTAATTGGTGACAAACCTGAAGCTAAATCTTCTGACTCCAAATTCAGTAACCTGTACAATAAATCAGACCTTTACAAACTACCTTTAATATTGGCCAGAGTTTCCTTCTGAACATCCATATTACTTTCTACAAACCTAATATACCATATTATATCAATATACCATATTTAAAGAAAGTTATTTTAACTTAAAATTCATGTCCATTTCAAAATTTGATTTTTTTGTATTTTAAAATCCTTTATTATGTCAAAAATGTAAAAACCTCAAAAGAAAAAAATCACTGTGAGAAAAAGATCCACTAAATGAACCATTGATAAGGAATTATATTTCCCATCTGGCCATCTCATTATGATTCTATTGAACATTTAATGTTTAAAATCTATTTTGAAATGATCTTATTGAACCCTTAATGTTTGAAAACTAGTTTCAAATGTTCAATGAATCTGCAGACCTGCTGAGTTTGCACATCTCCAGTCATTTAAATATTTATTTGATTTATAGGTGGTTCTCCATACTAGGGCCCCTGGGTAAATTCACAGTAAATTACCCAAATGGTGTATGTCCTTGGAGATTTACCATCCAAACCACATATAAGGTAGGATTCAACAAAAACAACAACAGCAGCAACATCATTACAAATCACCCCTCCTGGCTAGTAATAGGCCCCTTGTTGGAACTTTTGGTAGTTGTCACATGACCGTGGGGATAGACAGGATACAAGCTGGAAGGGAAATAGATGGAAATGCTAAATATTATAGGAAATAGTTTCTTTTTTTTATTAAAGCTTTTTATTTGTATAACATATGTATGGGTAGTTCCCCAACAATGATCTTTACAAAGCTTTCCATTACAAATTTTACCCCCAGTCCCCTCCCCTCCCCTAGATGGCAGGAAGTCCACTACATGTCAATAATGTTGAAATGCTTGAGAAGTTATGCAAGAAAAATCCTATCTACAAGAAAAAAAAAAGAATCAGAGAAAGGCAACACAATGCAAGCAAATGTCAATAGAGATCATGAAAATGTTATGTTGTGGCCCATATTTCATGTCCCTCTTTCTGGGTGTATATGGTTTTCTTCAGTGAACAACTGGAACTGGTTTGAGACAATTCTTTATTGCAGAGAGCCATGTCCATCAGAATTGCTCATCATGTAATACTGTTGTTGCTGTGCATGATGATCTCCTGGTTCTGCTCGTTTCACTCAGCATCAGTTCATGCAAGTCCCTCCAGGCCTCTCTGAAATCGTCCTGCTGGTCGTTTCTTACAGAGCAATAATATTCCATAACATTCATATACCATAATGTATTCAGCCACTCTCCAATTGATGGGCATCCCTTCAGTTTCCAGTTTCTAGACATTACAAAAAGGGATGCCACAAACATTCTTGCACAGGTGGGTCCCTTTCCCTCCTCTAAGATCTCTTTGGGATATAGGCCCAGTAGAAACACTGCTGGGTCAAAGGGTATGCACAGTTTGACAACTTTTTGAGCATAGCTCCAAATTGCTCTCCAGAATGGTTGGATCCGTTCACAGTTCCACCAACAATGTATTAGTGTCCCAGTTTTCCCACATCCCCTCCAACATTCATCGTTATCTTTTCCTGTCATTTTAACCAATCTGACAGGTGTGTAGTGGTACCTCAGAGTTGTCTTAATTTTCATTTCTCTGATCAATAGTGATTTGGAGCAACTTTTCATATGACTAGAGATGGTTTTAATTTCATCATCTGAAAATTGTCTGTTCATATCCCTTGACCACTTATCTATTGAAGAGTGGCTTGAATTCTTATATATATGAGGCAATTCTCTATATATTTTAGAAATGAGGCCTTTATCAGAACCATTAAATGTAAAGATGATTTCCCAATTTGATGTTTCCCAGAAATAGATTCTAACATGGCTGCAGTTCTACTTTAGAATTTCACATGCCACCCCCATAATCAACTACAATGTTGGAGGAGAGATGGCTTTTCAGTTCAAAAGAAATGTCCTTCCTTAGTTAACTATTATTTTTGATTTTCTCCTTGTAAAGGCTTAGAAGGCATAGTAGGACCCACCTAATAAAGGAAAAGAGCTTGAAGGATGGAATATTGAAGGGTAAGGTGGAATGTTCTATTTTTCTATGCCATTTATTTTAGCAATATTTAGTAATAAAAAAATGATTATCTGCTTCTAAAGGCTTAGAAGGCATAGTAGGACCCACCTAACAAGGGAAAATAGCTTGAAGGATGGAATATTGAAGGGTAAGGGGGAATTTTCTATTTTGCTATGAAATTTATTTTAGTAATTTAATAATTTAGTATTGGTCAAATGAAGCCATTTTCCTGGAATGGAAAGAGGATCCACAGGAGTGAAGAGAATTAGGTAAAGCTTAGTAAACTGGGTAAACTTAGTAAACCTCATTGGAGTCAATGGCTGATCCAGAGACACTGTTCCTTTGTTTTACCAAAAGCCTATCATTTTGCCTCTACCAGTGATCGGGATTTCAAGTTATATCTCTTATGGGTCTCAAAATCAGGCTAAGGAAAAGAAACTTAGAAAGGAGAATGTCCAGATGATAGTATGAGACAGTATATAGAATAGATTACTTTACCACAAAAAGTAGAATCAACTGATAACAATAAGGATGAAGGAATTGCTTTAAGACAAGGAGAACATTTTCAAGAGCCTGAGAATCAAGATTTCTAGGAAGATGAAGGCCAAGTCATGCTGGGAATTTGAAAACCCATTATGAAAAAGTTTAGGAGAATAGCTGAGGCAGTACCTTTAATTGTGAAATATAAATTCCTTATCCTTGTATTTAGGGTTCTTTGCAACCTACTTTCAGCTAGCTATATTTCCAGTTATAACATTATTTTCTCACCAACTGTCTTGCCTTCCTGTCCTGAAATAGTTTACAAAGGACTTAATGTTTTTATCCACTGAATTTCTGCTCTGCATTCTATATCAGTTCCTGACAAGTAGTTGCCTATCATATCTATTCCAGCTATGCTATAATATACCCACCATTCCTCATATCTCCTTTCATAATGAAACCATAAGCAAATCAACTTTTCTGTTACTATTTTAAAGGATTTCTTTTCTTTTCTTTTTTTAAACATTCTCCACTGGGTTTTTGTTTGTTTTTACCATTACTTTTTTTTAACAATAGCTTTTTTTATTTTCAAAGTACACACAAAGATAGTTTTCATGTTCACTCCTACAAAAATTGTGTTCCAAATTTTTCTCCTTTCCTCTCCCCATTCCTTGGACAGCAAGAAATCCAATATAGGTTAAAAATGTGCAATTTTCCCAAACATATTTCCACATTTAGCATGCTGCACAAGAAAAATTGAATCAAAAAGGGAAAAAATGACAAAGAAAAAAAAGAGCAAGCAAACCACAAGAAAAAGCTGAAAATATTATGTTGTAATCCATATTCAATTCCTATAGTACTCTCTCTGAATGCAGATGGCTCTCTCCATCACATCTATGGGAATTGGCTTGAATTACTTCATTGTTGAAAAGAGCCAAGTCTATCAGAGTTGATCATCACATAATCTTGTTATTGCTGTTAATGTTTTCTTGGTTCTACTCACTTCACTTAACATCAGTTCATGTAAATCTCTCCAGGCCTTTCTGAAATCATCCTGCTGATTGTTTCTTATAGAACAATAATATTCCATAACATTCATATACCATAATTTATTCAGCCATTCCCCAGCTGATGGGCATCCACTCAGTTTCCAGGTTCTTGCCACTATAAAAAAGGGCTGCTACAAACATTTTTACACATGTGGGTCCTTTTCATAAAAGGTATTTCTTTATTCCTTATAGCTCCACTCAGAATCCAAGTAGTTTTTTTTTAACTAAAATTTCTCACCTTGGATATTTCCTTATTCGTGTTGTCTCCCCCTTCTAAAATCTACCCAGATCTGAGCATAAGGTTCCAGAAAGGCTAAGATATCTAGCAGATTTTCCAAATGGAATTTTTTAAACTAATATCCAATCTAAACTAGAGTGGACTGAGTTAAAGAATGAAACCTCAATGTATAACATTTTTCTTTTGTTATTTTATGCTTCTCTACATACTAGGTACCGTGTAATAAAGTTCAGTTAATCACTAAATATTTGCTGAATACTTACTATGTGCCATGAACCATGATAGGGATATCAATATAAAAGTGAAGTGGTCTCTTCTGCACTGTGTACATGGGAGAACATTCTAATCTGCAAGAAAATTATTAAATTTTTAGTGTGAGCATTTACAACCTTGCTGCTAGCAGCTGTTACAAATCAGGGCTTGGTTTATTGTTTTGTTGATTGTCTAGACTTAGGGAAGTTTTAATAAAACAGATAAAATTTAAGTGTGTATGCATGCATCCCTAATCCCACCTCTCTTTGTTAAACACTTACCAGTATATTCTTGTATTGCTCTGTAAACTTTGCTTCAGTTTCTCTCAGATCAGAAAGATCAAGAAATCAAGATCAGAAAATGAAATCATTATATTGGAGATAGACTGGAAGCTAATAAAATAATAGCAATAATAACAACTGAAATTTATATAGTACTTTAATGTTTACAAAGTGCTTTACATCCAGCATCTCATTTGAGACCCCCAAACCATGGTCCCTACCTTTAATGAGTTTATAAATCTCCTGGGGAGAAGACATGTTCAGAAATAAATATATACAAGATATATACAAAATGAATGCAAAGTGTTTTATTGGGGGTGTGATTGGAGATACAGTGACAATGAAGGAAATCAGGAAAGTACTCTTGAAGATACCATTTGAAAAAAAGAAGCTATGTTCCAAGATCATTTGGAAGAGAGAAATCATCTTTCCTCTTTTAATTAACTTGTCAAGTAATTTGCCAATCAAACAGAAATTTGTATTTAATTTTGAATACAATAGGGAGTCATTGAAACTTCTTGAACGGGGGAATAATTGGCCAGGCTTGTTCTTTTAGAAATATCAATTTAGCAATTGTATGGAAAATTAACTGGAGAGGGGAGAGACTTGAGGTCATGAGACTATTCAGGAGGCTTTTTTTAATAGTCCAGGAGAGAGAGTATAAGGGCCTACACTGAGGTAGTTGTTGTGGTGTATGAATAGAAGGAACAGATATGAGAAATTTTGAAAAATTATAATTGATAAGATTGAAACTGATTGGATATGAAGGATGTGAATCAATAGTCAAGAATGAGTCTTGCCACATGAAGCTGCTGGATTACTGGAAGAATAATGTTGTCCTTGATAGAAATAGGAAAGTTAAGAGTATTGATAGGTTTAAGGGCAAGGAAAGATAATGAATTGGTTTTGATATGTTGAGTTTAACACACTACAGACACATAGTAAATAATTAATAAATGTTTATTAATTGAATTTGAAATATCTATGGGATACTTGATAGATATGTTAATCACGTAGTTGCCTATGGAAGCAGGGATATCAAGATTTAAATAAAATTAAAGAAGCATTGTTATTTCTGTGATGTTTCTCTATGGATAAGAATGTAGTAGGAATCCAGTTGCCTAAAGCAAAGGTCATGGCAATACAAAACCACCTGACCTCCTTAAGAGAAAATCTGGGACTTACTAGCAGAAAATGACTGGTGTCATGGGGTCAATGTCTCATGGAATCCTTGTATTCAATTGTTTACCACTGCCCCTATGATCCTGTCCCTGCTTCACTTAAATCCAAATCATGTGCAAGGCAAAGATGCCATTGGTCCTCTTTGAGAATGAAGGACAAACAGCAACAACCAGGATACTATAATTAATTTTTTACTATTATTATAATAATCTCTACATGCAAATTAAAATAATTATTTTGTGTAACTATTGTTTCTCTAGTTTCTGCACCATCTTTTAAAACTAAGTGCTCTCAAGAAGTAAAAATCTCCAATAGTGTATTCTGTTCTGCAATATTGATATAAGGAAAATTAGTATTCATAAAGGCAGGTAGATAGTGCAGGAGATAGAGCCCTGGGACTAAAGTCAGGAAAGCCTGATTTCAAATCTGACCTCAGATACTTAGAAGCTGGGCAAGTCACTTCTCAGCCTCAGTTTCCTCATCTGTAAAATGGAAATAATAATAATAGTATCTACTTGCTAGGGTTGTTATTAAGATAATATGAAAAAACATTTGTAAATAACTTTATAAACCTTAAAGCACTATTCTAATGCTAGGTATAATAATAGTTATTATTATTGTTATTTACAAAAAACAAAGAAGGAGTAATTATAAAAGGCCCGGGACAGAACTACTTCTAACATTTTCTAACTTTAAGAACCTGGACAAATAATAATTATAATAGTTAATATTTATAAAACAGTTTAAGTGTGCAAAATGCTTTATATTTATTTCACTTGATCCTTACAACCAGAGGTATCAGATTCACATAGAAACAGGGACACTAAACCACATATAAGGATTCCTGTGGATCATATATTGACTTAATTTTAAAATGTAAAATCATCTATGTTTTATTGGATTTTTATTTATCTTATTGAATATTTACAAATTACATTTTAACCTAGTCCCATCTCACTTGGGAATGATGTTGGAAGCATAAAGTTCATGGGTACTTTTAACACCTCTGTGTACAACAACCATGTGAAGTGGATGCTATTACTCCCATTTTAATCTGAACATTACTTAGCTTCTGTGGTTCTACTTTCTTCATCTAAAAAATTTGGAGTAAAAATATTTACACTATTTAATTCATGATGTTATTATGAGGGAAAAGTACTTTTTGAGTCCCAAAGTGTTTTATGGAGGCAGTTTACTAATGGGCAGCTTATTAATTAATTAATAATAGAGAATCCCCGATACCAATGAAATCCCATTAAAACATAACCTAAGTGAATCGTTCATCTGTAGCTCCTCCATTTGAGTTCTTAAGTTTATATTAGTGATTATATCAGTTAGGATTTGTTGTACAACTAGGTCCCTGATTAGTGCAAATAAAGAATTCCCTGGAAATACTGGATTTCAAATTTGGGTGGCATATGTCCATTGGGCTGGAACCAATGACCATATAATGTGATTATCACTTCAAATACTGTGAATTCAAATAAATGTAACCATTTCAGGGGATTTATTAGTAGCACTAATTGAGTTCTAGCAATATGTCACTGCTACTCCCTGTATGACTTTGGGCAAATCATTTAACCTCTCTGCGTGTCAGCAAGGCAGTTGGACTAGGTGGCCCCTGAGATCCTTTCCAGCAACAGACCTGTGATCTTCTGATCCATTTGATTTTTCTGGTTCACATCATATATTGTTTCAGTTTCCTTATTCTTCCAGTGATTTCCATTTCAGTTGAATATATTCTATGCCATTGGTACTATGAACCTGTTCACGTTTTCTCTTACAGAAGTTTATATATTCTAACTGATGTCTCTTTCAATGGGGTAGAGAATCTGAGAGTGGAAGGCTGCCTAGTAAAGGTTGTTTTCTGCTTTTGAAGTTCATTTCTTTCAGTAAAACTTTTTCTTCTTCTAGGCTTTAAGAGAAACTACCTACTCACATTTTGATGAAAACTTCCAACTTTTGCTTTCTGAAGAGAAAAAAAAAAAACAGCATAACCAAGAAAGTCAAGAGATTCAACGGTGGGGTGAAAGAATAATTGGAAAACTGTCAGATTTGGGGGCCTCTTAATAATCTACTTTAGGAACTATAATCAATTCCAATTTACTTCTAGAAAGAAGATGGTAGAGTGACCACTGGTGCTTCAGCCAGTAACAAGGGAACATTAGGATATGAACATGGAGAAATTTATAAAAATCCTCAAGGAACTGCAAATAGAGCTCAAACCTTATTTTCCTTTGGACCCATGTCTCTATTGGGTGTGATAGGTGCCCATGGCAATGGTATCAGCAAGGAGTAGTATTTGGAATTTTTAGGAATTTCAAAACAAGCAGACAGATAGTAGTATAGTCACTGGGATAAAGATTTGGTGTCATTAATAAATATCAACTTGATAAAGGAATGCTCAACAGAAAAATCTAAAAAACTTAAGAAAATTAAATTTTTTTATCACTTTTTATATGAGAAAGAATTTAAACATGATAATCTTGAGAAATAGTGTAGTATAGTCAATTGAGAACCAGCTTTGGGGTCAGGAGGATCTGGGTCAAATCACATCTTTAAACATGACTGATTGTGATTCTGGACAAGTCACTTAAACACTGCTTTAATGGATTTTCAGTGACTAGACATAGTAGAAAATGTACCAACTTGCATTGGCAAAAGAGAGTTCCTCATCTGGGAGTTCCCAACACTAATAAAATCCCTAATTTTATTACCACTTAATTTTATCTTTCATCTATGTAAAAACCTGAAAGGGTTTTCATTACTTCTAAGATAAAGTCAAAACCTCTTATTCTAGCTTTCAACATCCATAAAAATATGCCACCTGCCAAACTACTCCATGCTATTTGCTTGATGTGTCACAGATCCCTTCATTTTTAGTAGTTAACAGTCAACTGGTCCTCACATTTATAATTTTGCTTAAATAATTATCTCTTTTTAGGAATACCTCCCTATTCCACTCTCTCTAACCATATTATTTCCCAGATCCACTTCAAATCCTATCCTTTCCATTAGGCCTTCCCAATAGTCCAACACATACTGCTGATTCCTTCCTTTGAATTCCTATATTTTCTCATTTGAATTCATTAAACACTCATCAAAGAAGGTTTTGATAGCTGAACTTATCTCTGAGATATACAATGATGATACATTAAGGATGAGTTATGTGGAGGGAATGCTCTTTTGAATAACTTGAAAAGCATTACATAGTGAAAATGAAAAATCATAGATGGAGAGGAGAGCATGGGGGGGCAGCTTTAGTGTTGAAAAAATGTATTAAATGTATTAAGATCTAGAGGACAGTCTCAAGCTCACCAGATAGGCAGACTCCATATGGTGGATTGATAGTAGAATGTGGTCATAATAGCTCATGTTGAGAATATATAGAGATTGCAATTTTTATCATCAGACGTGATGCCAGAATATATAAGATCACAGATCCATTGAAGTGTCAGGGAAAGATGTGTGGAATGAATGAAAGGATGAAAGGGAAAAAAGCTTAATAAGGAAGTACTTTGTACAAAGCACTGCACTTAGTACTGGGAATATAAATAGGAAAGTAACAATCTCTACTCTCAGAGAGCTTACATTTTAATGGGTTTGGGAGAGAACAGGGAACAGCACATATCGAATATTTTGGTTGCAAGTTGAGAGAATTTTCAAACATTTTAAAGTAGGCTGGAAGACTGTGCCTTATAGCCATTGAGCAGATGTTCAGTGTCTTGGACAGATATTAATCTTTTCCATCAAAATATCCTTTTGGAAATGGACTTCACAAAATTATGCACAATAAAAGCAATGCATGCCTCCTCTTAACAATTAGTCTTCCCAATGGCAAACATGATTTTGTGTATATTCTTAAAATGTGCACAATATTTAATGCTATGCAAACAGTAAGTACTCAATAACTATTTTAAAATAAATGAATTACATATGAACGATTGGAATGGAGAAAATTTCTGTCACAAATAAATCTATTGCCATCTTCCCAAAACAGATTTATCTTTTCTTACCACCTCTATCGTAAGAGACATCATACAGTGCCTATCAATTCTTAGTGCAAAATGGAATTTAATATTAAAAAATCTTTAATTGAATAATAAATATTAACATAATTTCATTAACAAATAAAGGAAACCTAGTAAATAGTGGGCTTATTATTAATGTTGGGAAATTAATCCAAAGGAATGGAAGGAAAGTTATGAATAAGTAAACCAGTTTAATTTGAGTTCTTATGGGGAAAAAAGCATTTGCTATAAAATTCATAATACACTGCTCTCAACATTTGATTTATAAATACATCGATGGATCTATAATCAATGGATCATCATCAATGAATCTACATCAATATGAATTTTTTCCATCCTAAAAGCAATTTCCTAACCTAAACCATTTTAAACCAATTTCCTGGTGATGGAGCTCTATGGATCTACTTAAGTTGGTGCCCAGCCTAGCACCAAGACCATACTCATAGTCTTTTTAGTTTGGGAGAAGCTGTAAGACTTTGCACTTCATTGGAATAGACGTTGAGAGTTGTGTCACTTCTATGCCATGATAAACTATTTTAATAGGACTTTTATGAAAATTTGCTTATCAAAGGGACATGAGAAGTTGATCTGCCTAAGGAAGGAAAACATTATTGAAAGGAAGACTGGGGAACTAATAGATTTGAAGGCCATCATTTGATGGCCTTTTGATGGACTACTGAAATGGGAGGAATCAAGTTTCAGACAGGGATTATGGTGAAAAAATATGGGAGATTGAATCGATTTAAAAGGAGAGATGGTATAATGAATCAGTTCAAGAGTTGGTCTTAGAATTGGGTTAAGGTCCTGCTTTTTCCATATGCTGATAGTGTGAGATTGAGGTCATGTAATAATCTGTGCTCTAGATTATAACTTGCAAAGCAGATGTTGATTTCCATTGACAGAGAATATTTCTTCACCAGGTACCATAGTAGATAGAGTACTGGGCCTGAAGACAGGAAGACTGAATTAAAATCTGTCTTCAGGCATTTTCTAAGTGTATGATTTTGAACAAATCAATTAATTTGTGTCTATCTCAGTTTTCTTAACTATGAAATAGGTATAGTAGCATTACTTATCTCGTAAAGTTATTGCGAGGGTTAAATGAGATTATATTTAGAAAAAAATGCTCTATATTACTATTGATAGGAGAAAGGGAAATCAAAACAATTCTGTTCCATACCTGTTAGACCAACTAATAGGACAGAAAAAATGACAAATGTTGGAGGGATGTGGGAAAATGAGGCATTAAATGCCTTGTAGTATCAACTGATTCAATCATTCTACAGAGCAATTTGGAACTGTGTCTAAGGGGTATAAAACCATCCATGTTCTCTGACTTAGTAATGTCATTACTAGGTACGTAGCCAAAAAGAGATAAAAAACAAAAAGGAAAATCATCTATCTGTACAAAAACATTTATTACAAATCTTTTCTTGTGGCAAAATTTGGAAATTAAGGGGATGTCTATCAATAGGGGAATGGCTAGCCAAGCTGTAGTATGTGATTTTGATAGATTCTCTTGTGCTATAAGAAATTATGAGAAGGATCCACTCTGAAAAACCTGAGAAGATATAC
Source organism: Myrmecobius fasciatus (assembly GCA_023553655.1). Lineage (NCBI taxonomy): Eukaryota > Metazoa > Chordata > Mammalia > Dasyuromorphia > Myrmecobiidae > Myrmecobius > Myrmecobius fasciatus. The sequence goes on from JAJPUD010000136.1 coordinate 621,754, forward strand.
ATAAGTTGATAAAAAGTGAAATATGTTGTATACAAAGTAATAGCAATATTGTTAGATGAACAACTGTGAATGAGAGCTATTTTTAGCAGTACAATGATCCAAGACAACTCTAAGAATTTATGAAAAATGCTATTCATCCCCAGAGAAAGAATTGATGGTATCTGAATGCTTTTTTTTGTTTCTTTTTTGGGGGGAGGGAGGTTTATTTTTTCTTTTACAACATGACTCATATGGAAATATGTTTTGCATAACTACATATGCATAACCTATATTGAATTGTTTGCTTTCTCAATGAGGAGGTTGGGGAAGGAGGAAGGGAGAAAATTTTGGAGGTCCAAATTTTTAAAATGAATGTTAAATTTATTTATTTATTTTTGTTCTTTTTTTTGGCAAGGCAATTGGGGTTAAGTGACTTTCCTAGCAGCACATAGCTAGGAAGTGTTAAGTGTCTGAGACAGAGTTTAAATCCAGGTCTTCCTGACTCTAGGGACAGTGTTCTATCCGCTGTACCACCCAGCTGCCTCTAAATTTATTTTTACATATAATTGGGCAAAATAAAATACTTAATATTTTTTTTGAAAAGAAATGAAAAAGAAATAATGAGATTATATTTGTAAAATACTTAGCATGGTGTCTGGCACCTGCTAAGTGCTTTAAATATTTGTTCCCTTCATATGTCACTGAATAACAATTAAAATCTTGTTAAAAGAAAGAAAAACTTCAATATGAGTCAATTGTATGATATGCCAGTAATGGGAACTGATGTGATGCTATAATTAAGAGAGGATGCTATCTTGTTATATCTGCCTTTTAATCTGTGTGTAATTATATCTCAGGTGAGATGATTTCTGATTCATGTCTTGGCTGAACCTGTGTTGCATTGGGGTTTGGCTTTATGTAGATTCTGCCATATTCCTCATATTCTATTATAAGAATTATCTCATTCCCCCTTCTCCTCCCCAGAGATATACTGTCTTTATTTGCATTGATTTGATCAGTATATTGACTACTATATGGAAAAAAATTCTCTCTTGGGAATGTTTGATGAATATCTATTGGATTTCCCTCTGTAGTTGGATTCAGCAAGTTATATCTACACATTTTGAGCTAAGAAAGACATAAAAATCATGTTTTGATGTTTGATTTTTTTTCACAGCAGAGAAGCTGTTACAGATGCTACTGTTTAGTGATATTGTATTACAGTTTATTATTGTAGTCCATCATTATATTGAATCTGAATGATCCTGTCCTAGAACCACAATGAAGACAAGTCTAGGAGAGTTTATATTTCATAAACACTGAGTACCTCCAAAATATGAATTTTGGTCATAAAATTTAAAGTTCTCCCTAAGTTATTTATATTTCCTATCTGTTCATCTTCTTATATTACCCCTCACTTTTTTGAGAACATGTTCCTGCTTTGGAGCTGTCAAATAGGCCTAATTTTTTTTAACAAATTATGAAATGGAAGGTTTATCCTTTGCAGTGATAAATCCTCACTGTTCTGTTCTTTTCTCCTCCCTCCGCCTTTTCAGCATTTCCTGCTCCATTTGAGATATCCAATGTTTTCATCCTGACAGTACCCTCAGGAGGACATGTCTCTAAATGGTACTTAATAGTTTATACCTCTCCCAGGGACGTTTGCATTTAAAAAGAGGACTGGAAGCAGAAAGTAATTATTAACCCAAAAGAATGAATCACTAATAATAGGATTTTAAACTCTGTGACAGTTTGGGTGGAGGGAGATCTTTTGGAGCAGTGAGATCTTCTCTATATCCCTACAATCATAGGTCACCATTTTATGCCTAAGGTTGCCTGCCTTTTCCCCATGCCTCAGTGCTCTCCTCACTCTTCACATTTAAACCATTCAGTCCCATTATTTTAATTACTGAGCACCCCTCAGCACTTTTGCATACATTTCTGTAACAGTGTAATTAGTTACGGGCTGCTGAGCATCCCTGGAGAAAATCACAAAATCAAGCTGACTTTATTCACTACAAATTCATGGTACATAACCTCAACTGGTCCCTTGCCACTTTTCAATGATACTTCTCTTCTCTTCTTGCCTTGCAATCTCCTAATCTCATTCCCTAACCTACAAAGACTATCCTACACCTTTCCTCATTTCCTTTCTCTACTAACTACTTTATACTCCTACATCTCACATCTACATATACACATACAGCAGCAACAGAAGACCTTAGATTTCTTCTTTATGATTGACATAAGTCACATAAATCCTTCAGTTTTAGACCATGTAATAGTAGTCAGACAACTTGGATATGGAATATCCTTTGTTAGATGTGTGATTCTAGGCAAGCCACTCAACTAATCTATCCCTCAGTTTCCCTACCTATAAACTAAGAGGTCTTGATTCAATGACCTTTATGGTCTTTCAAATTCTAAAGCTATAATTCATTGATCCTTCTTTCTTACACAAATTGTCTTAGCATCAATACTCTCCTTCTTCTCCTCTTCAGTTACAGAAGAGAGATTCCTATATTTGTCCAAGACGGATCCATTTCTTTCACTTATACTATTTTTTTAAAAAATTAAATATCATGAAATAGAAACTCAGACTTAGAAAAAGACTCAAAGTTTGACTAATTCAACCTTTATTTTAACAAGAATACTTTGTACAACACATTTAGTAAGTGGACAATCAATTTTTGTTTTATGATCTTTAGGGAGAAAAAACCAACTATTTTGTAAAGCAGCCAATTCCAGTTAGAAACAGCTATGATTATCAGGAAGTGTTGTTTCCTTATTAAAATCATCATGGTCAGCCTACCCAAGTCCTCTGTTCCTCAGTCTAACCTAACCATCCCTGTTTCCTTCAACAGATTAAGGTAAAGCATGATTTTGAATATCTTTGTCATTCTGGCTACTATTCTCTGGATTCTTTATGATATTCTTATAAAAAATACCATATTTAGAACTGAATACTTAGTTTTGATTGGGCCATAGAAAAATATATTCATATTGTAACCTCACTTGCTCTAGATTCTTTGCTATTCTTATCTCAATGATGGCAAAAACTTCATGCCATGTATGCTTTAATCCAAGGGTTAGATGTGGTCCTAGGGAAAGGTTACTATTGACTGTAGGGAAAAAGGAAGTTGTAACAAAAAGGAGACCCATTTGAATTCATTTTAAATGATGAATTCAACAGGTGCCTAATTAAAGGAAGGAAGGAAGCAGGTAGGGTTAGAACGAAGGAAGTGAGGAAGGGAGGAAGGAGGGAAGGGAGGAAGGGGGAAGGGATAGATAGCATAATAAATAATGTATTGACCTTGAAGTTAGGAGGACTTGAGTTCAAATCTGATTTTAGACCTCACTAGCTGGACAAATTACTTAAGCCCTAATGCCTAACAGAAGGGGTGGGAAAGAGAGAGAATGATTGAATCAGTATACAACTTCACGGGGGGGGGGGGGCGGCGCCACATTATTATTTTAATTTCCCTACATGCTCCCCAAAATCTGCTGGTTTCCATATGAGTTCCTGCTCAGAGTTGTTTTCATTTGCATGTCTCACATCAATACTAATTTAGAACATTTTTATATGACTATAGATATCTTCGATTGCATTATCTGAAAACTGCCTGTTCATATGCTTTGGCCATTTATTAATGGAGGATTTCTTCTTATTTCTATAAATTTGACTCCATTTTCTATAGTTTTGGGAAGTCAAAAGTCTTTATCAGAGAAATTCACTGTAAAATATTTTTCCATAATAATGATTACCAACTATGTATTTCCTTCCATCATATTTTCCCCATTTATCCAACTCTGTCTTTTGTTGAGGCAATTGGGATTAGGTGACTTGCCCAGCTTCACACAGCCAGGAAGTGCCATGCTTTTAACATATTTTCATATTTGTCACATTGTATAAAACAATCAGAACAAAAGGAATAAAATGAAGAAAAATGAGAAAGAAAAAATAAACTTTTTTTTTTTCACCAAAAAAGTTGAGAATACTATGCTTCAATTGACATTCAGTCTCCATAGCTCTTTCTTTGAATGTGCATGGTCTTTTCCATAGTAAATGTATTGGAATTGTTTTGAAATCACCACATTGCTGAGAAGAGCCAAGTCCATCACAATTGATCATATAATCTTGCTGTTACTATGTACAATATTCTCCTGGTTCTGCTCATCTTCATGTAAGTCTTTCCAGGCTTTTCTGAAATCACACTGTACATAATTTCTTTTAGAACAGTAGTATTTCATTACATTAAAATACCACAATTCATTCAGCCTTTCCACAATTGAAGGGCATCCACTCATTTGCCAATTCCTTGCCACCACAAAAAGAGCTGCTATAAACAGCTTTGTGCATCTGTGTCCTTCCCCCCCCTCTTTTATAATGTCTCTGGGATACAGACCCAGTAATGATACTGATTGTTCAAAATGTATGCACAGTCAGTTCTATAGCCCTTTTAGTCCAACAATTCTTAAATTATCTTTCTTGGATCTTTTTTCAGCTCAATTGTTTTTCCATTGATACATTTCACATTTTCTTCTATTTTTTATAATTTTGATTTTGATTGTTTCTTAATGTCTCATAAACTCATTATCTTCCACTTGCCAAAAACTAAGTTTTAAGGAATTACTTTCTTCAATGAGTTTTTGTACTTCCTTTTCCATTTGCCCAATTCTAATTTTTAGCGAGTTCTTCTCTTCAATAAATTTTTTATAACTTTTTCCTTTTGGCCAATTTTGTTTTTTAAGCCATTCTTCTCTTTATTAGATTTTTGTGCCTCTTTTACCATTTGTCTTATTCTGTATTTTAAAGTTTCGTTTTTTCTTTAGTATTTTTAATCTCTCCTTTACCAAGCTATTGATGTTTTTCATGATTTTCTTTCATCATTCTCATTTCTCTTTTTAATTTTTCTTCTATCACTCTTATTTGATTTTAAAAATTCTTTTTGAACTCTTCCATGGCTTAAGATCAATTCATATTTCCTTGGAGGCTTTGGATGTAGAGGTTTTGATTTTGTACTCTTTTTTAGAGTGATGTTTTCTTTTCTTGCCACCATAGTAACTTTCTATTGTCAGCATTTTCTTCTGTTGTTTTCTCATTTTCTATCTCATTTCTTGACATTTAACTTTATACTAAAGTGGGGCTTGACTTTGCAAGTGGAGAGGACACTGTCCCAAGCTTCTAGCTTCTAGCTATTTTCAGAAGTAATTATAGGAACCTGTAAGTTTTGGGTTCTTCCAAAATGACAAGATCTAGGGAGATATGTGTTTCCTATTCTCCTGTATATATATACTGGATTGCTAATGATTATAAATACTCTTTTTAATTCTGGAATTATGACCAGGGTCCCTGCTCCCCTATAGCCACAAGTTTTGCTGTGCTACTGCTCCTCCTTACACTGTAATTGAGACCCAAGACTTTGAGCCATATTCAAGTACAAGCAATGCAACAGAATTCTGCCCCTGGTGCCAGTAAAGGGATCCTTGTAAATCTCCTGACCCATTGCCCAATTTCCTTACCATCTGTGTGTGGTTTGAGAGATTTGGAAACTGCAACTGCAGCCACTGATATAGTTGCTCCAAGAGTCTGCTCCTAGTTTGTTGGGGCAAAGTCTATGCTTGCATGGACTGCACTGAACTGTACTCCTTTCTCACCCTGGCATAACAGACCTATCCTGCCAATCTTCTAAGTTGTCTTAGGCTGAAAAATTGTTTCATTCAATCTTTTTGTGGATTGTGCCACTTTAAAATTTGTTTAAAAGTCATTATTTAAAGCTATTAAAGATACTTAAAGGATTTGGGGAGAGCTCAGGTGAGTCCCTGCCTTTATTTTGCCCTCTTGTCTCTGCCTCCAAACAATGGGATATAATTGAATATTTCTGTGTAGAGCAGTGATAAGACCAGAAATCTTTCTCTTATCTACTTTCCTGACACATCTACTATATTTTACCATACTATACTCACTTTATTTTAATTTATGCTGTAATTTGTACTTTAAATAATCTGTCAAGCTTAAATATTCAAATTAACCTATGATTTTTATCAGCTTGGGAGTTCATATCAATGATGTATCTCATTTTCATTCATGTCTACCCATCCTGTGTGTGACTCCACGTCTTAATAAAAGTTCATTGCAAAAGATCCACAAATATTCTGGAAGCCATCTTTATCTTTTTCTCATACTGTGACAGTATAGGGGAGAATTTTGATTATTTATATGTCATTTTTTTGTCCCATAGCAAATAGATCTCCTCTTTCTATTATTAATTTGCCAAGCTAGCACCTGGAGTTTTCCCCTTTTAAGGTTTTCTTCCATTTACTCTGTATATATATATATATATATATATATATATATATATATATATATACATACATACATACACACACACATATATATATATGTATATATATATATATATATGTTGATTTCCATCCTACCCCTACTGCACTAAAATGTAGCCTCTTTGAGAAGCAGGAACTCTGCTCTTCATTATATTCTCAGGATTTAGGACAGTTTTTGGCATATAGTAAATGCCTAATAAATTCTTTGTTGGTTCATTGGTTGGCTGATTGATTATGGATGCCTTATATCCTTTTCCTTCTCAGAGTGTCTTCATGTTGCTCCTTTTTAATATGCTAGACAGTTTGCTTACCTAAGCTTCCTAGACTTCCTGGTCCTTTTCTTTTACATTATTCCATTCCTCTAGCCAGGACTAATTGCCTCTTTGTTTACATGGCTCTTCTCTCATTCTTTTAGTGATTGCACTCACTGTCTACTGGATATAGTTTATGTCTCTCTCTATATGTATGTATGTATATATACATATACATGTGTGAACACACACACATGCATTCAGGTAGTTCTTCTGAAAGATGACATGACTGATGGGGAAGGGGTGAGAGAAAAAAGGAGAGAAATCCTCTTCCCACCTTGATTAGTGAAAAATGATTTCCCCTTGAGAGCTGGAATTGTCTTCTCAACTGATTATCTTTTCAATAGAGTCCACAAGGATCTGTCTTCTTTTTGATTCTGTAAAGTGTTTTTAAAAAGCACTTTTTTTTTGCATTTTAAAGGGCCACCAGGGGTGTGCCCAGTCCTCTGTCCATTCAACATATATCTGTTCTAATTCTATTAAGCTTAATTAAAGGCTTTATACATATAAAAATGTTATGCAACGGAGATATTCCTTTGCACTTTAAGAACTTAATATGGATTGTTAAATTCTATATTTTCATGTGTTAGGTATGGAGAAAGTCAATCTCTCAGGGTCTTAACTCTCCTTATTATATAAAGAAATATGGAAATATGAATGCAGCCAAATCAGTGATAAGTAGTCTGAATACCTAAGTCTCAATAATATTTGATTGATGATATCCATTCAAATAGTACTCAACTATTTGAAAGACATTTGGCTCAGCTGATTGGTAGGGTTGAATTCTCTGTTTATTCCAAATATGGATATAGATATTTCATGAATTTTTCCTCTTTTCCATAGTAAATATAGATAATAATAATAATAATGAAGAGTTAAAAGAGGAGGAAAAGGAGGACTAATATTCATGTATTCCTTACTACAGTGCCAGGAACTATGCTAAGTAATCTATAATTATTATCTCATTTGATCTTTATAACAAAGCCATGTAAATAGATAGTTATAAAGAAAGACAGATATAGATACATGAATGTTTATAGATGAGGAAATAAAGACAGAGGTTTGTATAAATGACTTTCCCAAGGTCATATGGCTAGTGTCATATTGGAACTCAGATCTCAAGATGCACTATTAGTGGAATGCAAACAATACCTGTTGATTTTTGGGAACAGAAAAATTTCAAAGTTTAGTTTTTTGCTCTGCTCCCTTTTCCAATTCTGACCCAACAAAGCAAAGTTCCATGTGGTAGACAGTTCTATTTCCCATTTTATGACAGAAGACACATAAGAAGAGTTCAAATAAAATATTGATTCTTTGTAATATCTTGACAGTATCAGTTAATTAATTGTGAAAATTGGAATCCCAATTTGAGTATTAAATTGAAGTTCAAACATCAATCTAATATATTTAAGTTTTAAATAAATATGTATGTAAAATATATAAATATTTTCTATGATATTTGTATTATACTTATCTTTATAGATCTTATAACCTCAACTTTTATGTATAATTTTCAAGGTAATTTCAAGGTCAACCATTCATATTATTTATATTCTATATGTATATATGCAGACTGTTCCTATACATGTATTTGTTATATATGTATATATATATATATATAATTTATTTTCTAAAATATATGTGTATTTTGCAATATGCAGATCATAAATATTACATACACATAAATGATGTATGAACTTGAAAGTAACATTAGAATTAGTATTTGAATTTTTCACAACCAACTTTCATGAAATATATAAAATCTACTCTTATTAGTATTACAAGCCATTTCTATTTTGATGATCAGAATGGCCTTTCTTGCTTATTACTGGGATGGGTATATGTTCTTGTATCACAGCACATAGCAACCACCAAGAGGGTGTTTTTTTTATCCTCAGAATGAACCCTCCTAATTTGTCAAATCTGTTATTTGAACCAGTTGAATCGCTAGCTTTTATCTCAATTTCTTGACTGCTGCTTAAGAGGATTAGAAGCATTGGCCAGCTTTACCAGGGTAGCTCACGGTAACGAGATCAATTGCAGCTCCTAGCCGAAAATCAATGAAGTGTGGCTTACTAAGTCTGACTGACTGACTGATGCACAGATTGCTCATGGAAAAAAAAAATCCTTCTGCCTGGCTTCTTTAGTTACGCAAACCCAAGTCAGAAAAAGACCAGCAGCCAACCTCTTCATTTTATATCTCAGACACTGATTGTTTGGGGGGCAGGTGGTGTGATGGGGAGGGGAAGGGGGAGAACTGGAGAAAGAGATTTAGGGTGGAAGAGAGAGTTGAAGAGAAAAGAGGAGAGAGATTGAGGGGGGAGGGAAGACAGAGGACTCTCTGAGGAAGACAGTGAGACAGAAACAGACAGATAGAGAAACAGAGGTGGAGGGGAGACGAGAGACAGAGATAGTGAAGGAGATGGATAAGGAAAGAGGCGGGGCAGGCAGGAAGGGGTGGGGAGGGAGAAGGAAAGACACAGACAGAAACAGAGACAGAAATAAGCAGACAGAGAAAGACTGAGACAGAGTTCAATACAGAGAAAAGAACAACAGAAGTGTTATATGCCAGGAAAAGTAGTGCTGTTTGTTTTACTAAAGATGAATCAGTTCTCTGATGCAAAAGGAAAATAGATGGCAATCTACCAGTGACTTAAAAATAAAGTGCCTCATATATAAACATTAAATTCTTTTCCAATGAACAATCTGATTTTTGAATAATTTGATTCTTGTTTTCCTTCCATTAAGCTATTCTGCAATTTTGCCAAGCATTAAGGTAGAAATGATATTCTTTTATTTCTGTTTACCAAAGATGTTAATAAGAGAAAAAAATAAAACAGAGGGTCAATATGGCAGTCTTGACCCATTCACCAAGTGGGCCTATTGGTTGATAGTTTAATGACTTGAGTTTGTCCACTTACCTGATCATCTACTTTACAAATTGAAGGAATCAATTTGACTTACTTTGCAAAGGACTTGGGATAAAATCCTTCCTCTTCTTTTTATTTCTTGTGTAATGGTAAGTAAATATGTTCTTTCTCTCTGGACCTCATTGTCTCCATCTGTGAAACAAAGGATCATCCTGTTCTCCTGTGGAATGTGTAGGCAGACTGAGGTTGCTGGGCTCAGAAGTGAAACCAGTCAATCTTAAAAAGGGAAGATGTAAGGAGAGGGAAAAAGTTTTCAGCAATATTTATTACTTTAGAACAGTAATTCTTAATTTTTATTGTGTCACCAACTTTTCTGGCAGTTTGAGGAAGCCTATGGATTTCATCTCAGAAAAATGATTTTTAATGGATAAAACAATATACATAGGATGCAAAAGTTAGTGAAAATGGAAATGTAATTTTCCTTACATTTAAGTTCATGAACTCAGTAATTCATGATTTCAAGTTAAGAATCCCTAGTTTAGAATTTTTAAATTTTTAAATTTGTCCCTGGTGGGACAAAGAACTTTACAATATCTGGAACCTATATCTTGCCTCTATATGTATCCTAGAAAAAGTGAATTTTTTTAACTTTACATCCTAGTGAAAGAAGTTTTCTGAGGAAAAATCTTATTTGAGCCTTATGAAAAAAGATTTTGATATCATAAAATTTTAAAGTCAGATGGAATGCTAGGAAAATTTGGACTACTTCCTTATTCTGCAAATGAGATGGGGCTGAGGAGTGAGGAATGGCCTGAAAAATCTCTAAGGGTTTTGGCAGTCAGAATTTGAATTTTTATGATGGAAGTTAAATGTGGTCCTCATCGTTTACCAAGGAAGTTATACTTTCATGCAAAGGCACAGTTTAAAGGAAATATCTTGGTATGAGATCTTAACTTGGGGGAGGGTAGTAACATTTATAAGGATTTAGAAGGTAAGCAAACTCTAAGCCAAGATTGATTGTTTTTACTTTTTCATTTCATCAGAAACATTTTGAGTACAATTTAAATGCAATGCAATTCTTCCTCTTTTTAAAAATCCTCACAGTCTATTTCAAATAAGCACATTTTTATGAAAAAAATGTAGGGGGCAAATAATTACTTATTGATCTCCAGTTAGGGAAAATTTTTGTCTAAGGAACATATAATTAGAAATATATTTCTCCTCCTTCTCTATCTAGTACCCCTTTTGTGAGGGATAGGATGCTTTCAAATGGTAGGTGACAAGGGAATCCCTTAAGCTGTTCTCTTATGAAAGGGAAAAGCAGAGGCAAAGGATCCTAACAGAAGTGGACACTTGCACTCAAATGTTTTATTGAGACTGGAAAATAATATTAGCTCAAATAATTATTTTACAGAATTGAACTTTCCTGGAACTGAAAATATTGGCATTTCAATGCATTCAGGACATCTTATATTCACTATAGGTCAATTACAGGATTAACTGATTAACCCTTTTAAAGTGTCACCTGATATACTAAGATCCATAACATAGTTATTGAATCATGAAGCATCTGAGAAAAACCTCTTTATTGTATTAAAGAAGTACAGCAAGATTGTTTATAAGCACTGCTTCTATGTCTAAAGATTAGTTTATTCAATATGAATTTTGTAACATGGTACCAGCATGGGTGCAATAAACTTTATGGAATGGCTCATAAGATTAGACTAATTAAAGATAATCTAATTTGGACAATTTTTATTTTCTGGAAAAGAAATGTGATGTCATTCTCTGGGAAGAGACACTGTTTCATCTCTGGGGGATGCACTACCAAAAAAAAATCTCTCAAGATATGTGCAATATTAAAAATTAGGGTTGATCCATAGGAAAGTCTTAGATCTACCCATTGCCTCTCAAAAAGATCCACCACATAGATTGTTAAGCCCCATAATTATCTCCTCTATTTGTGACAAGCATGGACTAATCAGTCTCTGAGGGAGTTTTCCTGCAGATCATTGAGGAAAGTATATATGCTTCACATTTCTTATCAAGCTATTTTGTACTCAGTATAACATAAGAGCAGACCAAAGTTCATTATCCTCATCTAGATTGGAATTAATTCAAATTAAGAAAAAGAGACATTTTTAAAAAGTGGATTTCTTATGATTTGCAACAAAGAGTCTTCACTGTTTTTTTAAAACAACATAGGTTCTAGCTGCCTATAATCCCATATTAAAAGATTAGAAAAAACATCTGAAGAAATCAGAGAGTGTCTAATTGAGGTTCTTGCCTTTAATCCTGTGAATAGACTCCCTCTTGGATATCAAGATCTGTCAGTACAGAGTCATGGGAATTGTGCAAGGAAAGAGAAACCATGAGGAATACAGCATATTCTTTTCTATTTAAGAAATAAAAAGAGAAAAACACAGCAAGCAATACCAAAACATAAGTCAACACAAAATAAGGGGGAACCAGACAAATTGGTTTACAAATAGAAACTAATGAAAGTAAGGAAGTAGAGGAATAAGAGGGGCATAGCTGCATTATAATTATCTAAATCTACCTTGCGAGTTAAAACACATAAATGAGTCTATTTTTTCCAGAATAAGATCATATTTATAATCAAGAAATAGAATATAAGTAAAAATAAATCATACCCAAATTGGAAACCTCAATTAGATTGACTATGGAATACTTTAAAATTTTTCTCATGCTCATTATTATATTTTTCAAATATGCCTCCATTTCATTCAGATAACTAAATCAATATATTGTAGTCTTTATTTTCCAATTGGCATAGTAGAATACCATGCTATATTATCAAACAAAAAAAAGTGGAACTTTTTGTTGACAAATTCTCATGTGATAATAGTAAATGAGGAAATACAAAAAAAATAGGTTGCAGTTTATGAGAAAGAGATCAAATTAACCCTAAGGATGACATAATTCATTTGGATTTAAGAGACAGAATCTCTCAATAACAAAATAAACAAGAAAACAGGTAGAGTATGAAGAAGAAAGAGGAAAATAAACCAGGATAGCAAAAAGATACCTCTATCCTCAAGTCAAGGTAAATGTAAAAATGAAACATAATACTTTAATCACAAGGGTCTTTGCTTTGCTCACTAATTGCTTAGAATTAGTTACAAAAGACATTTGTTAGTTATGTAAGGATTTATATCTAATGAAATATATATTCATATGTATGTAGGTACAATAAACACATTTCTCTTCAACGTATTATACATGAATACTTTAAAAGGGTTAATTCACTGCATATTCAGAAAGTTTTCTTTTATTTCCTTCATAAACAAACTTGCATATAGAAAAGTCATTTAAAAATCTTTTAATATGCAAGTTAATATTTTATTAACCCTCTTCTGGAAAAAAAAGATGCATCTGTTCCAGTAAACTGGGTTATGAGGTACTACAAAAGCCAAGAGGAATCATTTTGCAATACAGAAAAAAGCATGGAACTCAGAAGTAATACTGGGAAAAATTAAAACAATCTAATACTATGTTCTTTTTCTTTTCAACAGGAAATGGAAAACCTCTTTACAGAATAATAACTTCAATTTATATATCATATTTCACAACCAACAAGATTCTGAGTCACTTCAAAAACTAAAAAAGTATATAGCACACATTATTAACATTTTAATGCTCAACATACATTTAGGAAATATCTGTGTGGAGTTTCATGTCACCACATAATTCATCATCAAAGACCTGCCACAGTAAAAAGGAAATTTGTGAGAGTATGTGGTTTTGTGTTAGCTCTTCTTCTACATGGATCAAGTCACCAGGATAGTTTAACTCATCCCAGTTTAGTTCTTACTGTATTGTCATAGAATCATTCTATTAGCATCTGAAGATTATAGAATTAGTATGATTTAAAAATAAAATCTAGTGTTACATCAGGGCTATACAATCATTGTGAAATGCAGAATTGAATAACAATCTGGGCGGAATTTGACCAAAGTAGCATTTGAATAATTTATATTTAAAAACTGCACAAATTAGGATATTTTTATGGATGGAAGCCTCTATTACCCAAATTGACTTTACACACAACCTAGATCATTGTTTGTTGCTAAATAAAGTCATATTTATAATGTCTGTCAGAACAGGCTATCATGTGGTGTATATAATATATTTGAACATCTAACCAATTAATTCTGAGATAGTAGGACTGACTTTTTTTCTTCTCTTTTTCTTTCTTTTTTCTTTTCCCTTCTTTTCTTTTCTCTCTCTTCTCCCCTCCTTCTCCTTTCCTTTCCCTCTCCTTTAATGTCCTCTCCTTGCCTCCTTTTTTCTCCCCTCTCTGCCCTTCCCCTCTCTTCTTTTCTCCTTGCCTCTTCTCTCTTTTCCTTTTCTTGACCTAGAACTTTATCATAGTAAAGACCTCCTCTAAAAGAGATCAACAACTTCTCTTTAACATAGTTTTAGAGAACTTCCAGAGAGGAGTGAAAGGATGTCATACAACTTGTAGGTATCAGAAGTAGCTATTGAATTCAGGTCATCCTGACTTGGAAAAAAGAAAGGAAAAACAAAAAAAGAAGGAATTTGCAAGAACCCAGGTATCAAGCATTGTCCTAAGCATTTTGTAATTATTATCTCATTTGATCTTCCCAACAACCCTAGAAAGGAGATGCTGTTATGATCTTCATGAGGAAAATGAGGTAATCAGAAGTTGTGACTTGCCAGGTAGCAAGTTTCTGAGGCTGAATTTGTATTAGATCTTCCTGATTCCAGGGAGGCTATAAAAATATGAATCAATAAAGTCTGTCCTGTACAGTTCCAAGATCGTATTATGCCAGGAAAGATACCAGCAATAATAAGATGATGCTAGACCCATAAGATCAGGAGTGAAATAAGGCTGCCCACTGTCATCATTACTATTTAATATTGTATTAGAAATGTTAGCTTTGGCAATAAGAGAAGAAAAAGAGATAAAAGGAATTAGAGTAGGTAATGAAGAAACCAAATTATCACTCTTTGCAGATGGCATGATGGTATACTTAGAGAACCCTAGAGACTTAACTAAAAAACTTCTAGAAACAATTCACAACTTTAGCAAAGTTACAGGGTACAAAATAAATCCACTTAAATCATCAGCATTTTTATATATTACCAACAAAGTTCAGCAGCAAGAGATAGAAAAAGAAATTCCATTCAAAATAACTGTCGATAGTATAATATTTGAGAATCTATTTGCAAAGGAACAGTCATGAACTATACGAACTAAACTACAAAACACTTTCCACACAAATAAAGTCAGACTTAATCAGTTGGAAAAACATCATGTTCAAGGGTAGGCCGAGCAAATATAATAAAAATGACAGTACTACCAGAACTAATTTACTTGTTTAGTGCCATACCAATCAAACTGCCAAGGAATCATTTTACAGATCTATAAAAAATAGTAAAAAAGTTCATTTGGAAGAACAAAAGGTCAAGAATTTCAAGGGAATTAATGAAAAAAAAAAGGCTGATGAGGGTGGCCTTGCTGTGCCAGATCTAAAACTATATTATAAAGCAGCGGTCATCAAAACCATTTGGTACTGGCTAAGAAATAGAGTAGTCGATCAGTGGAATAGGATAGGATATCAGGACAATCTAGGCAATAATTACAGCAGTGTAGTGTTTGATAAACCTAAAGACTCCAGCTTTTGGGATAAGAACACACTATTTGACAAAAACTGCTGGGAAAATTGGAAACTAGTGTGGAAGAAATTAGGGCTTGACCCACACCTAACACCACATACCAACATAAGATCTAAATGAGTTCATGATTTACATATAAAGTGATATTATAAGCAAATTAGAGGAACATAGGATAGTTTACCTCTCAGACCTGTGGAGAAGGAAGGAATTTGTGTCCAAAGAAGAACTGGAACTCTTTTTTTTTTTTAATAAAGCTTTTTATTTGCAAAACATATGAGTGACCTTTCAACATTGACCTTTGCAAAAAAAACTTTTTTTTTCCCAAGCTTTTCCTTTCCCTCCCCCCGCCCGCCACCCCTAGATGACAGGTAATCTAATACATGCTAGATAGGATAAATTATATGACAAGTACAATACATGTATACATATCTATACAGTTATCTTACTGCACAAGAAACATCAGATCTAGAAAGAGAAGAAGAAAAAAAACAACCTAAGAAGGAAAACAGAATGCATGGAAACATTCACAGAAAGCGTTAAAATGCTGTGTTGTGGTTCACTCTCAGTTCCCACAGGCCTCTCTCTGGATGTATATGACTATCTTCATCGCAGCACACCTGGTTTGAATCACATGATTGTTGAAGAGAACCATGTCCATCAAAATTGATCATCGTATAGTCTTGTTGCTGTGTATAATGTTCTCCTGGTTCTGCTGATTTCACTCAGCATCAGTTCATGCAAGTCTCTCCAATCCTCTCTGAAATCCTCCTGTTGGTCATTTCTTACAGAACAATAATATTCCATAACATTCATATACCATAATTTATTCAGCCATTCTCCAATTGATGGGCATCTTTTCAATTTCCAGTTTCTTGCCACTACAAAAAGGGCTGCCACAAACATTTTTGCACATGTGGGTCCCTTTCCCTCCTTAAAAATCTCTTTGGGATATAGGCCCAGTAGAAACACTGCTGGGTCAAAGGGTATGCACTGTTTGATAACTCTTTGAGCATAGCTCCAAATTGCTCTCCAGAATGGTTGGATCCATTCACAGTTCCACCAACAATGTATCAGTGGCCCAGTTTTCCCACATCCCCTCCAACAGCTATCATTATCATTTCCTGTCATTTTAGCCAATCTGACAGGTGTGTAGTGGTATCTCAGAGTTTTCTTAATTTGCATTTCTCTGATCAATAGTGACTTGGAGCACCTTTTCATGTGACCGGAAATAGTTTCAATTTCTTCGTCTGAAAATTGTCTGCTCATATCTTTTGACCATTTGTCAATTGGAGAATGGCTTGAATTCTTATATATTTGAGTCAATTCTCTATATATTTTAGAAATGAGGCCTTTATCAGAACCTTTGGATGTAAAAATATTTTCCCAGTTTACTGCTACCCTTCTAATCTTGTCTGCATTCATTTTGTTTGTACAAAAACTTTTCAACTTGATATAGTCAAACTTATCTATTTTGTGATTAATGATGACCTCTAGTTCTTCTTTGGTCACAAATTCCTTCCCCCTTCACAGGTCTGAGAGGTAAACCATCCTACATTGTTCTAATTTGTTTATAATATCTTTCTTTATGCCTAGATCATGAATCCATTTTGACCTTATCTTGGTATATGGTGTTAGGTGTGAGTCAATGCCTAATTTCTTCCAGACTAGTTTCCAATTATCCCAGCAGTTTTTGTCAAATAATGAGTTTTTATCCCAAAAACTGGGGTCTTTGGGTTTATCGAACACTAGATTACAATTGTCATTGAGTATTTTGTTCTGTGAACCTAACCTATTCCACTGATCCACTACTCTATTTCTTATCCAGTACCAAATGGTTTTGGTGACCACTGCTTTATAATATAGTTTTAGATCTGGTGCAGCTAGGCCACCCTCATTTGCATTTTTTTTTCATTAATTCCCTTGAAATTCTTGACCTTTTGTTGTTCCAGATGAATTTTGTCGTTATTTTTTCTAGTTCAGTTAAATAATCTCTTGGGAGTTTGATTGGTATAGCACTAAATAGATAGATTAGTTTAGGTAGTATTGCCATCTTTATTATATTCGCTCGACCTATCCAAGAGCACTTGATGTTTTTCCAATTGTTTAGATCTGACTTTATTTGTGTGGAGAGTGTTTTGTAGTTTTGCTCATATAGATCCTGACTTTCCCTTGGCAGATATATTCCCAAATATTTTATACTATCGATAGTTATTTTGAATGGAATTTCTCTTTGTATCTCTTGCTGTTGCATTTTGTTGGTGATGTATAAAAATGCTGATGATTTATGTGGATTTATTTTGTATCCTGCAACTTTGCTAAAGTTGTGGATTAATTCTAATAGTTTTTTAGTTGATTCTCTAGGGTTCTCTAAGTAGATCATCATATCATCTGCAAAGAGTGATAATTTGGTTTCCTCATGACCTACTCTAATTCCTTTAATCTCCTTTTCTTGTCTTATTGCCAAGGCTAGCATTTCTAATACAATATTGAACAGTAATGGTGATAGTGGACAACCTTGTTTCACCCCTGATCTTATTGGGAATGGTTCCAGTTTATCACCATTACATATGATGCGAGCTGATGGTTTTAAATAGATGCTACCTACTATTTTAAGGAAAAGTCCATTAATTCCTATACTCTCTAATGTTTTTAATAGGAATGGATGTTGAATTTTATCAAATGCTTTTTCTGCATCTATTGAGATTATCATATGGTTTTTGTTAGTTTGGTTATTAATATAGTCAATTATGTTAATAGTTTTCCTAATATTGAACCATCCCTGCATTCCTGGTATAAATCCTACTTGGTCATGGTGTATTATTCTAGGAATGATTTTCTGTAATCTCTTTGCTAATATTTTATTTAAAATTTTTGCATCAATATTCATTAAGGAGATTGGTCTATAATTTTCTTTCTCTGTTTTGGTTTTACCTGGTTTAGGTATCAGTACCATGTCTGTATCATAAAAAGAGTTTGGTAGGAGTCCTTCATTCCCTATTTTTTCGAATAGTTTATATAATATTGGAGTTAACTGTTCTTTAAATGTTTGGTAGAATTCACATGTAAATCCATCTGGTCCTGGGGATTTTTTCTTAGGGAGTTGATTAATGACTTGTTCTATTTCTTTTTCTGAAATGGGACTATTTAAGTAATTTATTTCCTCTTCTGTTAATCTGGGCAATCTATATTGTTGTAGATATTCCTCCATTTCACTTAGGTTATCAAATTTATTGGCATACAGTTGGGCAAAGTAACTCCTGATTATTGCTCTAATTTCCTCTTCATTGGTGGAAAGTTCTCCCTTTTCATTTTTGAGACTAACAATTTGATTTTCCTCTTTCCTTTTTCTAATTAAATTAACTAGAGGTTTATCTATTTTGTTGGTTTTTTCATAAAACCAACTTTTAGTTTTATTTATTAATTCAATAGTTTTTTTACTTTCAATTTTACTAATCTCTCCTTTTATTTTTAGGATTTCAAGTTTGGTATTTGATTGGGGGTTTTTAATTTGTTCTTTCTCTAGCTTTTTTAGTTGCAAGCCCAATTCATTGATTTTCTCTTTTTCTATTTTATGCAAATAAGCATCTAGAGATATAAAATTTCCCCTTATTACCGCTTTGGCTGTATCCCACAAATTTTGGTATGTGGTCTCATTATTGTCATTCTCTTGAATGAAATTAGTAATTGTGTCTGTAATTTGCTGTTTCACCCATTCATTCTTTAGGATAAAATTATTTAGTTTACAATTGGTTTTTGGTCTATTTTCTCCTGGCCTTATATTGCATGTGATTTTTATTCCGTCATGATCTGAAAAAAATGCATTTACTATTTCTGCCTTCCTGCATTTGATTTTGAGGTTTTTGTGTCCTAGCACATGGTCAATTTTTGTATAAGTTCCATGGACTGCTGAGAAAAAAGTAAACTCCTTTCTGTCTCCATTTAATTTCCTCCAAAGATCTATCATACCTAACTTTTCTAACATTTTGTTTACCTCCTTAACTTCTTTCTTATTTATTTTGTGGTTTGATTTATCAAGTTCTGAGAGAGGGAGGTTGAGATCCCCCACTATTATAGTTTTGTTGTCTATTTCTTCTTGCATCTCTCTGAACTTTTCCTCTAGGAATTTCCATGCTATACCACTTGGTGCATATATGTTTAGTATTGATATTGCTTCATCATCTATGGTACCCTTTAGGAAGATATAATTTCCTTCTTTGTCTCTTTTAATTAAGTCTATCTTTGCTTTTACTTGGTCTGAGATCAAGATTGCTACCCCTGCTTTTTTTTGTTCACCTGAAGCATAATAGATTCTGCTCCAGCCTTTTACCTTCACCCTGTATGTATCTCTATGTTTTAGATGTGTTTCTTGTATACAACATATTGTTGGATTCTGATTTTTAATCCACTCTGCTATCTGCTTCTGCTTTAAGGGAGAGTTCATTCCATTCACATTCACAGTTAAAATAACTAATTCTGTATTTCCTGTCATCTTATTTACCCTAGCTTATGCTTTTCTCTTTCTTATCCCCTTTCCCTCCTTCCTACTATTTTGCTTTTGAAAACCACTTCCCTCAAACAATCCTTCCCCTTTAGAGCCCCACCACCCCCTTTTCCCCCCCTTTCCCTCCAGTTTCCTTATAAGTACGTCTATTATTCCCTCTGAGCCAAATCTGATGAGATGGAGATTAACCCAATCCTCATTCCCCTCCCTTTTCTCCCCTCAATCATTATAGGTTTTCTTTGCCTCTACATGTGATGTAATTTCCCTTATTTTACTTCCTTTTCCTCTTCTTCCAGTGTTATCCCTTTTCTACCTCTAATTTCTTTTTCAGTTTATCATATCATAAGATTCATAAAATCACAATAAACATATCATAATAATCATAAAATCACAGTAATCATATGATAATAATCATAAAATCACAGTAATCATATCATAATCATAATGTAATAATCAATTCATAAAATCAACCCTCATTCTATAAGTATCTATAACATAAATACAGTTCTCAAGAGTTATTTTTTCTTGTTACCTTTTTATGTTTCTCTTGTGTTCTGTGTTTGTAGATCAAATTTTTTGTTCAGTTCTGGTCTTTTCAGTAGAAATAGGTGAAATTCTCCTATATCATTGAAAGACCATCTTCTTCCCTGGAAGATAATGCTCATTCTAGCTGGGTAATTTATTCTTGGCTGTAATCCAAGTTCCTTTGCCCTTCGGCATATCTGATTCCAGGCCCTTCGATCCTTCAAAGTAGAAGCTGCTAGGTCCTGTGTGATCCTAATTGTAGCTCCCCGATATTTAAATTGTTTCTTTCTGGCTTCTTGTAATATCTTTTCCTTGGTATGATAGTTCTGGAATTTAGCCACGATATTTCTGGGGGACTTAATTTTTGGGTTTCTTTCAGGAGGTGATCGGTGGATTGTTTCTAGGAGTATTTTGCCTTCTGGGTGTAAAATATCAGGGCAGTTTTCTTTTATGATTTCCTGGAATATAGTGTCCAGGTTCTTTTTTTCATCATGGCTTTCAGGAAGCCCTATAATCCTTAGATTGTCTCTCCTAGATCTATTTTCCAGGTCAGTTGTTTTTCCTAGGAGATATTTCATGTTTTTCTCTATCTTTTCATTTTTTTGTTTTTGTTCAACTGATTCTTGAAGTCTTGATGAGTCATTAATTTCCAATTGTTCGATTCTAATTTTTAATGTCTTATTTTCTTCAGTTACTGTTTTTAGTTCCTTTTGCAATTGACCAATTACATTTTTTTGTTCACTGCATTCTTTTTCCATTTTTTCTATTTTATTTTGCAGTGATCTCATTTCGTTTCCCCATGTTTCTTCTAACTCTCTTTTAAGATTTTTTATGCAATCTTCAAAGAAAGCCTTGTGACATGGAGACCAATTTATGTCTCTCTTTGGGGCTTTTTCTGGAGTTGCTTTACCTTTAGGGGCCTCAGGATTTGAGGTCTGTTCTTCCCTCTCTCCATAAAAGTTGTCTATGGTGAGAGCTCTTTTTGGTTTTTTATTCATTTTTTTTTTAAAGGTGTGAGGTCTGTTTAGGGCAAAGGTGGGACAGCTGCTTTAATTTGCCCTGGGGCAGTTCTGCTGATTGAGTTATTTCAGGAACTGGGCAGTTCTGCTGATTGAATTATGTCAGGGCTGGGCAGCTCCGCTGATTGAATTATTTCTGGTGCTTATCAGACCTGTTGTTTGATTGATTGCATTAAGGTGCTGTGTAATGGCAGCTAGTTACGATGCTCATCAGGGGTTCAGTGGTTCACAGTCTAACCCCCTCAAAAGGCAGACCCTCCAAACCACCTGCCCACAATCAGGACAAATTGTTCCAAGAGGCTCGAAGAAGACTCCCAGGTGTGTGAAAAGCACAACGCTCCCACTCCTGTTCTGACTCCTGTTCCAGCTCCCTGCTCCAGCTCCCTGCCCCGGTCTCCCTGTGCTGCAGTCTGGGTTCAGTAGGCCACCCCCTGCCCAATTAAAACAGACCTGTTTTGAGGTTCTTCCATAGTATCTTCTTCTAGAATCTTGTTGTTCTCCGGATATTGTGGATTTTTTTGCTTCAGAATCAGTCTAGAGGCTTCATATTTTGTTGGTTTGAGGGGAGGTTAGAGGAGGTTACAGAGAATCCTGTCTGATCTCCGCCACCATGGCTCCACCCCCGGCAGAACTGGAACTCTTAATAGAACACCAGATAGATAATTTTGACTAAATTAAGTTAAAAAGTTTTTGTACAAACAAACCTAATGCAGATAAGATTAGGAGGGAAGCAATACATTGGGAAATTATCTTTAAATTTAAGGGTTCTGGTAAAGGCCTCATTTCTAAAATATATTGAGAATTGTCTCATATTTATAAGAATTCAAGCCATTCTCCAACTGATAAATGATGAAAGGATATGAACAGACAATTTTCAGATGATGAAATTAAAACTATTTCTAGTCATATGAAAATGTTCTCTAAATCTCTATTGATCAAAGAAGTGCAAATTAAGACAACTCTGAGATACCACTATACACCTGTCAGATTGGCTAAGATGACAGGAAAAGATAATGATGAATGTTGGAGGGGATGTCGGAAAACTGGGACACTAATACATTGTTGGTGGAACTGTGAACGGATCCAACCATTCTGGAGAGCAATTTGGAGCTATGCTCAAAAAGTTAACAAACTGTGCATACCCTTTGACCCAGCAGTGTTTCTATTGGGCTTATATCCCAAAGAAATCTTAAAGAAAGGAAAGGGACCAACATGTGCAAAAATGTTTGTGGCAGCTCTTTTTGTAGTGTCAGGAAACTGGAAACTGAATGGATGCCCATCAATTGGAGAGTAGCTGAATAAATTATGGTATATGAATGCCATGGAATATTATTGTTCTATAAGAAACGACCAGCGGGATGATTTCAGAGAGGTCTGGAGAGACTTGCATGAACTGATGCTGAGTGAAATGAGCAGAACCAGAAGATCATTATACATGGCAACAATAAGACTATATGATGATCAGTTCTGATGGACGTGGTTGTCTCCAACAACTAGATGTTTCAAACCAGTTCCAGTTGCTCAGTGATGAACAAAGCCATATATACCCAATGAGAGGCCTGTGGGATCTGAGTCTGGATCATAACATAGCATTTTCACACTCTCTATTGATGTTTGCTTGCATTATATTTTCCTTCTCAGGTTTTGTTTTTTCCTTTCCTGTACAGCAAGATAACTGTATAAATATGTATACACATTAAAAAAAATAAGATGATGCATTTCTCTCTCCCTTTGAATCTCACTACCTATTGCCTTTTACTCAAAGACCTATGAGCAAACACATCTAAATCAGTAATGCAATGGTTCATCATAGCTTTATCTTATTATTATCTTTTAAAGACTAAGTAAACAGTAAAGATAGATCTTACATACATACACACAGAAAAGAAATAAGCTCTGAAAGAAACTCAAACTTTCCTGAAGAAAGATAACAGAAATAAATTTATAATCATGTAATCTCTATGTAATCCGTATGAGCTCAAATCTGTGTGCATACACATATCTTGATCTCAGAGTCCAGCACTGGCAAGTTTATCCTCATAATTCTATTTCATAGATTCTATTCTCTGTTGCTGGTGACTCATTGCTCCAGACCCAATTTCTAGTGAATCTCATGCTTGGGGTTCCCATACCCATCGTCATTCATGGCGCAGATAGCGATTATGGCAACAATGATCCCTTGGTGTCTGCTTCATCTTGCACCAATGAGAGCAATTGCAGCTTGCATTTGGACAGAAATACAACTTCCTGTATTCTATGTTTTGTCTTTTACAATCCTCATCATATTCCCTTGAATTTGAGCTTTCTGACTGACAACCAAACTATCTACTTATATCAACCTCTTAGATGTTGTAACTCCCCAGTCACTGAAGTGACTGATCTGGCCTGGCATTCAGATTACATCTGCTCTCATTTTGTATAGAAAATCCTCAGAGCTGCTCCTGCCTTGACTCATCCCAATTGAGGATTACTTCTTCCCTTCTTTCACTCAGGAATTTCCATAATTTATGTTCTGCATGCCCAGATTCTTAATTCTGGAGTATTTAGCAACTTCCCTACATGATTTACAACAACTGAAGAGACCAAGTATATACTTATAGAAATCAGCTAATAATACTAGGTGATATATTAGAGTTAGTGTAGTATAGTAGGAAAAAACTATACTTAAAATTTAAAAATGCGGTTTTGAACCAGGCCTGTGACCAAAATATTAAATCCAACAAAACTAACTATAATGTTGAACAAAAAAAATGGACATTCACTGAAACTGTAGATTTTCAGGACTTTATCTCAACCAAAACCAAACAATCAAAAATTTAAGATATAAGAACATCAAAAATTAATTTCAAGAGACTCAACATGGACAAATTGTTTATATTTTTTTAAATGGAATTGTATACCATATGTTTAAGATTGACATCAGTAAATGGGTAGTTCAAAAGAAAAATATGGTCAAAATATATATGATCCAACTCTAATAAGCAAAACTGTAAAGGAGTTCAGAAGTGTGTTTAGATTAACAGGAGTGAAATATGGTGTGTAGATTAATGGGAATGGGATAAAGAGGGAAGGCAGAAATGGGGAGAGAAGGAAGGGATCCATGGCAGGGGAAAGTTAAGTGATAGGAAGTCAAGTTCAGAAGTAGAATTAAAGTGAAATAGCTAATAGAGATAGGAAACGAGATAATACGTAAACACTGCAACAAGGATCAGGAATAGAATTTATTAAAAATAAAAAAAGTAGAGCTAATATTTACTGATCTCATATAAAGTCAAACTTAAATATTCAATCAAAAGAGAAATCTACATTATGTCAGCAATATCAATATTGTTTTAGATGTGTGTATATATGTATATAGACATATCTATGTATGTGAAAGGGTATGTATATATTATATATATATATATATACACACACACACACACACAAGCATGTGCTTAACTACAGCCTTCTTGGGGGAAGTGGGAGGGATGAAAAGGGGAAAAAAGAATAAAGTAAAAAGTCCACATCGTAGACCAGCAGAATAATTTACAAGGAAGCAAAGGAAAGATGGACTGTCATGAATATAATCTCTTCTGTTATGATATATGATTTCTTGAAAGGGAAATTTATTGAAAAAAATTTCAATATATTATATATATATATATATTATTATAATTTGAATCTTCCCTGATGTTCTTCTGGGCACATGACAATGTTTTACTTTGCTTTGCTTTTATTTTCCTTTTCTTTCTTTTTCTATTTTGTTTTTGTTTTTCTTGTTTTATATGTATGTATATATATATATATTATACATATTATGTATGTATATATATGCATACATATTTATTTATTTAAATCCAGGCTCCAACATTTACTAGCAATGTAAATCCAGTAGTGGCAGAAGTGGTAAAGATGTGACAGGTACAGAAATGAATGCTACATAATAAAGTATAAAGGAGGGACAGAGCCAAAGCTCTTTAAGAAAATGTTTTTTCGGGGCAGCTAGGTGGCGCAGTGGATAGAGCACCAGCCCTGAAGTCAGGAGGACCTGAGTTCAAATCTGATCTCAGACACGTAACAGCTGTGTGACCCTGGGCAAGTCACTTCACCCCAATTGCCAAAGCAAAAAAAAAAAAAATGTTTTTTCACATTTCCTATGATTTTATTTTGGGGAAGACACGAGAGAAGACATTTTGCTCGTTCAAAGTAGGATGGAATGTTACCCGGGATTCAAGTGGAAGGATTAGTATTAGCCAGTGTCTTCTAAGGCAGGAAAAAAGTGACAGAAAATGGATAATGTAGCTTTCAAGAAGTTTTGAGGATTTGAGGAGAGGAATTCAAGAATCTCCCCTCTGGTTGTTTTTCTTTGTGAATAGCTTTCTCCTTGCTAAAAAGAAAAAAAAATCTGTTACCTTGCTAGTTTCTATAACTCAATATTTTTCTAACTTGTTTTCTATTGGACCAGCTACTATATTATATATGCAAAAACTTCCTTCCCCCAAGTGAAAGCAAGCATACCATACCGAATACGTCCATATTCAATGTCAGTGCTCATTTTTGACCACTGCTCCAGTTTGAGGATATTTTGAATTATAATTCCATTTGCTGATATACCAGCAACCTTCTCTACTTGATGTCATCTGCAAACGTAATGAGCTCATTTGGCATTCCATCATCCAAACCACTGGCCAAATGTTAAATAGTGTTGAGATGAGAACTGACCCCTGCAGAACACCTCTTGTTAGATTTTCCCTTTAATTCATTCCCCAAATGATACTTATGATCTGTATCTTTCGATTTCTAGCATTGGTTAGAAATACTTCAGGACATAATATATTTCTAATAATTAAGAAATACTCTAATTGGAAATCATATAAGGCAGACAGTAGTAGAGCTCGGGAATGCTGAGCAGCATACATAAAAGACAGAGTAACACATATGCATAAAAAGGGCTAAAATTGGCCCTTATGAGTGTAACGGAAAATCACGAGGCAAGGAAAAAACACAGACTGTATTGAAATGTCCATTACTTGCTTCAACCTGAACTAAAATGCCTATATAGCCCAGGGGAAATTAGAAAGAAAAATAGCATTTTATAAATCATTAAACCAAAGTTTTACTATAGCTGTGTTATTGGTAGATCCCTTCTAAATGAATATCTTTCCCTCTCTATCTAATTGGAACATCATACCACACCTGGTGAATTCAGACTCCTTCTCTTCCATCATTCTTCTCATTCCCAAGTCTATTACAATTCCACACAAAGGAGTATGAAATGCTGTTTTAACATGCAGTTATTCTCACCAACCTAACAAATGCTTATTAAAGGCCTGCTTTGTACTGTGCAAGGCACTGTTCTAGGCACTGGGGATACAAATATAAAGACAAACCTGTTTCTACCCTCAGGGAACTTATATTCTATCTAGAGGGGGAAAAGGGAACAAGAATTTTCTAGTTAGCAAAAATTATGTGTCAGACAATGTGTTAAGTGCTTTAAGGGCATCTTATGTGTTTTTCAAAACCACCTCAGGAAGTAGATGCTATTATTAGTCCTGTTTTATGTTGAGGAAACTGAGGCAGAGATTAAATGAGTTGCTCACCTGATAAGTATTGGAGGCCATATTTGAAATTAGGACTTTCTGACTCTAGGTCCAGCATTATATCTGCTGTGCCAGTTAACTGAAGTTATAAGTGTACACAAATATGTAGAAACAATCTCAAATTGAAGAGGGAGAAAATATTAGCTGAGGGTCACATCTCAAATATAGGAGATAGCCAATAAAAAGATTCAGAGTTAGTGTTAGTCAAACAACAGGCATTTATTAATCACTTGCTGTAGGCCAGTATTGTACTAAGTGCTGAGATAAAAAGATAATTACTAACTTGGAGAGAGCTGTTTCAATTAGGTAATGAGGTCAAATGCCAGCTTATAGAGATTTTATTTTATTTTATTTTATTTTTATTAAAGCTTTTTATTTGCAAAACATATGCATAGGTAATTTTTCAACATTGACCCTTGCAAAGCTTTCTGTTACAAATTTTTCCCTCCTACCCTCCATCCCCTCCCCTAGATGGCAGGAAGTCTAATACATGTTAATTGTGTTAAAATATTTGACATAATGAATATGTGTATACATATTTGTACAGTTATCTTCCTGTATAGGAAAAAAAAACCTGAGAAGGAAAACATAATGCAAGCAAACATCAATAGAGAGTGTGAAAATGCTATGTTGTGGTCCAGACTCAGCTCCCACAGGCCTTTCCCTGAGTGTATATGGCTTTGTTCATCACTGAGCAACTAGAACTGGTTTGAAACATCTCATCGTTGAAGAGAACCATGTCCTTCAGAATTGATCATCATATAGTCTTATTGTTGCCATGTACAATGATCTCCTTACAGGGATTTTAGAAGTAAAAGAGGAGTAGGTAGAGGAACCAAATAGTATTTGGTCTCTCAAGGATGGTTTAAGTTCTCTAGCAAAGAGAAGAGATATAGAACAATAGATACTAGAAACGTTAGGATGAAGTCAAGTTTTTTGTTTTTGTTTTTCTTTTGTTTTTTATATGGAGGAAACATGGAAATGTTTCTAGACGATCAGAAAGCAGCCAGTAAATACAGAGAGATTGAAGATTATAGAGAGAAGGGGAATGTATGAGGTTGGGGGCAATCTGATAAAGAACATAGGAAGGGATAATGTTTGCTTCAGGGAGGAGAAGAGCAACCTTGTCTTGAAAGATAGGTATGAAGGAGATGGGGAAGTTTTCCTGGTGATGTAAGAGGATGAACAATAGAAAAGAGTAATCTTAGTAAATTGTCTCACCTTTTTTGATAAAATATGAAGTGAGAGCTTCATCTGAGAGGGTAGCAGATGGTTATTATGGGAAGCTTAAAGAGAGATGAAAATGTTTAAAATAGCCATAATGCTGAGTGAGTTAGGAAATTGTTAAGAGATGTACAAAGGGAATTGCAATACATGAATAGGAATGAACGAGGAGAATAATGGTAATCCACAGTTGAGATTTGGCAAATACAACTAAATGATAGGGCAACCAGGCAAGGGATTCAAGCGTAGAGAAGAGTAAACTGATTCAGGAGGGAAAGAAGAGAGGAAATTGAGAAAAGTATAGATGTGCTAAATTCATGGAAATAGAAAGTAGAATGTTAAGTTCTAAGAATAGCCAATAATCCAATCTATATTTAATACATAGAATGTATTAAATGGTGTAAAAATGAAGTGTTTGGAAATGTAGGTAGGAAAAAAATTGTGGAAGGTTTTAAATTATAATCTTACAAATTTATATTTTACTCTAGAGATAATAGAAAGCTATTGGAGATGTGTAAAGGAATATTATATTCAGACCTACATTTTAGACATATTAATTTGCTAGCTAGGTGAAAAATGAATTGGAGAAGGAAGAGATTAGAATGAACAATGCCACTATATTTATTATAGTAGTTCAGATAACAACTGATGGCCTAAACTAGGGTAGTAGCTATGTAGCTCATTGTATCTTTATGATAAAGTAAAGGGAACAGTTGAGCATGATTATCATGCTCAGTTGAAAGAACATGTTTTTATTGTATGATTTTCTTTACCAGTAGGACCAGCTCTTAAGCGGGAGTGAGGAGTGTGCATAAAGAGAATACCATACAGTTGGGGTTTCACAAAGCATGAACTGAAGTTCAATTAAAGCGTGAGTCATTCAAGAGCATAGTATATAGTTATCTGATCAAATACAAAGTCAAAATTTTGAAAGGAAATGAATCTAAGGAAAGGATAATGGGCTAAGTAAATAGGAAGGGGTGGAAGGACCAGAAATGATGATAAAAATAGATATTAGGTTTAAGAGGAATTAAGGGAGAAATAAAAAGGATGAGAATTTATTATCAAAAAGAATAATTCCAGAATTCAAAATCATAGGGGTACCAGTTATATGGTTGGGAGAAATATCTAAGATAATGTACCTCTCTGTGAGTGACTGAGGTGGAACAGAGACACACACGAACTGAGAATATTGATGAATGGTAAATTGGAGTGGAGGTAGAGAGAGGGGACAGAAAACATCAGTTTGTGTTTAGAAGTTCCTAACCAAGAAAATAGGGCTTGGGTAGGAGCAGAAGGATATGAACATAGTGCTGAATTTCTTGAAGCCAATAGATGACTGGAACAAGGTTCTAGATTAGGCAATACAAAATGATGTAATGAAGTTTGTTTTTGTTTTTGTTTTGTTTTGTTTTTAAAGAAGAGAGGGCTAAGAGATGGAACAAAGGAATAACCCAGCATTTGCAGGAAGAGTAAAGAGTTGGCCTGCTCTTCCTTTTAGCCTGATATAACATAAGTCATGAAGAAAGTATTGGAGAGAGTGTCCAGGGATTTAGCATCTAAAAGGGGAGTTAAATTTAATACTGTTCAGGAGATAGGGTTGGGGTAAAAGTCTGCTCCTACATATTCTGGTTTATCCCTTGTTACTTTTCCAACTTTAGCTCCTACTTAAATGTTTATTACACAAATAAATGAAATATCACTTTTATGATATCCAGATATAATTCTAAATGCTTGGGAGACTAATAGTAAAGTATTTTTATGGATGGTGTTGAAGATAAGCAAAACTTTGCCTAGGATTTGGACAGGAAGAAGATAATTGAATTTTGAAATTCTCTGGTGCTTTTTATAAAACATGTTTTCATTTATTTTGAGAAATATCTCCCAATTACTTATAAAAAAACCTTAACTTTCATTTAAAAAAATTGAATTGTACATTCTCTCCTTCTAGTTATTGATTATACACTTGATGTCATGCAAAACATACCCCCCCCCATATTAGCCATGTTGCAAAAGAAACATCTTTTAAAAAAACAAGAAAAACAAAGAAAATTTTTAAAAATCAGGCTTTAATCTGCACTCAGAGTTCATCAATTCTGTCTCTGGAGATGGGTAGCATTTTTTCATCATGTACCCTTTGGAATTGTCTTGGGTCATTGTTTTGATCACAGCAGCTAAGTCTTTCACAGTTGTTATCTTTACAATATTGTTACTGTGTACATGGTTGTCATGATTCTGTTCACTTCATTTTGCATGAGGTCATGCAAATCTTTCCAGGTTTTTCTGAAGCCCTCCATGTATTTTGTCAGTAGCTTTTTTTTTGCACCTATTGATATAATCATATGATTTTTGTTTTTGTTCTTGATTGGTCAATTATACTAATAGCTTTCGAAATATTGAATGAGCTCTCTATTCCATGTATAAAGCCCACCTGTCATAGTATAACATCTTTGATATATATTACTATAGTTTTCTTTTATTCAAAATTTTTGCGTTGATATTCATTAAGGAAATTAATCTGTAGTTTTCTTTCTCTGTTTTGCTCTATCTAGTTTAAGAATCAAAACCATATTTGTCTCATAAAAGGAATTTATTAGGATTCCTTTAGCTTTTTTTTTTTACCCAAATAGTTTGGGTAATATTTGGAATTAATTATTCCTAAATGTCTAGCTTTATTCACTTTAAATCTGTCTGCCCTGAGGATTTATTCTTAAGGCGCCTTGATGTCTTTTTAAAAATAGGTTTATTTAAGTAATGTATTTCCTCTGTCAATCTGAGTAGTTCATACTTTTATAAATATTCATCCATTTCACTTAGATTATCAATTTTACCAGCTTATAATTTGGCTGAATAACTTTTAGTAATTAATTTGTGGTGTATTTATTCATCCTTTTCTTTTTGATACTGGTAATTTCTTTTTTTTAAATCAAATTAACCAATTTTTTTCCTAATTTTTTAATTGAATACCCAATTCTTTGATATGTTCTTTATTTAATTGATGTGTACATATAGATACATTTCCCCTTAAGTTTTGTTGTAGGTTCATTTCATAAATTTGGTATATTATCCCATTGTAGTAATTCTTTTAAACAAATTTATTGTTTCTATGAATTATTATTTAACTCATTCATTCTTTATTATATTATTTTGTTCCCCATTATTTTTAGCCTATGCTTTCATGACCCCTTTTAAACTAAATTTATTGTATTATTGTCTGAAAAGGATGCATTTAATATATCTGTTTTTCTTCATTTAGTTGTGAAATTTTTATGCCCCACTACATGGTCAATTTTTGTGAAGGTGCCATGTACAACAGAGAAAAATTTATGCACTTTTCTATTTCCATTAAGTTTTCTTCAGAGATCTACTATATCTATTTTTCTAAGATTCTATTCAATCTTTTAACTTCCTTCTCATTTATTTTATGATCAGATTTATCTAACTCTAAGGAAGAAAAATTGAGATCTCCCCTGGTAAAATTTAAATATTTCCTCCTATAATTCATTTAACCTTTGTCTTTTTAAGAATTTAGATGCTATGTTATATGTGTATATATGCACATATGTTTAGTATTGGTATTATTTCATTGTCTATGGAGCCTTTTAGCAAAATGTAGTTTCCCTGCTTA
Source organism: Myrmecobius fasciatus (assembly GCA_023553655.1). Classification (NCBI taxonomy): domain Eukaryota; kingdom Metazoa; phylum Chordata; class Mammalia; order Dasyuromorphia; family Myrmecobiidae; genus Myrmecobius; species Myrmecobius fasciatus. The sequence goes on from JAJPUD010000136.1 coordinate 653,402, forward strand.
TCACTTTTAGTTAGGTTCATTTTTGCTTTTGCTTTGTCTGAGATGATGATTATATCCCTATTTTTTTACATCAGCTGAAGTGTAATACATTTTGTTCCAGCCCTTGTTTTATCTCTGCATATGTATCTCTGTTTTAAGCTTATAAAAATATATTATTGGATTCTGATTTTCTGCATTTCCTTTCATCCTGTTTTCTTCTGTCTACTCTCATATCTTATTATACTGACCATCCTCTCAAGTCTGTTCTGTTTCTGATCATTGCCTTCTCTTACCTATAGTCCATTTTTTTCACATTCCTTTCCCTTCATCCTCTTCCCCAATTATTTTCATGTTGAGTAAGATGGATTTCTATTACTAACATATATGTGTGTGTGTGTTGTGTATTTCCCCCTTTAAACCAATTTAAATGTGAATGAAGTTTAAACATTGCCTGCCTTCCTGCAGCTGTTCCTTGTGAACCTCTTATGCAACATCATTTTCCCTATTCTTTCTCTTTTCTGCCATCCCTCTTTCTTTTTTTTTAAATTTTAATGCCTATTTTTAATTTTTATTTTCCTCAGTTACATGTAAAAACAGTTTTTGCTATAAATGTACATTCATTTTTATATATTTTCATATGTATCATATTGAGAGAGAAAAATCTAAATAAAGAGGACAAACCACAAGAAAAACAATTGAAAATATTATGTGTTGATCTACATTCAGTCTCCTCTCTGGATGTGGATGGCATTTTCCATCCAAAGTTTATTGGGATTGCTTGGATAACTGAATCAACTCTATCACATTTGGTCACCACACAATTCTGCTGTTACTGTGTACAATGTTTTCCTGATTCTGCACTGCTTCACTCAGCATCAGTCCATCTAAATCTTTCCAGGCCTTTCTAAAATCAGCTTGTTGATCATTTTTATAAAACAGTAGTATCCCATTTTTTCATATGCCATAACTTATTCAACCATTCTCCAGTTGATGGGCATCTACTCATTTTCCAGCTCCTTGCCATTACAAAAAGGGCTGCCACAAACATTTTTGTACATCTGGATCCTTTTCCTTCTTTTAGGATTTCTATGGGATATGGACCCACTGTCTCTTTTAGAGTTATCAAAGTCTAGTGGCAAATTAGAAGTCAAGATGACCAGTCAATGAATGACTTTAGTGTCTTAGTTGTCTGACCAAGCTCTAAGTGTTGTACAATGCCTACTTCAGTTGCCTTCATGGCTGTTGGAAAAAATTGTTCTTATCCACTCATTCAACTGGGAAAAGGCTCCATATTCTTGGAGTAGACAATCCTCTAAGTCATTGACAGGTTTGGTTGCCCTCTGCTGAGGCCATCCCTCTTTCTTAACTATCATTTCTCCTCACATCATCTCAATGTAATTGATAAAGTCCTCAAGAGTTATCACCTTCTAATATAGAAACATGAATAGTTTAAACTTATTGATCCCTTATAATTTCTCCTTCATGTTTACCTTTTTATACTTCTTTTAATTTTTTTGTATTTGAAAGGGGTGTGTGTGTGTGTATGTGTGTGTGTGTGTGAGCAGATGCTAAATCATGAAAGAGTTCTGAAAATGGGAAATGGGAAAGTAGCAGAAGCTTGTTGAAAGAAGTGAGACAAATTGAACTTTGAAGGATGGATGGCATCTGAACATGAAAGTCATGCTAAGAAGGGGAAAAAAGGAATGAAAGGTAGGGATGAGCATAGCTCATGTAGATTTAGTGAGAAGGTAAGTTTGATTGGGGCAGTAGAGCTTATTCTGGAGGATTGGAATATAAGATTGGGTAAGTAGAAAGGCTCTTGAAGAATCAACTTCTTCCAGATCATCAACTAAATCTTGAAATAAAATTAGATACTTTAGGGAATGACTTAAATTTTTTTTTATTAAGTAGCTTCATTATATCTCCAGTTTTGAGTGTGTAATTTTCACATGAAAGAAGCAGTTCAGTTGTTGTAGACTTTGAGATCCTTTCCCATTTCCCCTCACTGTCATTCCTTAGGAATCTGCCATGTATCACAACTCTCATGGGTGAAGTTTTGACCTCAAAGAGTTGCTGAACATATTACAGCTGAGGAACATGGTAGAGTTTAACCAGGAATCATAAGGTGCAGATGTCAGTAAAACCTTACATCAAGATCTAAGAAAATACATTTGCTATAATCAAGACTTCTAAGACTGACATTGATATCCACTCTTCATTTCATAAAAACAACAAATACAATGTTAAGTACAATTACCTTGGTGATCGTCTGATTTATTTCCCCCAATGGATACAAAGAGGTTTGTTTTTTGTGGGGTTTTTTTGTACACAATTCTGCATTTATGGTGTCTATCACCAAAGGCATTATTATAGATTCCTCAAAATAACTACAGCAAAAAAGAGATTAGTGGAATAAATGTCTCCTTTGTCATGATTTCTCTGGAACCATGGAATATTGAATAGTCAGGGGAATGGGCTAAGCTGGAAGGGAGAATCAAACTTTTGCATCATGGATTTGTATGAGGTTTGGGTGAACAAGAGTATCTTTTCTGAGAGACAGGACAATAGCTCAAGGGTGTAACAGGGTCAAGGGAAGGTTTTTAAGGATGAGAAGACTTGAGCATGTAGACACTTAATAAATGTGTATTGTTAAACTGAATGAGTTCTCTAGGGAAAGACCTTATGCCTTTAACAATGAAGCTTCTCTTATTCTTCATGTCTGTATTTAATACAAGATTTTATTTTGGTTTAAAAGATGTTCAGTTCAATGAAAAATGACTTTTACATTTAGGGGTCTGGATAGGAGAACTTTGAAATATATTTATAGCTCATAAAGGAAGTAAAGAATAAAGATAGGCTTTTGCTTAATCTGAATAACCAAAGTATAGGTGTTTTGTTGCTATTTTATTTTTGGTTTGGTTTTGCTTTTTGTTTGGCAAAGAAGTGACACTTAATTCCTGTTCATTTTTTAGAACAATGCCTTCCCCATACTAGGTGTTTAATATGTATTTGTAAAATTGAACTAGATTTTTAGCACAGTATCCCTTAGCATTATGATGAGATTAGAGAGGTCTTATACAAATGAAAGTCGATCAAACTGTAGCAGTGCTATCAAATTTATAGATGAAAGAGTTGAATATTGTATATTTAAAGCATAGTCATCAACATACTTCATTTATTCTTGAATGATCATCCTGAGCTTTATTGCATATATAAAAGAATAAGATTTTTGGAAATTAATTGATCAACTTGGATCCATCTTTATTGTTATCATGGTTAAATGGAATCGCCACAAACTGTGCTAATGTATTCTTTGATATGTAAAAGAACCAATGCTTGGCTAAGATGACAGGAAAAGATAATGACGAATGTTGGAGGGGATGTGGGAAAACTGGGACACTGATACATTTGTTGGTGGAACTGTGAACGGATCCAACCATTCTGGAGAGCAATCTGGAACTATGCTCAAAAAGTTATCAAACTGTGCATACCATTTGACCCAGCAGTGTTTCTACTGGGCCTATATCCCAAAGAGATTTTAAAGGAGGGAAAGGTTTTGCACCCACATGTGCAAAAATGTTTGTGGCAGCCCTTTTTGTAGTGGCAAGAAACTGGAAATTGAAAGGATGCTCATCAATTGGAGAGTGGCTGAATAAATTATGGTATATGAATGTCATGGAATATTATTGTTCGGTAAGAAACGGCCAGCAGGCTGATTTCAGAGAGGCCTGGAGAGGCTTCCATGAACTGATGCTGAGTGAAATCAGCAGAACCAGGAGAACATTATACACAGCAACAAGACTATACCATGATCAATTCTGATGGACATGGTTCTCTTTAACAATGATGTGATTCAAACCAGTTCCTATTGTTCAGCAATGAAGATAATCATATACATCCAGAGAGAGGCCTGAGGGAACTGAATGTGAACCACAACACTGCATTTTAACGCTTTCTGTGAATATTTCCATGCATTTTGTTTTCCTTCTCAGGTTGTTTTTTTCTTCTTCTCTCTTTCTAGATCTGATGTTTCTTGTGCAGTAAGATAACTGTATAGATATGTATACATATACTGGATTTGTCATATGATTTATCATATTTAGCATGTATTAGATTACCTGTCATCTAAGGGTGGGGGGGAAGGAAGGGAAAAGCTTGGAACAAAAACAAAAGTTTTGCAAAGATCAATGTAGAAAAATCATATGTTTTGTAAATAAAAAGCTTTTAATAAAAAAAAGAACCAATCTTGTCCTCAATATTTGTATAGTTGTTACCTAAAGTTAGTTATGTAGTATAGTAGAAAGAATATTGACCTGGAATCAGAAAGCTTGATTTCAAATTCTATCTTAGACACTTAGTAGTTATGTGATCCAGTGTAAGTCACTTCACTTTTTTCTTCAGCCAGTTTTCTCATCTATAAAACAAAAATAATAATAGCATCTATCATTATTATTATTTTGCTGAGGCAATTGGGGTTAAGTGACTTTCCCAGGTTCACACAGCTAGGAAGTACCTGAGATCAGATTTGAACTCAGGTCCTCCTGACTTCAGGACTGGTACTCTAACCACTGCACCACTGCACCACCTAGCAGCCCCTAATGGCACCTATCTTAACAAGACATTTTAAAGCACTTTGCAAATGTTAGAGTACTATATAAATACTAGGTATTATTATTTTCTTTTTGTATTCCCCCATTCATCCTGACAAACCTTAATTTTCCACCCATAAAAGGTATAAAATGTATAATTTACCCTTACAGAAAAACAAATAATAATAATAATGAATTAGCTAGTAGTGATGGAGTACTTAGGAGTATTTATAATAAAATTACTAAACAAAAACCAAAAGAAAACAAGATACAAATGTCATTTTTACATAGACATGTTTTCTCTTATAGATTTTTTCCAAAGATCTATCCAGATCTTAGTCATTCCTTATTCCTTCCATTAGTACTCCATTCATTGTTATTTTGTGTTACTCCTCATCTCTATCATGATGACACAGATTCTATACAAAAAAAAATGTCATTAACCTGCTTTGCCTCTAGGAAATGAATATATCAATTCATAGACCTGTGTTTTAAATCACTCTACCTCTTAAGCAGCCACTCCTCCTGCATACAAAGATGGTTTGACAGAGGAATAAAAGTGTTGGCTGACTTGGAATGTGATAATCTCATAAAGTATTTTTTAGCTAAAAAGAATATGATCCATCAGGGAAATTGGAATTCTTTCTAACAGACAGTAGCGACCCAAGTTATTGGTCATGTTATTATACAACACCTCAGTAATGTTAGCATGAATTACTGCTCAGTTAACATTGTTTACCACCTAATTATGGTGAAGCACCATCATCCATCAATGACAACTCTGTAAATGACTCAAGACACTATGGTATTTGCAACTGAAACAACAAGGTCATCGCAAGTTTAATTAGCTGCTATTCATTATGAAGCCAAGTAGAACCTTGTCCAAGAGAGAAAATTCTGCTTTTCAAACATAGCATGTAGGAAAATGGAAGGCAGGCTCACATTTCAGTCATCTTGATGATAAAAGCTTTGAGTGATAGGAAGAAATCCTTGTTTATTGTGGTCTTAAAAGTTAGAAATGTGCAAGAGTAGTGGGATCAATTAAATATGAATTAATCATGTACTATTCTAAGGAGGGATAAGTCAATGTAAGTTAATTCCAGAAAAAAGGACTTTCTTCCTACATATATTAATTACTTGCCTAGACAAAGTCCTTTTGATTGTGAAGTAGAACACTATATGTCTCTGTTACTTTTGTAACTTGTTTGTAAATGAATACAGGATGTTATAGACTTTGTATCCAGTATTGTTCATATAAAGTGGGAATTCTAATTTTATAGTGAAGAGGCAGCACATGAATAAGTATAGATATCCCCAGTCTTCTTACTTAATTTGGTTAATTCTTCTGAAAATTCTCATGCAAAGATTTTTTAAATATTAGCCTTTTCTTAATTTTCAGAATTTCAGAAGAAAAAGAATGAACTGTATTAGTAAAGGTCCAAGTAAAACCTCTATCAAAGTCAAGAATGTGATTATTAATTTGAATCAAAATGATCATTTCCAAGATGAGCAGGAGGCTTTCAGAAAAAAAACCTGGAAAGTTTTACATGCGCTCAAGTCAAGTGAAATATACAATGCACAATGGACTAGCAATGCTGTGGAATGATCAACTATGAATGACTGCTATTTTCAGCAAAACAATGATGCAAGACTTAAAGATGAAAAATACTATCCATATCCAGAGAAAGAACTGATTGTGTCTGAGTACAGATTGAAGCATCCTTTAATTTTTTTTTCTTGAAGGTTTTTTTTTTTGACAGGGGGGAAATCTATGTTTTCTTTTGCAACCTGATTTTTATGGAGACGTTTTGCATAACTTCACATTTTCCTTCTCAATGGGAGGGAAGGATAGGGAACAATGGAGAGATTTTGGAATCCAAAGTTTTAAAAACAAACGTAAAAATATAATTGAAGAAAATAAAACTATTAAAATATGAAAAAAGTGTTTGAGGCCATATTTGAACTCAGAAGGAGTCTTCCTGACTCCCAACCCAGCACTCTATCTACTGCAC
>JAJPUD010000136.1:659991-670070 GCA_023553655.1 Myrmecobius fasciatus
TAAATCTAGATCATATTGCTTGTTTAAGATCCTCAAAGTTTTTAACATAGAATTATAGCATTAAATCCAGTCTATTCATTCCGAAATCTTTACAGCACTCTGTTAAATTGAAAGCCAAATCAAAATTTTCCAGATTTAATTGTTTCAATGAATGCCATTCCAATACATTCTATATAGTTTTGCCATTTCCAGATGAAATATTACATTTTTGTCCAAAACTACTGTTGAAAATAAAATCTATATTATGAAATTCTGCATAAGGAAAATGGGTCATACAGATGTATGATTGGTAGCAACAAAGAGAGATCCCAGAGTAATTGAATGTTAACCAAAAAAATCATAGAATTTATAATGTAAATGAAGCTTTAAAAGTTATGTAGTTCAACTTTTTCATTATACAAATGAATCAACTGAGATTCAGAGCGACTTCCCCAAGATCATATGTGGAATAAGTATTACAGTCAGGATTTGAACCCAGTTCTTCTTATTCCAAATTCAGCACATGTTCATCTATAAAGTTAGAATGGTGAAGATGATGACAATGATAATGATGATTAAATTTATTTCTATCATTACTTCATGTATGTCCCTATACTAGACATCATTGTGTTTTATAGGTATCTTAAATCATGAAAGTTGTGTCAATGAAGCCTAAAACCCTATAGGCTTTGTCATGGCGGAGGATGACGTGATATCCTTCCTCATAAAAGTTAAATCATTCTAATTGTGGCCCAAATAATACTCTTCTTTAACTCCCTCCTAAACTTTATTTTATAAGTCATTTCCATGTATTTTCTCCATCTATTTATGTTTTCTTCTACCTAAAAGTATTCTTAAGCCTCATTTATGGTCAACAATCTTTCATTTAACCCTGTCATTTCTTTTTTTATATATATAAAGCTTTTTATTTACAAAACATATGAGTGATTTTTCAACATTGACCTTTGCAAAAACTTTTTTTCCCAAGCTTTTCCCCTCCTTCCCCCCACCGTTCACCCCTAGATGACAGGTAATCTAATACATGCTAAATAGGATAAATTATATGACAAATACATGTATACATATCTATACAGTTATCTTACTGCACAAGAAACATCAGATCTAAAAAGAGAAGAAGAAAAAAACAACCTAAGAAGGAAAACAAAATGCATGGAAATATTCACAGAAAGCGTTAAAATGTTGTGTTGTGGTTCACACTCAGTTCCCACAGGCCTCTCTCTGGATGTACATGACTATCTTCATCGCTGAACAACTGGTTTGAATCACATCATTTTTGAAGAGAACCATGTCCATCAAAATTGATCATCGTATAGTCTTGTTGCTGTGTATAATGTTCTCCTGGTTCTGCTGATTTCATTCAGCATCAGTTCATGCAAGTCTCTCCAGTCCTCTCTGAAATCCTCCTGTTTAACCCTGTCATTTCATTTGAGTTTTGTCCCATCTTTTGAGTTCTTACTTTTTTTATACTTAAAATTACTTTTAGATCACTGATTTTTTCTATGTATGTAAGTAAATAATGTAGTAAATAAAATCCCTCCTTTGATGAAAATTGGTGGCTAGTCTATAATTTATAATCTTAGAAATTTGACTCTAAGAGGTGAAATGAATTTCCAAGGGTCACATAGCCAGTAGGACCACAAGTGGGACTTGAACTCAGGCATTCCTGCCTCTGAGGTCAGCTCTCTAACCATTATACCCTTACTGACTTTCTTTTAATGCCTTATGTTTTATTTTGTTTTATTTACCAAATCTTGTTTCATATCATAGTTATTTCACAATATTTTCTGTCCTGTCAGTTACTCCCTTATCCCCTTGCCACTGTTGCATCCAAGAAACCTCAATTTTTAACAAATACTATTAAATAAAACCAACAGACTTGTTGGAGAGGGTAGACAACATTATTCATTCGGGATCTCTCATTTCTGCAACCAAAGGAGGGAGGTACATTTCCTCTTCTTTCTCCAGGTCCAAAATTGGTTTTTGCAAATGAAGGGATGTGTGTTTCACTTCAGTGTACTTCTCACTAGCATTTGTTTTTACTATGCATGCAATCGTGTGTATTTTTTAACTCTTTTGTTTATTCTATTCAGTATGAATTAAATCTAGTCTTTTTGTGTGACTAAATTCCTTATCATCATCATTTTTCATGGCATGATATTCCATTCTTTTAATATGCTTCAGTTCATTCAGTCATTTCCTTAATAATGAAAACCCACTTTGTTTCTTTTCTTCTAAATTTCTCAAAAACAGACTACTTCTTTTACCTACTTACTATTCATTTACTCCTTAACCTACCCAAAGCAATATGGGTCTTCAATATCTAACTGAAAACCTTCCCTCCTCTCAATTGCCTTGCATATGAATTATAATTCATATACAAACAGTAATTTATTAGAAATTCCCTGTAATGTAGGAAGTGCACTTACATATAAATTTTCAGTTTATAAATAGACCCCAATTCTATATAATCTAACGTAAAATAGAAACCTTTCTTCAAGATATCAGGCAAATAATTAAATATCTTTTGTTTGGAGATTTCTGGGAAGGAAGACCCTACTACCTCTCAAATTATTTCATTCCTTTTTTGGAAAGATCTAATTCTTAAGGTTTTTTTCTTTATATCTAGCCCAAATTTGTCCAGGCAGCATTTACTTACTATTCCTGGTTCTGCCTCAGGGATCAATCAGAACACAATCCTTGCTTCAAAATACTATACCTCCTAAATATTTACTTTTCTATGCTTACCATTTCTAATACTTCATCTAGTCATATGACATTGACTCAAGACCTTTCACCATCTTTGTTGTCCTCTCTGGAAACTCTTCATCTCCCTCTATCTCAAAATATGGTATGCAGAATTAAGCATAATACTCTATATGTAATCTGATCAGTGCAAAAAGATGATCACCTCTTCATTCTTGGAAATATATGTATGTATGCATGTATATATATATATATGTGTGTATGTTGTGCATAAAACACATATACATACACATACACATAAATACATACACAAAACACATAAAACATACATATACATGTACATGTTTATATATACCAATATGCCTACATATATGTGTATATGTGCACACAGTCACATGTATGTGTATATGTATATGCAATAATTTAACAAGTAGAGCTTTCCAAAATTAGAATGAGCTAACGAGAGGTAGTAAGGCCCCCTCTCCAGAAATCTTCAAACAAAAGGTATTTAATCATTTCCCTGATATGTTGAAGAAAGGATTCTGTTTTAAGTTGAACTATAATGTAGTGGAACCTATTTCTAAACTGAAACCCACGCTTATTCACAAATATGCTATCCAAAATCATATTTGCTTTTTTTTGGCTGTCATAATGGAATTCCAACTTATATTAAGCTTATAGGCCATCAAAGTTTCTTACATTTTTTCATACTGCTATCTAGCCATAGTTCTCCTTTTTTGGATTTATGAAGTTAATTTTTTGAATCTAAGACTTTAAATTTAGTAAATTTTATCTTCGGAGTTGAGGCTAAACATTCTTCCCTGTCAAAATCTTTTTTTTAGCTTTTTACTATTATCTTGTGTGCTCACTATCCCTGTTAATGTTGTGCCATCTGCAGATATGATTGACATTCCTATTCAGGCTTTTATTCAAGTCATTTACAAAATAAATATTAAAGCATATAGGACTAAACACAGATCCTTGAGGCATCCACTGGAGATTTCCTTCCAAGTTGAGATGAAAATAAGAAAGACCTTCAATATTCTACAATTCACCCAGTTCTAAATCTATTGAATTGTATTATCATCTAGTCAATATCTCTTGATCTTTTGCACAAGAATAGCATGGGAGACATTGTTAAATACTTTGATAAATTTGAGTAGGTGATATCCATGATCTTCTGATCTGCCAACTTAATATCCTTGTCAAAAAAGGAAATGTTCTTAGGATGGCATGGTATATCCTTGATAATCAATTTCATCATTGTATCATTTTCTTGAAATTCACTACCCATCAATTCAATAATATATTAGAGAATTGTGATAGCAATTAAAGTCAAGTTCAATGGTCTGTATTTTATAATTTCCATTTTTCCCCTTTTTGGAAAATTGGGACATTTGTCCTTTTCCCATGTTATGATATTTTTACATTGTCTGTGCTTATTAGGATCATGTTATATACATTTAAAAAGACATTAGAGATCATTTTCTAGTCCAATACTTTTAGAAGACCAATAAAATTAAGTGACTTGGCAAAATTATGGATAGTAAGTTAACAGATTTTGGATTTTCTCCCATGTCCTCTAACACAGCACCTGGTAACATATTTTCTATCACACTAAGGCTACTTCCCTGAAATTAATGCTACCTGGCTTATATCTATTAACAAAATAAAAACTTTTATTTAATTCACAAGAGTAGTGGGAATGAGAAGCATATGTATATATATATGTATACATATATATACATATATATAATGTATAATATAAGAACCACATAATTAGAGTATGGACTTTATGGATTTAATCTAATTTTTTTTATTATAACAGACTTTTCACCCTAATAGTATGATAAATCACTGTAGTAAGATTTTGTAGCACTTAAAAATATTTACTACTCTCTTCTGCAAAATGCTAATGATACTAAGAATGTACTTGGGTGAAAAATATCATTTCATAGAGCTAAGTATACATTGTCATTGTGATTTTTTATAACCTGGCTAAAGATGAAGAAAAAAGAGAAAACATGAAGACAATAGTTTGACATTTATGATTTATGTTCCTCACAACTATCATCACAATTGAAATCCCATTCATGTCCCTTTGTATCACTTCATGGTACTATCAACATTTTCATCTATGAAAGAAAGAAAATCCAAAATCCAAAAATGTCTTCACTTTAATGTTAGCAAATGGCTCAATGACATCTCTTTTATTACCATTTTAATTCTCAAATTTTTATTACAAATTTTTATAGAATTATAAAAACCTTTGTTTTTTATCTTTCTAATCATACTATTAAACTTTCTTATGGCAGAAATCATGCATCATTATTTTTTACCTATCCTATAATACCTAGTATACCATTTTGCCTAGTCACCTAATAAATAATTTAGATAATCCAAACTAATATCTAGTATTATATAACTCTTTAAGGTTTGTAAAATACACATGCTACAGCATTTGATCCTTACAACAAATCTATAAGGTAGGTGTTCCTACTTTCTTTTTACAGATGAAGAAACTGAGGCTCACAAAGTCTAAGTGACTTCCCAGGGCCATATAACTAGGAAGTATCTGAGTCATCATTTGAACTCAGATCTTTCTGACTCTAAATCCAATACTCTATCTACTGTATTATCTTGCTACCTATCATTGTAAAAAAATTGTGGACTCTGTTACATCTTGTCTAGTTTCTATGTAGCATCTATGTAGCAATAACAGAGCTTTACTTCATGGGGTTCATTACAATAAACATTCTATAAGAACTCAGATCTTCCTTGTTTCATTGACAAAATTTCATAGTATCTGTTATGTATGTAGAATGCCTATATTATTTTCAGAACATATACATTTAATTGTCTATTTATATTAGTTTCCTTTGATCTATTATTTAGCTTTGGAGAGAGAAAAGTTGGCTTCATATCCCAGTTCTGTCACCTGTCTAACTTTTAGCAACTCACAACGTATTTTAGCCTCTTTTTTCTCATCTGCATGTATAGTGGATCTTTATGAGGGTCTAAAACCTGTCAGTGAGTTAGAGTGATGTCTATGCCAAGCATGTGATGACTTCCTCTGATGGAATGGGTAGATGAGAAGAATTTGTTCTAACAGCCATGTAGGCAACTAAAGCAGATGTGAAGTGACTAGAACTTAGTCAGACATTATAGACACCAAGGTCATCTATTGCATCCTGGAATGCTGTCAGTCATCTTGACTGTTGTCGCATCACTGAACTTCACTGTCACTGAACTTCAGTGTCTCTAGAAGAGAGAGTGAGGTTGGTGACTTTGTGCAACTCTGCCTCACTTTAATCCAATTCACCCATGAATCAAGACATTGATCCTTCAAAAATGAAGGACAAACAATAACAACAATAGTAAATACTTTTTATGACCCTTTCTAAAAATCATGCGATTCATGGTTGGCACTTCATACCTTCTCTGTTTAAATTGATACAATGAAAGGGAAAGAATAAAGGAGATTAAATAAACTGAGACCCATTCCCAAAACTACTGATAAACATTGTTAATTGAGGAGATTGTTTATGTATCAATTCACAGGAGTTTGAGAAGTTAGAGAAATTGACCTTTCTCCTCTCACCACCAATGAAATAGGGCATTGAAATGTCAAAATTGAGGTTGGGAGAAATTCCCTCAGCTCAGAAGGAAGAGAATATTACTCAGATACCTGGAAGAATTAGATGGAATTAGGAAAAGGGTCTCCTGACTGAATAGGAACCTAAATTATACAGCTCAGTTCTTTGTGGGGGTGGAAACAAGGACTAAAGGCAGAGATTCTAGATATAAATGCTGACTGTGCCATTTGTTGAGGATTTTTTATTGAAATCACAAATTCTGTATGTTTTAGGATTAGCCATGCAAAACAGTTTTAGTTAAAAAACTAGACATCTGGAACAGAAATAATGGCATCTACTTCAGGAATGTATTCCCTAAATCCCATGCTAGAGAGCATTCTTGAGATAGGTAGAGGAGAATGAAACTGACTCTGGGTACTTTACAGTTTACCTGTCCTACAAACATTTGAGTGCTCTCATTGACAAAGAGAGAAAATAGCTGTCACAGAATTCCATGTTCATATAAGTCATCAGTTCTGTTTACAAAGAGTTATCCCAACTTGGTCATTTGCATATCATTTACATTTTCATTGCCATACCTGTCAATCAGTATCAGCAGTCAGCAAATCAGGCTGCCCACAAGGGAGCTTAGGCCAAAGAAGAAACTAACAAACTTCTCCTAAAGTGGATGAAATTCACACTAACCAGTAACCAACAATTTCTGAAAACACTGGATTTAGCAAGTCTGAAGTAGATCTTGAATGACTTGCAAATGCTAAATTATATACCATGTTAGTTTTTAATTCTAAATAATTCGAGCTTACACTAATATTTCATTTTTGTCTTTCTTTTTCTTTTTTTGGTCAGTTTGGGGGAAAGATGATTTACCAAACAATAGAACAGTATGATTTAATATTTCTTAGAGATTATTTAATACCTTGGTGATATTTTCTTAGGTAAGATATTAATAGCTTAAGGATAGGTAGATTATCTTCACATTCATGATTACAAAGAGATATTAGAAAAGGGAGATATAGGGTAGGACTAAAAATACAAAATTATTTGATATGTTCATTTTTAGGAGACTCCCTTGCATCTTTAGGCCAAAGGACCCAGAATATTAGCTGGAAATTGCCTTTTCAGATGGCATTAGTATGGTATTCTCTAGCTACTTATAATTCAACTTGGAAGCTATCAACCTCCATGAATCTTGACACAAAGAAAGCACAGATTGTTTAATAATGAAGATTCAAGAACTGATGTTTCTTTTGGGGGCAATATGCAGTTATTGTATCTTCAGAACCCCTGGATTGAAGAGATGCTTAGTAATCATAAGCATGATGATCTCTGGGTATTTGTTGCCCACATATGTGGGGTTCTGCATTAGGCCTCATAGACAACCCAGCAATCTTGGCTGGTGAATCATATTTTCCAGCAGGTAAACCATGTTACTGAGGTTAAAATGTTTCTCTCTAAAATAATTTCCATACAATGCAGAGGGATACTGAAAAAAATTGAAATTTTGAATATATTGTATTGAAGGGGAATGCAATTGACAACTCCTCCTACGTCTAATTGTAAAGTTGGAATCTTGTCACCATTCTCTGAAGTCATGTTCCTTTTCTCATTGACTTGGACCACTGTTCAAATCTGTGACAGCACCAGTGCCCATTTAAACAGGGGGAAATGGTGTAATCAACGCCTTCATTTTAAACAGAAGACCTTTCTTTGTTAAAAGTTGTACACAAAAGAGATGTTGTATAGAAGTAAGGACTAAGCAGAAAACATTGTAGCAATTTGCTGAACATGGAGACTTATTGAGGATGCAGTCCTGAATAATACACACTAGCTTTACTCTTGCTCTTTAGTCTGTGTAGAGAAGCTATGAATCATTCATGGTCTCCCAGCTGAGAAGGGCTTCAAAGGGGATGGTTCTGATTGGATGTCCTGTGTGAATTGCCATGCTGCAGAATCCCCTATACCCCTAGCACTGGAGGGTTGAGGAAGCACTTTCATCTGGGCCTCCAAAGTGTTTAGGGTCACAGTTCACCAGGAGATAACGATGTAGATGTACATTCAGAATTAGCTGCAGAGATACCTGTGTAGTGCGGTGTGGGAAAGTGAGCCAGTTAGATCCCCAGTGGATGCTGTGAATCAATTACTGTATTCTGAATACAAGGTTGGCTGCAGGGGATAAACAGATGTCAGAGAATTTTTCCCTAATAAGACCCTAGTAATAGAAGAGCACTGTCAGCTTCATTTTGCATTAAAAATCTCATTTCCTCTTTATATGACCAATTTTATTAGGCCCCTAAACAAAGATATTTTGTGTAACTGTTAGCAGTGTGATGTGAATGGTGACACTAAATTTGATATTTTCAAATTTTGTCACAAAAACAAGTGATATGAAATCAGGCCATTTGAAGTCATAAGTAAGGTAGTCTAATCAAAAGACATTCAGTGAGTTTCTTCATATTCTGATAAAGCAATGACTGATTTTCATGTTTGATGACAAATGTAAAAAACATTTTAAAGAATACAACCCTCTAATGCAAAGGACAAAGAACATTTCTGAAGATTTTTTTCTTGACTTTTTGATTTTCTTGCTTTCTTCCATATAGGAAGGCATTAACACCATAGGACTGCAACCACAACTCAAGTATTGGTTATAAATTTTAGAGATAATTTTGCCTTTAAAGGATCATACAATGAAAAAGCACCCTGGACTCTATATATTTATCACAAAGAGTAGTTATGTGCAAAGGAAAATTGACTGCTGAATCTCTCTGCTTGACACCCTTTGGTTTCTCCAACAGAAGTAGGTATATCATTTTGAGGGCTTTGCTAATATCCAATTAACCTCTCCCTTCATCTATAAGAGAGAGAACCTCCTTCAGGCTGTCAAGCAGTATATTTTCTGAACATGGTTCAAAGTGGAATTAGCAAAGTCAGGGGATGAAACTGGTTCACATTGGTTGGCTCAGTCTTCCATTGATTTACTGTTAAGATCCTCATCATTTTAATATTCACTGTCCAGTTGATAAACCCTCTCTTCTGAACACTGAGCAATGAAGAAATTTTATCTTGAAGGGGTTTTTAAAAAATGTAGTGAACAGATGCTTGTTCAAATTAAAAAGAGGATCTGGAATTATATTCACTAAATGAGCATCAGGATAAGCAAGGCATTTGGGAATAACAAAGATAGCAAACAAGGACTATATTACAAAACCAACTTATATATGTATGTATATATTGAGATGATTAAACTTAGGTCAAAGCCTAAAGAGGTTATCTGTTTCATGCTAATAACATTTGCTACTTCCCTTATGTCTTATATTCTTTGTAGCCATCTAATAGATTCTCAGGGATTTTTCAGATGCTGAAAGTTCCAAAAACTGTGATTTTTTTTTCTTAAAATCTAAGTGCAAGAGATACTCAGGAAAGCACATATTGGTATAGAAAGATGAAATGGAAAGAAAGCAGCAGGTGGCACTCTTTGCTTGGCATCAGTGCTTATTGAACTAATACCCCATAGATGGGCATGTCATGTTACAAGTGCCAGCTTAGGATGAGATATTCAAACTAAGGTTCTGATTGTTCAAGACACCTTGGCATGTTTGAAGGGAGTAGTGGGGTCCTGGCTACATTCCAATTTGGGTAATTGCATTCTGTCTACCACTATTCTTCTATAATTTCAATTAAATATGATGTTCTTCACTTCTTGGACTAACTATTGGGTAATGAGTTGCTGGCACTATTAATCAAAGGCTGTATTCCTACCTAGAAGTGGATGAATTTTAG
>JAJPUD010000136.1:670080-708100 GCA_023553655.1 Myrmecobius fasciatus
GAAAGAGGGAAGGTATGAGTCTTTAAGTGTTTGTTGTTAAGAGATTAATAAATGTATTCATATCCAAAGCTCAAGGACTCAAGGAAAACACCTGAAGAGTAATATAGTAGTTACTATGACAGTCATGGCAATATGAAAAATTGGAATGCTATGTGAATTTTTATGATTAGTTTTCTAAAAATATTTCTGTTTGAGATTTTTACAAATTATTTTATATGAAATGCATGGATATCTATGCCTTGTAAAAGCAAAATAAGATCTAGGCAATACATTTCATTCTTTCAAGAATCAAAGAAGAGAATGAACAACTAAATTCTGACAAAGTGATAAGAACATAGGTATCAACAGAGGGGAAGGGAGCCAAAAGAAAGGTAGCATCTTCTACATACTAGAGACGTATAAATAAGGCTAAATGGCCAGTTGTAGGGAATTCTGCAGAGAGGATACTTCTTCAAATACAGATTAGACTACATGGATTTTGTATTCTCTTGTGAGGGAATTCTGAGATTCCATTATTTTGTAAAAATGAGAAATGAATGAAATTTGTCCAAGGGTGAAGGTAAAACTCAGATTAAGGCAGTGATTACATAATTATCATTGTTTCTGATTTAGTCCTGCCATCTTATCCAGCAATATAGAATTACTTTTACAATAATCTAAATTTTCTGTGACTCAGGAATGACACAAACTGATAGTTGGGAATTTTGTAGTTCATGCTCTCTACAGGCCACTGACAATTTCATATTGGAACAAAAATGAAATTTGAAATCTGATCTGGTTGTTAGAATAGGCTGACTTAGTTTGATCTTCCTTCTAAGGAAGCTAATAATTTGTTAGACAATAAAAAATTATAAACCAAATTATTTTGTGCTCCTCTTCCTGGAAGAATAGACTGTTAACATTATTTTATGAGATGGTGAAATGTTATTTCAAATGTATTTTCAAAACTAATTAAACTTAACATATAAAAAGTTTCTATTTTTTTGAGAAATTCATAAGATAATCATAGATAGAAGGAATAGTCTCCTATGGATTGAGTCATCTCATCTAACTCTTTCATTTTAGAGATAAGGAAACTGGGACCACATAGGGCAAGGTCATATGAAAAGTAAAATTAAGAGCCAGGATTTGAATCTAGTTTTTTTTTTTTACTCTATCTCAGTGCTTTTTCCATTGCAATAAAATTAGAATGATCACTTCCACTTCAAGACTTTTCAATTGGCTATAAGAATTGGTCTTTTTTATGTGATTATATCCCAAATGGTGTGGAAATATGTGTCTCAGTACTTCAGTGCCAAAAAGTTACAGTGGCTAGTTTTTTAGTCTCTAAACTTTATTGGGGGATCCTCAGAACACTCTGTTATCAAATCTATAACTGAAAGCCTTTGTGACTTGATAGGGCTGCCAGAGCTTATGTAGTCTTCAAGAACTCAAAATTCCTTCCACAGATTTTAGGGAGTATTCACTATATTCAGGTGTATAAAAATGCAAAGCTGTGTCTTGAAAAAAGTCAAGGAAAATTGTATAACCAATAGCTTATTGAGAGAAGATGATGCTTTAATCAGGAGTACAAGTGATTACCATAAAATAGCCAATGGTCTGTTTTATTCTTGAGATCTATTATAAATCTTACAGTACTATGTATTGTGTGCTATAGGCACATGGCAAGTACAGAACTATCAACCAGGTCACAAGAAGCTAGGTGGTGCAGTAAGTAGATCACTAGACTTGATCCTGAGTTCAAATACCACCCCTGATTCTTATTAGTTGTGTGATTCTTGGCAAGTCACTTTACTTTTCTATATCTCAATTTTCTAATATATAAAATGTGAATAATAATAGCACCCTATCTTCCATGATTGTCGTGAAGATAAAAAAATAATACTTATAAAGTGCTTAAATACTAGTTTTTATTCAGGAATTTGTAATCTGATCTAGTTGTAGTTCCTCTTTTGCATATGCTTGCTGTATGACACTAGAAAATCACTCAACCTTTCAGGTTAAACTTTTCAGGTTCAGGAACACTAGAAACATCTGAGTACAAATCTGGCCCCAGGTATTAGCTGTGTGATCCTGGACAAGTCATTTAACTTCTCTTTTAGGATCAAAGGAGATAATTATTATAAATCTCTTAGTATAGTGCTTAGCCTATAGTAAGTGCTATATAAATGTTAATTGTTATCATTATCAAGTTACTTATCTGGAAATGCATTGCTACTCTTAGTAAAACGTGAGCTACCTGAGAATATGAACTGCCTCACTTTTGAATTAGGATCTTCAGTAATACTTGAGACATATATAGCAGACCTTTGTCATTGTTATTATTCAGTCATTTAAGTCATATTTAACTCATCATGTCTCCTTTTTGGAACTTTCTTAGTAAAGATTCTGAAAAGGTGTGTCTTTTTTTTTCTAGCTCATTTTATAGATGAGGAAACTAAGACAAAGTTAAGTGACTTGCATAGGGTCACATAGTTGGTAAATGAAATTCAGGAGGCAGATTTGAATTTGGGAAAATTCTTCCAGATTTTAACCCTGGCACTCTATGTGTTATGTCACCTAGCTGCCCAGGTATCACCAAATTATTGCCAATTAAAGAAGAACACTTTGAAACCAAGAAGATTGCTTTAATTACTAGGCTACCATATCAATGATTCACCTAATGAACTGGTTTTATTTTAAAATTTCTTTAAGTATTTTCCATATTTTGTCATTTTGTTATAGTATCTTGATGCTTATTTTAGATATAAGGAAATCCAACTCCAATTTATTCTGTACATATCTTTTTTTATATAGCTGGTTGTGTGTTATCTTCCTGCATTAGACTAAATTCCAAGAGAACAGTGGCTGTTTTTTGCCTTTCTTTGTATCACCAGTACTTAGTACAGTGCCTGGCACATAACAAGTACTCAATCCGTACTTGCTAATTTGACAGTTCCAACACGTGAGGTGAATTACATATCAGTATTTAGTGCATTATTTTGATCAACGCATATATTGAACTTATTGAGAAAGCCCAATGATTTAATGAAGAAGTATAACTTCTACCTGTTTCTTACCTATGGGGTTTCTTACCTAGGGGTTATAAAATCTATACTTGGTTGGATGGTGAAAATTCACTTACTAGGAATTAGAATTTGCCAGTTGGGTATATGCCTTTTTTAATACTGCCATCTTTTATTTTTATATTACCTACTTTTCCTAATACAAAATATTCCAGTAGCCTTAGGGAAATTTCAAATTATTAAAGCTTAAAACTTCATGAAGACTTTTAGAATATCCTGTATATCTCTTTATTTCCTCTACCTATCCCCTCCAAATCACCCTCTATAATAAAAAAGAAAAAAAAACTAGCCAACACATCAACTAAGCCCACTATTATATTAAGTATTCTATAGCTCTATCCTCCCTATCCCCCATTTCTGCAAAGAAAGAAGGGAAGTATTTTTTCATATCTCATCTTTGGGGCAAAGGTTGGTCATTATAATTGCAAATCATTTTGTTGATGTCATTCTTTTCATTAACATTATTGTCATCATTATGCTCATCATTTTCCTAGTTTTGCCTACTTCAGTCTGAATCAGTTCATATAAAGTTTGAAAGGCAGAAACTGCCACTTAGGGTGTTAGTTACTAAAACTTGACCCTTTGGCCTTTCCCCTTTCTCCTTTTACACAAATTATTCCCATGCCTTGAATGATCTTTATTTTCTCATCCCTGCTTCTAAGAATCTTTAGCATCCTTTCAGGCTGTTTAAATGCCAGCCCTTTTTTTGGAAGTCTTTCCTGAACTTCCTAATTGTTAGTTCTCTGTCTTCCAAATTATCCTTTATTTACTTACCTTTCTAATAATTGTAAATGAAACTTAAGCTCCTTGAGGGCAGGATTAGTTTATTTACCCCCTAATATCTCCAGGAAAATGCCTTGAACATATGTGAATTAAAAATGCTTCTTGAATTTAACTGAATTCAAGCAGCTCCCTTAAGTCACTCCCATATCATCTCCCATTAAAAGTTTTGGCCATTATTATATTATAATAACAATAACTTCTGAGCATTAGAGGAATCTATGCATTCTTTTGCATACATTTCTGAAGCTCTTAAAGCTGTATTATTTAATTGGGGTTCTCTATTAATTCCCTGGAGATATTGGAGGAACATAAGCCAACTCCACATCATCTTGAATTCCCTTGAGATAGTTTTTCTGAACTGACTAAATCAGTCAAGGAGTCAATAAGCTTTTTTTTTTTTTTTTTTTTTTTGCTTTTTGCTGAGGCAATTGAGGTTAAGGGACTTGCCCAGGGTCACACAGCTAGGGAATGTTAAGCGTCTGAGACCAGATTTGAACCCAGGTCCTCCTGACTTCAGGGCTGGTGCTCTATCCACTGCGCCACCTAGCTGCCCTGAGTCAATAAGCTTTAATTGAATACCTGTTATATATTAACTAACTGCCATGGGAATGCGGAAGAAATGAAAAAAAAAAAAAAAAGAAATATAGTTCCACCTGCTCTCAAGGATCTTCCATTTTAGTATGGGGAAACAAGATTTATATGAAATAATGCAAATCAAATCTTTTTTGTTCATTAAGCTTCAACCCAATATGCTCTCTTTCATGAAATCTTCTGATTTGACAGGTAAAAGCTTTCCTAGAGTCATTATTTAGGGGTATTTTTGTTAATCCTTGTAATGTGTGTCATAATAGTTAATAATAATAAATAATAATGATAACAACTAGCACTTAAAAGATTGCAAAGTACTTTTGTTTCTCATTTGATGTTATCTCATTTGATTCTCACTATAGCCATGGGGAAATAGGTGCTATTAATATTCTCATTTCACATATGAGGAAACCAAGGCAGATAGAAGTTAAATGACATCCCAAGCCTCATAGCTAATAAGTAGAATTGAGATTAGGTCTTTCTGACTCCAAATCCAGTGCCTTATTCTTTGCATTGCCTAGATATCTACTTTATGTCTACTAATTCTCTCTCTCTCTCTCTCTCATCCTCTCTCTCTCTCTCTCTCTCTCTCCCACTCTCTTTCTTTCTCTGTCTGTTTCTCTCTTTGTCTCTCTTTCTCCATATATAATATGTATATATGTACATACATATACACATATAGAGATACATAGACATATATATATATATATATAGTTTGATTGATTGATAGAAATATATATTGGTTGTTATTGAGTGATTTTTTTTCAGTCATATCCAAATGTCTGAGATTCCATTTTGGGGTTCTTTTGGCAATGATATTGGAATGATTTGCCAATTTTTTCTCTATTTCATTTTACATTTAAGGAAACTGAGGTGAACGGAGTTAAGTGACAACCAGGTCACATTACTAGTAAGTATCTGAGGCAAGATTTGAACTTGGTAAGATGAGTCTTCCTGATTCCAGGACCTGCATTCTATCTACTGCACCATCTAGTTGCTCCAATAACTTATAAAACAGAACATACTATTAGAGATTTCTTTTAATTTTTAATGGCAGTAGGTCAGATCTTCCTGACTCCAGGTTTCATACTCTATCCACTATGTTATGTGATTGCTCTTTAAGTGGCATGTTGAATCCTTCCTTCCCTCAAGTAGAATGTAAGCCTCTACTTGCAGTATTACTTTGAACATTTATGTGCCCTGATGAATAAATATGTAATAATAAAATAACAATAATCATATCGATTTATATAATTTCATCTTGAAACACCTTAAACTGTTTCCAAAGCAGTATCAAAATAGTTACCAAAGATCTTTCCTTGACATCCTCCTTAAAAAAAAAAAAACCCTTACTACTACTTCTGTGCATTTGCATAATATATTTTATTGCAGTAATTTATGGAATTGAATTGAAACAATTAAAGAACAACATAAGGTAATATAAATCGTATGGAGTTGTGTAGTTCAGACTAAAAATAGTACAAGGAAGCGGAGATGAATGAAGGATAGAACTGAAAGTGAAGACTTCCTATACAACAGAGACCTTGAAGGACAGGAAATTTCTGGACAGTTGAAAGGGAGAGAAGGCAATTCAAGTGAAAAGAATGATACTAACAAAGCAAGAAAGCAGCAAGTGTTATATATGACTCCAGGAAAAGAATAGCAGGGACATCAACCTAATTCCATACAAAGTGCTCTAAGAAAAATTGAGGAGAGAGAGTTCATTCAACTGTGGGATTGGCCACAGACCTTATCTGGACAATAAGGGAAGAAAGAATTTTGACAGGTAGCGATATCAGCAAAAAGATATATTTGAGATGTGAGATTTTAACATCAAACAGAACAAAGACGGGAGAATTCAGGGTGCTGTAGACTATGAAGTCAAGTAGTAGAATATAAGACCATAAAGGTTAAATTGGAACCTGGTTATAGAAGGCCTAAAATATAAAATAGTTTATATTTTATTCTGGATTCCAATACTGATCCTGACTCTTTGGTAGTTCTGCAACTGGTACATGAAAATCTCTTGAGCCTCAGTTTCCTTGTGTGTCAATTGGGGATATCATCCATATCACAGAATTTCTCATCAGATTAAGTGAAATATTGTTTGTAAAAGTACTCTTGCAATTGTAAAGTACAATAATATGACAATTTCAGAATAATAATTGTTACTAATAAGTAAAAGGGTGTTGCAATCTTACGTTCCTGTTGGAAATTTATTTATTTGAATATTTCTCTGCTTGATGGGCTCTGGTGATTTATGGAACAGTTATTTTTCATCTATCTGTCTAGCCCACAGAATTATAGTAATTTAGAAGCTTTCTTGTAGATGTGAAAAGTAAATTTTACTTATAATTTCAATGAGTGTTTGAAAGGGAGTTTGATAATTGTTACTCCAAACCATTATGTCAATAATAAATATAAGATATAATAATAAACATCTATGAAGACTTTGCCTAATGGAATCCCAGAAGGAGCATTCAGAGAGCTCTGTTTGAAATGTTTTATTCCCCAAATAATCCAGGAGATTCAACTGGAGGCTAGAAATAACCACAGGAGCATGAGGATATACATTCCTTCATAGTATATCTAATCTCTTACTTCACGAAGTCATTGCATTTTCTATTCATTATAAAATATGCTAATTTCAAATACATGTAAATGAAAATAGGCATAATAAAAACAATTATCCATTTTCCAACCTTCCTTCCATATATGTACTCAAAGGTTTGTGTCATACAGATAATTCCCAGCTGTGTGAATAAAACAAAGAAATTGTGCTCTTCTGGTTAGATTGGCTACAAGAGAAGGATTTATTTCAGAGGAGGCAGACTTCTTCCTTTAGCTTTATAAGCAATCTGGCTTTGTGTGCTTGTTTATGGATGGGTGCTACTTTCACAATTCAGCACTAATGTTTAATTTGTGATTGCAGAGGTTGCACATATAATTCTCATTATTCCCAAGGGGATTTTTTCCCAAATAACACACTAAAGAACAGGCTAAAAATTTTGCCTCACTATCATTTATAGTTGCATGTTACACAGCATTATAACACTGGTGAAGTCTTAAAGTATTAGATAGTATTATTCCTCCCACACTCAGGATACCCATATTTCAGTGATAATACAGGAATTCTATGGTAGAGTTATACAGAATGAGAAGTCACCCCCTGGATACTTTTTCATTTTAGTGGCATGCCATTAGCATCTTAAATATTTCCAATTGAGCATAGGAAAGTTCATAAGGGGATAAAAATAACAATAATAATGTCAGATTTATACAAGGTCTCATTCTGAAAAACCTTAAGCTGCTTCCAAAGCAGGATTGGACTGGATACTAATCAAATCTCTTTCCTTGTTTCAGTTTCACCAGAAAAAAATTAAAAATAAACGTTGCCACTATGCATTTACATAAAATCTTTTATTACAGGGCTTCATCATGCTTTCTAAATGCAATAACATTTTTTATTTGGATTGAAAAATTTCATCTTTACTTTCACTTTTGTTTAATTTTTTTCTTTCTCCTTTGTCTCTTTTTCCTCCTTTCATTCGTTCTTTTCCTCATTTTTCTATCCTCTTCCTTCCTTCCCTCTTTTTTTCCTATTCTTTCTTCTTTTCCTTCTTTCTGATTTCCTGTTTTCTTTTTTAATAGCACATGAACTTTGCAGCCACACCCACATTATTCTTTAGCCACCTTCCTCACATCCCTGCCACCAAAACTCCTTTGAGTTGTCCAACTCTCACAGAATAGCATGCACGTAGTCTTGTATGTACGACTTCTTTTCCTCTTTATGCTTGTTTTCTTAACCCATTTGACTGTAATCTTCTTGAGAGCAATAACTTGTCTACATTTGTATTCTGCTCATTGGCCTGTGCCTTTCACACATGTGTTCTCTTTCTCTTCTCAAAGCTACCTATCAAAGACATTGTCTTCTGCCATCCAATTATAATTGACTTACAATCTGTCATTTCACTTCTTGTATGCAAGTCACTGTTGGTAATATACTACCATTTATTTGTATCTATCACATGCCTTTTTATTGCCCTTTGAGTCACCAGAAATTTTGAATCTTTTGACCTCTTGATTTCTCAGGATTGTAGCCATAAGGCATAATGGGAAAATGTTGGCTTAAGAAATGGACCTTTGTGAAATCAGCAGAACCAGGAGAACATTATACACAGCAACAAGACTATATGATGATCAATTTTGATGGACATTGTTCTCTTCAACAATGATGTGATTCAAACCAGTTGTGCTGCGATGAAGATAGTCATATACATCCAGAGAAAGGCCTGTGGGAACTGAGAGTGAACCACAACACAGCATTTTAATGCTTTCTGTGAATATTTCCATGCATTCTGTTTTCCTTCTTAGGTTGTTTTTTTTTTTTTTCTTCTTCTCTTTCTAGATCTGATGTTTCTTGTGCAGTAAGATAACTGTGTAGATATGTATACATGTATTATATTTGTCATATAATTTATCCTATCTAGCATGTATTGGATTACCTGTCATCTAGGGGTGGGGGGTAGGGGGAAGGAAAGGAAAAGTTTGGGAAAAAAAAGTTTTTTTGCAAAGGTCAAAAAAAAAACAATATTGAATAGTAATGGTGATAGTGGGCAATCATTTCACTCCTGATTTTTTTGAAATGGTTCTAATTTGTCCCCATTACATATGTTTGCTGATGGTTTTAAATAGATGTTACTGATCATTTAAAAAAAAAAAGAAATGGACCTTTGCTGGAAGTAATATTTTTTCTTCAAGTGCTTCTGGACCAGTCTATAGAAGTATGGAAATATATAAGAACTACACCCATCTCTTTAGTTAAGACTGCATTTTATACATAAGAGGGTTAGGCCAGGGGCTCTATCTATATTTGTGGTAACAAAGTTGTTAAAGGGAATAAAAAGACATTCATGAACAAGAGTAATATAACTAGCTTTCTGGAGTTCCCAATTGAGTTTTGAGAAAAACATTTATGTATATGTTATGTGTGAATATAGGACGCCAATGTATAGTGAATTACACATCCTAGAATATTAACTAAGAATCATTCTCCCCAGTGATTGAGAAGCTGCATTATCAGAATATCACTAAACTCCTTTACATTATTCTTTTAAAGACGAGGATGCTCAGTTTATAATTAGTATGAAAATTCAAAGAAATGCTCAAATGCATCTTTTTACTTATTTTTTTAAGTTTAAACCTTTAGAAAGTGATTTTATTTAATTTTTGCCTTATTTATTTATATGTGCATGTTATATATATATATATATATGGATATATGTGTATACATACACATACATGCATATGTCTATAAATATGCACATGTATACCTCTTGCTTCCCCTTTCCCTAAATTCAACAACAACATGTCATTCTACATTTGAAGTCCATTGTTTCTCAGGCAAGAATTGAATAATAAGTTTTATTTTCATTTTTTGGCATTATGGGTTAGCAGTGTATTATTCTGAGTTCTAATGTCTTTCAAAGTTGTTTTTTATAATGATGCTGTCACTGTATAAATTGTTCTTTTAATTACGATCAGAAAAAAAAAAGTTTTAGAAAAAAGTGTTTAGGGGAAAAAAAGGTTTTGAGTCCTTTACCAAGATTTTCACTTATGAATCCGTAACTCAAAAAGGGAAGAAAGCCAATCAAGCATTGTAGAATTGGTGTGGATTTCCTTGTAGCTTTTTTGCATTTCATTAAGCCTGTCTAGGTTATTTATCTCATGAGTCAACCAAATCTCCAGGATGATTTCAATATGTTTTAAATAAAAACTAGTCTAAGTTGCATGAAGGGAAACAGAATATTCTTTCTATAACAGGTCCTTTCCAGTTCTTAGATTATATATTAATTTTGTTTCATTACTAACCCAAAACATTTGATTTAAATATGAGATTCTCTGAAGCAGATGAGAATTATTCATAAATATGGCAGTAGTTTTATTATTTTCATGATACTTTAAAAATGCTGGAAAAACAACAACGTTTGTTTAATTAAACTTTCTACAATAACTAGGTTTATGCCATTCATGCAATAAACTTTTATTCACTGAATATCTCCTGGTTCCAGCAATTAGTACAGTTTCTAGCACAAAATAATCATTTTTAATAAATGTTTTATGACCATCAGCTTCATGCTCTTTTTTACTACATTATATAAGTCTGAGATAAGTATTAAGCTAGATAAGATATGAATCCTCAAACTAATAGATAAAATTCATATAGATAAATATAATGTCAATTGCAATGTAGGTATAAGGAAAATATATTTTAAGGGTTTTTGTAATTATGGAAAATATTTCCACGTTAGTCATTTTGTATAAGAAGAACTGAACAAAAGAAAAAAATGAAAGAAGGAAAATGAAAAATACTCTCCTGGGGTAGTAGAGTATTTTTTTTAATCAATAGTATTTCTTTCTATGGAGGCAGATGAGATGCTTCATTATTAATCCTTTGGGATTGTATTAGAGTATTGTATTACTAAGAATGACTAAATCATTCATCAAACAATATTGCTGTTACTCCTGGTCTTGTTTGCTTCACTATGCATCAGTTAGTATAAGTGTTTTTCAGGTTTTTTTTTTCTGAGATCATTCTGCTTGTCATTTATTTTAGCATAATAATATTCCAATACAATCATATACTACAGTTTTTTTAGCCATTCCTCAATTGATGGGCATCCCTTTGATTTCCATTTCTTAGCTACCACAAAGAAAATACTACTATAAATGTTTTTGTATAAATAGATCCTTCCCCCTTTTGGGAGAATGACTTGGGATATAGACCTAGCAGTGATATTGCTAGATTAAAAGGTATGCACAGTTTTATAACCCTCAGAGTATAGTTCCAAGCTCTCCTGAATGGTTAAATCAGTTTATCACTCCATCAACTGTTCATTAATGTCCAAGTTTTCCCACATCCTCTCCATTATCCAATATCTTTCTTTTCTGTCACATTAGCCATTCCGATAGTCATAAGGTAGAACCTAAGAGTAGTTTTAATTTGTATTTTTCTGATCAATAGTGATTTAGAATATTTTTTTACATGACTATAGATAACTTTCATTTCTTTATCAGAAAACTGCCTGTTTATATCCTTTGGTCATTTATCAGTTGTGGAATGACTTATATTTTTTCATATAAATTTGACTTTGTTCTCTATGTATTTGAGAAATGATGTCTTGGCAGCTAGTTGGCACAGTGGATAGAGCATCAGCCATGAAGTCAGGAAGACCTGAGTTCAAATATGATCTGACACTTAACATTCCCTAGCTATGTGACTCTGAGCAAGTCACTTAACCCCAATTGCCTAAGCAAAAAAAAAAAGAGAGAGAGAGAGAGAAATGATGTCTTTATCAGAGATACTTGTTTCAAAAATGTTTTCTCCAGCTTTCTACTTTCCTTATAATTGTTTTCATTGATTTTGCTTTAGAACAAAAAGTCCTAAATTCTTCTCTTATCCATAAATTTGGATTATGCTCTCTTGATTTGCTAATGTATCACTCTTTATGTGTAAATCATGTATTCATTTTGAACTTATCTTGGCATACATTGTGAGGTACTGCTCTAAAATTAATTTTTGTCACGCTGTTTTACATTTCATCTTGAAAAACAAATATAAAGTAAATCATAATTTATAGTAAGGAAATGAATGGAAGGAAGGAAGGAAAATGAATATTTCCAGCTTTAAGGGACTGGGCATCAGTTAGTTCTTGAACTGGTATGGAAGGTTGCCTAGAATGTAAATAGAATAAAATAGAGGGATAGATAGGTAGCCCTTGGTAGGCTGAACATCATTTATTTGCCCAGCAATATAACATCTTATGGAAGGCATAGAAATGATTTTGAGTCCAATTATCAAATTAAATGATGCAGCTAGGTGGCACAGTAGACAGAACACTGGGACTGAAATCAGAAACACTCATTTTCCTGAACTCAAATTCAGCCTCAGATACCTACTAGTTCTGTGACACTGGACACATTTTTTAACCCTGTTTGCAACAGTTTTCTCATCTATAAAATGAAATAGAGAAGGAAATGCCAAACCACTCTAGTATCTTTGCCAAGAAAATTCTGAATTGGGGGGCAGCTAGGTGGTGCAGTGGATAGAGCACCAGCCCTGAAGTCAGGAGGACCTGAGTTCAAATCTGCTCTCAGACACTTAACATTCCCTAGCTGTGTGACCCTGGGCAAGTCACAACCCCAATTGCCTCAGCAAAAAGCAAAAAAAAGCTCTTTGCAACAAAGAATTGTCTCAAACCAGTTCCAATTGTTCACTGAAGAAAACCATATACACCCAGAGAGAGGGATATGAAATATGGACCACAATGTAACATTTTCATGATCTCTATTGATGTTTGCTTGCATTGTGTTGCCTTTCTCTGATTTTCTTTTTTTTTCTTGTAGATAGGATTTTTCTTGCACAACTTGTCAAGTATTTCAATATTATTGACATGTAGTGAACTTCCTGCCATCTAGGGGAGGGGCGGGGACTGGGGGTAAAAGTTGTAATGGAGAGCCTTGTAAAGATCAATGCTGGGGAACTATCCATACATATGTTATACAAATAAAAAGCTTTAATAAAAAATTAAATTAAATTAAATTTTTTTTAAAAAGCAAAAAAAAAAAAGAAAATTCTAAATTGGCTCACAAGAGTTGGATGCAGCTGAAATGATCCAACAATAACAACTTCATATTAAAAATAAAAAATTTTGAATGAGTGAATTCTAGATTTCTTTTGATGTATTATATATGGGAAATTCCCCTCTATTAATGAATTTCAGTTTCTGTTCTGCAATTTATAACCTTAAATATTTGCCGAGGACACTGGGGTTGAGTGACTTGTTCATGGCTTATAGCTAGCATATGTCAGAGGCAGGACAAGTAACTAAAACAAATTGGTTCCCTTGTCCATAAAGCCTCTTAGGATATTTTCTGTCTATGACACATTAGCTGTATCACCATGGATAAGTCACTTAATCTAAATGTAAGGATAGTGCCTTCACTCTGTTAATTCATTTTATTTATCACCTATATAACTTACTCAGTTGTGTGTGTGTGTGTTTGAATGTATACATATATATTTAATGCTTTCCCCCTCATTCAGTTGTCAGTTCCTTGACAACAGGGACATCTTTTACCTCTTTTGTATCCCTAGGGCTTATCACAGTGCCCAACACCTTACATATGTTCAAAATGTTTGTTAATTGATTATTTCTAACAACTTTTTAGAACTTATTTGCTAAGTTGTAGAACAGGTTTCATTCTGCATTATTGGAGGGAATCAATACCAGGAGATCTTATAGATCCTTAATATAGTCCCATATGTTTTGTGTAATTATTTGTGCAGATGAGAAACTAATCTGTAAATTATAGTCTGTGTCTTGCCCATGGTTAGTCATACAGTTAGTGCATGGAAGAGGCTGGACTTGAACCTGTATCTTTCTGACAACAAAGCTACGCCTTAATCTACAACATAGCACTTTCTCTAATTTCCTCTGATGTTCAATAGTTGAGGGAAATTCCATACAAGATTTCCCCATATTGATGGAATTACTGGTCAAGATAAAGTGTTTGATCTATCATCCCTCCATCCCTCCATCTATGTATCTATATATCCATCCTTCTATCCATCCTTCTAACTATCTATCTACCTATCTATCTATCTATCTTTGATATCTATCATCTAAACATGAAATATATAGATGCATATCTGTATCTGTACATATATATACACATATAAACACATATGTAATATTTTTATCTCCCAGTATCTAGATATTATTATCTTTGATACTTCAACCAAATAGCTATGTCTAATACTTCAGATATGGCTATATTTGATAGTGATATGGTACATATGTATATACACACACATCCTATATATACACTATTGATCAAACTAATTTTTAAAGGGTAATTTTCAATGTAGTCAGACATTCCCTGGCACAGCTGTACTGTGCAAGCTTTGTGATTACCAATTTAAAGTTAGAATTCCTGCTTCTGACCTGTTGTTTTATTTTGTTCTTCAAACCGTATTCCTGGAGGCTTCCCCCTCCCTCTGTGGTTTTATATCTTTTTCTCTTGAGTATATACATAACCTATTTGTTTGGTTACTTAGACTGAGGCTTCAGACCAAGGAATTGGAAGTTGCAGCCTCTTGACAGCCAATGCTTTATTCTTCCATCATAAAAAGGATCCTAAGTAAAGAACACCAGCAGTGACTTGTGTAGCTTCTGGGCATTTTTTTGTTCTTGTGATCTAAAGTCCACTTATTGTGTTTTCTGTTATTTGGAGGTCATCAAACTTTGATCACTAGGGGGTAGTATGGGGCTTTGCCTTGATCTTGTAGATCACAATGTAGGCTTATTTTACAATATATGTACAAATATGTACTGCGTATATGTGTATGTGTGAGTATGTTATAAGTAGGTAAATAGATAGAAAAGCTGATTTTAATATTATACAAATGTGTGATCTATTTGTATCAGTGGATTATGTTTAAGAATATTAAAATTTAAAACATAAAAATAATTTTTCAAAATAATGTTCACTTCTGAATGAAGAGAAAACTCTGGAAGTCAACTTTTTACAATTCCTTTAAGCAGGATCTGAATAATGACCTGGTTCCCAATTTCACCTTTGGGGATCAAATATATACTTGATTTATAATGGACTACAACCTACAAATATGATGGCAGGGTGGAAAAATGGGAGTACTCTATGTAAATATTTAATAAATTTTTACTGTATCCTTAATGACAAGGTTAATTAGACTCTAGTCTTTTAAAGGGATTATAATCTCTTTTGAAAATGTAAATGACTTCATCCATGAGTGGTTAGAAGTCACTCTTCTTTTTCCTGATTGAGACTTCTGACATACATACTTCTCACATCACTTACCCTTCCCTTGTAATATTGTCTTTTTTTTTCTTGCTAAATCTGCAAGAATCGTATGAATTTGATTTTTTTGTGAAAAAGCAGATTTCCTTTCTACTTATGCTTATCTTTGTGGTTCTATGAGTATATCAAAATTGCCCTTCATGTTCTTTTTCCTCTCCCCTTACCCTTTCATTTTATTTGCTTTAGCAAAAAAGATTAAGGAAAAACAGTATGCTGAGTAATTTTTATTTACATTCAAAAATATAGACAACAAACATATTCAGGCCACAAAGTTGAACTAGATTGCTCAATGACATCCAAAAGTGATATGTTCCATCTTCCACTAATTCACACTGTAAATGATAAAGATCATTCATTCATTCGTTTGTTCATTCAACATATAAATGATTCCGACGTATTTAGCATTGTACTAACTCTCTGGGTACTTCCCTTTTCTTTTTCCTAAATTGCTTTATATTAATATGAATTCTTAATACTAAGTTTCTCCTCCCCCTTTTGCCTATTCTTATTCTTCTGCATGTTATACCCTTCCAGAGTCATTCGTAGTCACAGAGTCTATCTCATCAGGTCTCAAGAGTACCTCTAAGGTAAAAGTTGCCTTTTTTGCATTAAGATTTTCTACCTCATTTTTTTGGTTTCTTGTCCTTTTTTTGCATTTATATATAGACAAATGAAGTTGTGAGTTTTATTGACATATCCAGTTTTGGGATTTGCCTACTGTGAATTTGTTTGTTTCTTCTATTCTTTTTCATTTACTGTAGGAAAAATAATATTCTCTCAAATGGTTCCTCTTCTTCTGCATCAAACTTGATGGATCTAGCTAGGTAGGCACTTTTCTTCATTCTTTTTTGCATGTGTTTTGTGCCTTATTGATTAGAATTTCAAAATTGCAGAAAATGTATTTTTTTTACCAGCCCTTGTTAAGTATACTCCAGCCTTGGCCAACAGCTTATCATTTCTGAATTTTAAGTAATATAAAGAAATTCAAGTCCCACATCACTTAAACATTCATTAATTTTCTTAATGTGATAGTATCAGTGATCCACATTAATATTTTACTTCAAGACATTTTTGAGGCTCTAAAGAATGCACTGGCAACATAGGAATAAGAAGAATAGGAAAATTTTCCACCTATTTTACAAGATTTCCATTGCATTCTTTAACATTTTCAGGTACCCCACTCATTTGTCAAATATTTGGAGACTACCTGAGATCTTGAATAAAGTATATGAACTGCAAAGGAATTTTAGATACTTTCAATTCATACTTTGATATTTTACTGCTGATAAAAACCACCCAGAGTGTTAACAAAGCCCTTGAGCAATTTGTGAAGCCTGAGCAACTGGATGGTGAAAATCCTTATAAATGTAGAAAGTATCCAAAGAAGTCTCCAACTTCAAAGAGGTTTATTATACACAGATATTTCTAATATTTTAAACTTATCTTTGGAAACCTTTTGCAAATTTCAATGGCTGAAAAATATGGATATGAAAATCCTTAGGTATCCTGATATATATGTCCATATATATATGTTGGCCTAAAAAAACAAAGATCAATTGTATATGCTCAGCATATAGTGGTTGTTCCTATTGTCTTTCACTGTCAAATAGATCTATACTACTAGTTACATAAAGGTTAGTTGTAGGCGATTCAACAAACATTTAATATTCCAGGCACTGTGCTTTGTATTAGTGATATAGTGGTGTCTTTGCATCTACCAGTGACAATCAATCAATGCTTAATCAGCAAAATATTCTTCTTTATATCAGGTCTCATAATCAATCAATTATTGGGAATTTCTTAAGGTCTTACAATGCACCATGCAGTGTGTTGGATATGTAGGAATATGAAGACAAAAGGGACCTCAGAGATGTCCTTTTGGGTAAAATAATAGTATACATATAAATATATGTGAATGACATGCAAAGTTAATTCAAGCCAAATTTAGTGGAGAAGCACTTATCAAAACTGGGGAAGGAGGAAAATCTTATGAAGAGATAAACTCAGCTTAAACTGAGCTCTGAAAGAACTGAATGACTGTGAAGAGTGAGTGCATTCCAGATTTGGGGATAGCCTGTGCAAAGACATGGATATGGAAGATGATTTGTTGGTGTGAGAAAACACCTGGCCAATTTGGCTAGGCTGGAGAGGACATAAAGGAGATATATATGTTAGAAATCTGGAAAGGCAGTTAAGTTGTTGAGGTTTTAAATGTTAAGCGGCAGAGTTTACATATGATCCTTTGAACAATGGGAAGACACAGGGGGTTTACTGAGCCAAGAAATGATATGATCTGCTTTAGGAATATCATGTTGGTACTTGTATGAAGTGCAGATTGAAGGGGAAACACTTGAAACAAGAACAATTAGGAAGCTATTGTAATAGTCCAAGTCAAGTCAACAAACATTGATTAAGTACTTATTATGAATCAATTATTTTGTTTAGTCTTACAAGAAGCAATGAATGCTTAAACAAGATTGGTGGCTATGTGAACATAGAGAAAAGAATGGATAAAAGAGATGCTATGAAAGTAGAAACTGTATCCTTAACTGGATATATGGGTGAAGGTGAATGAAAGACAGAAATAAGCATATTTCATCTACTAGCATAGTTAAATTCTGAGACATTATTTTGTCTTCTGTAAAAATAGATATAGAGAAATAATTAAATCCTTACTGCATAAAGGTATTGTGATAAATGCTTAAAATTTAAAACAATAAGAAAATAAGACTGTCCCTACTCTCAAGGAACTTTTCCGTTTTTCTTTTTATTTCATTAAGTTTTTTTTATTTTCAAAATATATGTATAGATAATTTTCAACATTAACCCTTGCAAAAACCTTGTGTTCCAAATTTTTCTCTCCCTTTACCCCTATCACCTCTCCTAGATGGCAAGTAATCCAATATATGTTAAAAAACGTGCAGTTCTTCTATACATATTTCCACAATTATGCTGCACAGGAAAGATCAGATCAAAATGAAAAAAAATGAGACAGAAAACAAAATGCAAGCAACAACAAAAAGAGTTAAACTATTATGTTGTGATCACACTTAAATCCTCATAGTGCTCTCTGTGTGCAGATGGCTCTCTTCATCACAAGACAATTGGAACTGGCTTGAATCATCTCATTGTTGAAAAGAACCACAACTATCAAAATTGATCATTGTATAATCTTGCTGTTGCCATGTATAATGATGTCATGGTTCTACTCACTTTACTTAACATCAGTTTATATAAGTCTCTGCAAGCATCTTTGAAATCATCCTAAACTGATCATTTCTTATAGAACAATAATATTCCATAAAATTCATATACCATAACTTATTCAGCTATTCTGCAACTGATAGGCATCTACTCAGTTTCTAGTTTCTTGCCACTACAAAGAAGGCTGCCATAAACATTTTTGCACATGTGGGTTCTCAAGGAAGTTTTCCTAATGGGGAAGAAAATAAAGAAAGGGATAGAGGATGATCAGGAATGGAGATGAAGTGAATTGAAGAGTGAGCTGGGAGAAAAATGAGAAAAAATATAGAGGAGCAAAATAATTGTAAATAACTATATCAAAAGATCATTATGAGGCTTAAATGAGAAAATATAAAGTTGTTTCTAGACTAAAAAAACATCTAAATGTCAGGTGATTTTTAAAACCAGATCTATGATTCTATTGGTATATCTAACTTCAGTGAGAAAACTTCTGAAAATGCAGAACAGTGCTTTGTTCTACTATTTAGAGATTTGTCTTGGTGTAGTGAAAAGATGAATGATTTGGCCAGAGTAACACAGACAGTATGTGTTGGAGAAGGGTAATGCAGATGACAATACTCTATCTAATACACCATGGTTGCGACTTTTAAGGGACATTTTGGTGGCACAGTTGATAAAGTTCTAGATTTAAAAGTTTTGAATGCATAACTTTATGATCTTTCTTGAATCAGTTATGAACTGTAAGCAAATCATTTAATCTCTTTCAACCTAAGTTTTCTCATTGGTAAATGGGAATAATAATAGTATCTATCTCACAAAATTGTTATTAAAATCAAATGAGATAGTTTTTATATAAAATGCTTTAGAAACATTAAAGTGCTACATAAATATTAGTGTTTTTTTTAAATAAAGGTCAGTAATTGCTATCATTTTTGGATAAGAGATTGCTATCTATAAGACAAAGGGTGATATGAACATATACAAGTTACCTCTGGGATCCATGGCCATTGTGATGTAATTAAGAATGGAGCTTTCATAAAAGTGGCATAATATCCCCTACCAAGTTTGAGAATATTAAAAACGCTAATTCAATCCAACCAACATCGATTAATTGACAGCTGTGTGCAATGTCTTGTACTAATCCTCTAAAGGAACAAAGACAAGAATGGAAACAAGATAAAACAAAAAATTTCACCTACTTCAAAATCTCTCTTAGAATGTGAAATAGGCCATCTAGATATTTAAATTCATGACATTTCTGTAAATAAACCATTCAGTCAAAAAACATTGTTAAGTGCCTATGACATGCCAGGTTTAGGGCTGAACATTGAGAATACAAGGTGGTTAAAGTCCAGCATCAGTGACAGTTTCTAATGTGTTGTCTGAATGGTTTATCTCTATGCAGAATAATCAAATGTGGGGTGATTTGGGGAATTTTATTAAGACTAAGAGAAAGCTCCCATATCCTTCCCCTAGTCTCTTATTATCATAGAAAATAATTTTGTTTTTATATTAATCTTCAATATCTTTTTTCAGTATAGCTTTTTAAAAAATACATTTTTCAGGTCCATAAGTATCAACTTAGTGGTATTTAGATTTTTTTATATATATAGATATGGCATGTACATGCAGCTGGATGAATTACAGTCATAAGGCCATTGAAATAATTTTCAATTTTTGTAATTTCCAGGAAAAAGATGCTTAATATCATTCAATTTGACTGCAAAATCTTTATTCTAGAAGTAACAGGAATGTCAACACTGTCATTTTCTTGTTATTTGCTTGTGCTTCCATTATTAGTATTGTCTTCAATTCATGGTTTCTTTGTATGAAACTTCCCTCTTTAGGAAGTTTGATTTATTTAAAACTACATAAGGTAATCCTTAAATCTACATAAACAACATATGTAAACAGCAATATGTAGCAATAAGCTGAAAGGAGAGGAATGATTGAAGGTGTCATTGTCAGTTCCTTGTAAGTTGGGAAACTCCTATACTTCCCTCAGGCTGTTGCAAGTACCATATGGGTGTGATAACTATCTGACATGCTGAGATGTTTTAGATAAGAAAAAAATTACAAAAAACTCAATGAATTATCTCATACTGGGCTCACTCCAATTTGGAAACCTTTGCTCTGTATCACCTGAATAAAATCAAAAATAGATGAAGCAAGAGAAAAACAGCATGACATGGAGATATATTATGTATATGATAGGGAGACTTCACTTAATTATCCAGGTATTATCCAGATATCTATTAGAATATTCTTTCTGCCAAAAATGAAATAATTAATAATATTTTGGTTTTCTTTAAAAGAAAATTTCATTTTTCAAAATTTGGAGGAAACAAGGATTGGGTAAGGGGGTAGGGATGGACTGTTATTTTAGACAGGTCACACCAACAAAGAATTGTTTTGCTGCTCTAAAAATGATGGGGATCTTGGTGTGACAAAAGAAATATGATAGCATCTCTATCATATGGGTTGGGTTAAGTTTATCCTTAAAAATGAGAGAAGCTATTTCCAAACCTTGATTGTTCTTGAGCAAGAGTATCAGATTCAAAAAGAAACAATGCAACTACTCTATATTTAAGGATTGCATATTGACTTAATTTTGTTTTTCTTTTTTATTTGATAATAGCTTTTGATTTTCAAAATATACGCAAAGATAGTTTTCAATATTCACCCTTGCAAAATCCTTTCCCCATTCCCCCTCCCCTAAAAAAGTAAACAATCCAATATAGTTTAAACATGTACAATTTTTTTTAATTTTCACCTTTATCATGCTCCACAAGAAAAATCAAATCAAATTTGATCAAAAAGGGAAAAAACTGAGAAAGAAAAAAAGCAGTGAAACAATACAAAGGTGAAAATACTGGGTTGTGATCTACATTTAGTTTCCATAGTCCCCTCTCTAGGTACAGATGACTTCCATCACCAATCTATTAAAGTTGTCCTAATCACCTCATTGTTGAAAAGAGCCACATCCATCAGAAATGACCATCATATAATCTTGTGGTTGCTGTGTACAATGTTCTCTTGGTTCTATTCCCTTCACTTAGCATCAGACATGAAAGTCTAGGCCTTTCTGAAATCATCCTGCTAATCATTTCTTAAAGAACAATAACATTTCATAATATACATATACCAAAACTTATTCAACCATTCCCCAACTTATTGGCAATATTGACTTAGTTTTAAAACGTAATGTTATATGTTTTATTGTTTTCTTACTTATTTTGTTTAAATATTACCTGATTACATTTTAATTTGATTTGAGCTGTACTCATGAATGTTGTAGGTTGCATGCAGACTGGAGATCTAAGTATATATCCCAAGAATACAAAGATCAACCCAAGAAAGACTCAGTGCTCCAAAGATTTGATGGATGTACCACAGGTAAGACATGTTTTCATATGAAAATATGAAAGGTTACCTCTGTTTGGGGCATCTAGGTGGTACAATGGATAGAATGTCAGCCATGAAGTCAGGACAACTCCTCTTTGTGAGTTCAAATCTGGCTTTGGATACTTAATAGCTATGTGATCCTGGGCAAATCACTTAGTCCTGTTTGCATTAGCTTCCTCATCTTTCAAATGACCTGGAGAAAGAAATGTCATCTTTGTCTAGAAAACCCCATTTGGGGTCATGAAGAGTTGATTATGACTAAAAAAAATGACTAAACAACAAACAAAACATCTACAAAACTTGGGTAAGGAGACAATTTCATAACAGAATTTGTGACAGAGGAGAAGAAACCTGGATATAGTCTGGCTTAATCCTAGATTTTTGGAAAACATGTTTCTAAATATTCATAAAACAGCAAGATACTTGTAAATGTTAACAACTGTATTTCTATATTATTAATATTTTCCCAACACTTTCTTTAATCCAGTCAATCAGCAACAATAACAATAAATCAACTCCTGATTTTTGTAGCATTTGTTGATTTAAGAGGTATGAATGCATCAAAAAATTTAACAATAAACTCTTTGTAGTTGCAGGTAATGCCAGTTCATTTCTAAATAGAATAAATAGTAGATAGCAGCAAGCTAGAGTCTGATATTTTTATTTTAAGGTTTGGAAAATGCTTTATAAATTATTTTTATCCTCACAATAGACCTGGGAGGTTTTCTAATTATTTCTATAGCAATTTTATATATGGGGAAATTAAGATTAATAGAGCTTGCTGATTTGCCTATGTATGGCTATTAAGTGTCAGCACTGGGATTTTAATGTAAGTTTCAATTTACTCCAACTCTATTTTCCATTTCATTACACCATGATGCATCTGATGGACTAAAATTCTCCAGAAGTCAGTTCAGAGGAGATTATTGGATCATCTGATCCCAGATCTAGACCTGGAAGAGACCAGAAGCCATCTACTCTAATTTTTTCATTTTGCATGTGAGGAAATAGACAAAGAGAGAGATTAATTTATTTGGGTAAGGTCACATTGGAATCAGAGTCAGGATTTGAACTCATGATCTCTGATTTTGGATTCAAGGTCTTCTCAGTATTCTAGAATGAAGACATAGAAACAGTTTGTTAGAGGAAGAAAAGAGGGAATTTAAAACAAAGACTGCTACAGTAACTCATTTACTAGCTTAGAATTTTTTTAAAGCACATATATGGGATGGAGGTAGTAGATCACTTTGGACAAAACATACAATCATCATAGACTTTGCTATTTGTCCAGATCAGAAGGAGCTGAGAATGGTGAGAAAAGCAAAGGACATCAAGATTCCATAACTTTTTTAGTTAGACTGGGAGTTTAAAAAAAAGATGAAAGAAATGTTTCTATTTTTGCCCAGGATAAGGGGGGAAATGTTAATGCCTTTAAAGGATTCCAGAACAATTCAACTCCCATTTGCTCCTACATTTACTCTTTGGTTTAGAAAAGATAGAAAGAAAAGGGGGGGATTTAAAAAGAGATGATTTCTAAAAAAAGCTTGAGATCATGCAAAATCCCTTAACTGTCCTTGACAACTCTAAGTAACTAATCTCCAAGAAACAATGCTATGGAAAGCATAAAGAACTGATATTTGTAATTTCTGGATCACTGCCAGAAATATTTTTCAAATAATAGGGAGAACAAGAAGATAGCTCAGGTTTAATGAAGAAATATCTCTTTTTACAAAAGGGAACAGAATAAAATTTGTGAGCCATAAACCATTGAGTTCTGGAGAATGAGCAAGCCTAAATACAGAGATATTCATAATTGGCTACTCAGTCCTAGAGAAGGAATTCTTTGGTGACTCATGAAGCACATAAAATACTGGGTAGTTGTAAGTCTTTTAATAACAAAAAATTTTATATGTAACTTTAAGTTTTTGGAAAGCACTTTACAAATATTTCATTTGTTCTTTAAAATAACCTTGGGAGAGAGATACCTTTATCATTCCCATTTTATAGATGAGAAACTTAAAGCAGAGGAAATTTAAGCAATTTGCCTAGAGTCACACAGTTGACCTTGGACTTGAACTCAGGTCTTTCCAAATTCAGGCTATTATCCACTGTACTATTGAGCAGATTCCTGGACCCACATTCAAAATCTGTCCAGCTTAGTAGTACTTCCCATAGTTTATAGACTATCACCACCCACGTTGGACTATCCCTCAGAAGCATTAACATTTTCCCATTTATCTGAGCAAAAAGGCAGAACTCTTTTTTCAATCTCTTTGTTTTTTTAAACTCCCAATCTAGCCTCAAAAGCCATGACATCTTGATGCTGACAATGTTGAAAAGAGCACTTTCTATATATGAGAAACAGACAGCAAAATGCCAATTTCTCATGCAGTCAAAAGGTGTTTTTAAAGATTTTCATTGTGAATTGAATCAAGATTCATTACATTTTAAAATTCAGAGTTAAACTTCGAAGCCAGTTAAGAAAGATTTGAAGAGTCTGGTGAGTCTGCTCTCAAAAAAAAAAAAAAACTTTTGCTACAAGAGTGGAGAATTGAAATATCAGAATTTATAGTGCTGACTATAAAGCCAAAATTTTATCAGATGTTCTCTAAATGATAAGTGGTAAAAAGATACCAAGAGGCAGATTTCAAATAAAATGCTCCAAATCAGTGTTGATTAGAGAAATACAAATTAAAATAAATTCAAGATTCAACCAACACTTTGACAAAGCAAATAGAAAAGTAAAATGACAGATGCTGGAAGGGCTGTGGAAATGTATGGACATTAACACATTTTGGTGTAGTTCTGAACTAGTATAGTCATTATTGTAACTAATGTAGAACTATGCTTCAAGATTCCCAAACTATAAATGTCCTTTGACCTTGTGATACCATTATTAGACCTATGAGTGCTTCCAAACTTAACCTCCCCAAGACATCAAAGAACAACAAAAAGAACCCATATGCTTCAATTGTATTAATGTCAACTGATACTGTGACAAAGAACCAGATACTAAAGGAATGGTTGTCAATTGAAAAATGACTAAATAAATTACGGTATAGGACTATAATGAAATATTATTATTCTGTAAGAATTATGAATGGAACAGTTTTGGAAAAACTTAGGAAGACTTACGTGAATTGATACAGAATGAAGTAATCAGAAAACAATTAATACAATAGCAATATTATAAGGAGAAATAACTTTAAAAACTCCAGAATTCTGATCAATGGAATAACCAATCATAATTCCAGAACACCTATGATGAAATGTTGTGTCATGTATTCATGGTATACAATGAGGCATATTTTTAGATATGGTCAATATGGGAATTAATTTGATGACACATGTGTGACAAGGATTTAGTTTTATTGCATTTAGGAGAGACTATACATTTTTGTTACTTAAAAATACATTTAATTTTCAAAATCACTTCACCAAATGTCTTATATTTAGATAGTATGATAGGGATGGATTTTGGGCAGCATAGAGCTAGTTGGTTTCAAGATGAAAGTGTTTAACGAGCTTTTTTCAGTCATCCTTCTCAGTTTCTCTGTAACATTTAATACTATTGACCAAGGATTTTTAAAAGCTCTCATTTTCTTAATTCAATAGTTTTCTTATTTCAATTTTATTAATCTCCCCTTTTATTTTCAAAATTTCCAATTTGGTACTTAATTGAGGGTTTTAAATTTGGTTTTTTTCTAGCTTTTTTAATTGTAAGGCCAATTCATTGATCTGTTTGTATATTTTATGCAAGTAAGCATCTAGAGATATAAAATTGCCCCTTATAACTGCTTTGGCTGCATCCCACAAATTTTGGTATGTTGTCTCATTATTGGCATTCTCCTGGATGAAATTATTGATTGTGTCTATGATTTGCTGTTTCACCCATTCATTCTTTAGGATTAGATTATTTAATTTCCAATTAACTTTTGGTTTATTTTCTCCTGGCTTTATATAGAATGTGATTTTTATTGAATCATGATCTGGAAAAAATGCATGTATTATTTCTGCCTTTCTGTATTTGATTTTGAGGGGTTTATGCCATAACACATGGTCAGTTTTTGTATAAATTCCATGAACCACCGAGAAAAAAGTAAACTTTCTGTCTCCATTCAATTTCCTCCAAAGATCTGTCATACCTAACTTTTTTTTAACATTTTGTTTGCCTCCTTAACTTCTTTCTTATTTATTTTGTAGTTTGATTTATCTAGTTCTGAGAGAGCAAGGTTAAGATACCCCACTAATATAGTTTTGCTGTCTATTTCTTCTTGCATCCCTCTTAACTTCTCCTCTAGGAATTTGGATGCTATACCACTTGGTGCATATATGTTTAGTATTGATATTGCTTCATTATCTATGGTGCCCTTTAATAAAATATTATTTTCTTCCTTATCTCTTTTAATTAGATCTAGCTTTGCTTTTACTTGATCTGAGATCAGGATTGCTATCCCTGCTTTTTTGTGTTCATCTGAAGTATAATAGATTCTGCGCCAGCCCTTTACCTTCACTCTGTATGTATCTCTATGCTTTAGATGTGTTTCTTGTAAACAACATATTGTGGGATTCTGGCTTTTAATCCAGTCTGCTATCAGCTTCCATTTTATGGGAGAGTTCATCCCATTCACATTCACAGTTAAAATAACTAATTCTGTATTTCCTGTCATCTTTTTTTACCCAAAGTTATATTTTTCTCTTTTCTTTCCCCTTTCTCCCATCCCTCATCGCTAGTATTTTGCTTTTGATGACCACTTC
The DNA here is from genome assembly GCA_023553655.1 of Myrmecobius fasciatus. Classification (NCBI taxonomy): domain Eukaryota; kingdom Metazoa; phylum Chordata; class Mammalia; order Dasyuromorphia; family Myrmecobiidae; genus Myrmecobius; species Myrmecobius fasciatus. The sequence continues at coordinate 696,786 of JAJPUD010000136.1, forward strand.
CCTCAAATAGTCCTTTAGAGCCTCTCCCCCTTTTTTTTACTTCTTTCCCCTAATTCTTCTATTTCCCCTTCTATTAGTCTTTCCCTTTCTTTCCCCCCTTTCTCTCCCACTTACCTATAAGGTGGGACAAGTTTCTCTGTGCAAACAAATATGTCTGATATTTTTTCTTAGAGCCCAATCTGATAAGAGTAAGATTCACACAATGCTTATCCCCCTCCCTTCTTTCCCTCAATTATAATAGGTTTTCTTTGCCTCTTCATGAGATTTTACCTTATTTTTACTTCCTTTTTTACCTCATTTTACCTCCTTTTTTCCTCTTTTTCCAATATGATCCCCTTTCCACCTCCACTTTCTTTTTTCATATTATCAACGTGAAATCAAATTATACCCACATTCTCTAGTTCTCAAGAACTCTTTCCCTTTTACCTTTTTATGCTTCTCTTGAGTTCTGTCTTTGGAGGGCAAATTTTTTGTTCAGATCTGGTCTTTTCATTAGAAATAGGTGAAATTCACCTATATCATTAAATATCCATCTTCTTCCTTGAAAGATAATGCTCATTTTATCTGGATAGTATATTCTTGGCTGTAATCCAAGATCCTTTGCCTTTCAGAATATCTGATTCCAGGCCCTTTGATCCTTTATGGTGGAAGCTGATAGATCCTGGTTGATCCTAATTATGTCTCCTTGGTATTTGAATTGTTTCTTTCTAGTTGCTTGTAATATCTTTTCTTTGGTGTGATAGTCCTAAAATTTAGCCACGATATTTCTTGGGGATTAAATTTTGGGGTCTCTTTCAGGAGGTGATTGGTGAATTTTTTGATGGCTGTTTTACCTCCTGATTCTAAAACATCAGTGAAGTTTTCTTTCATGATTTCCTGTAAATAGTATCTAGGTTCTTTTTTTTCATCGTGGCTTTCAAGAAGTCCAATAATCCTTAGATTGCCTTTCCTAGATCTATTTTCCAGGTCAGTTGTTTTTTGTAGGAGATATTTCATATTTTCTTCTATCTTTTCATTTTTTTTTGTTCTTGTTTCACTGATTCTTGAAGTTTTATTGATTGATTCACTTCCATTTGTTCAATTCTAATTTTAGTGTATTATTTTCTTCAGTTACCATTTTTATCTCCTTTTGTAATTGGCCAACTGAATTTTTTTGTTCATTGCACTCTTTTTCTTTTTCACCGATTTTGTTTATCAGTGAATTGATATCTTTTTCATATTTCTTTTGTAGGTCATTATATGTTTTTTTCCATTCCTTCTTACAATGATTTCATTCATTTCCCTATTTTTCTTCTTCCAGTCTTCCAGGAAAGTCTTGTGAAATGGGCCCGAGGTCATGTCTCCCTTTGCAGCTTCCTCTACAGTTGCTTTATCTTTATGAACCTCAGGATCTGAGGTCTATTATTCACTCTCTCCATAAAAGCTGTCTATGGTTGAGAATTCTTTTTTTTTGTTTGTTTTTTATTCATTTTTTAAAGCTTGAGTTCTGTTCAAAGCAAAGGAGCAATAGCTGCTTCAAATTGCCCTGGGGCAGTTCTGCTGATTGAATTCCAGTGCTGGGTAATTAGTTCTCAGTGGTTTATAATTTACTTCTTTACAAAAGGCAAATCTGCCAAAGAACCTGCTCAACTAAAAAACTACTAAAAACAATTCACAACTTTGACAAAGTTGCAGGATACAAAATAAATCTGCATAAATCATCAGCATTTTTATATATTACCAACAAAGTTCAACAGCAAGAGATACAAAAAGAAATTCCATTCAAAATATCTGTAAATAGTATAAAATATTTGAAAATCTATCTGCCAAGGGAAAGTCAGGAACTATAGGAACAAAGCTACAAAAACACTTTCCACACAAATAAAGTCAGACCTAGTCAGTTGGAAAAATATCAAGTGCTCAAGGGTAGGCCAAGAGAATGTAATAAAAACAACAATACTACCTAAATTAATCTACTTATTTAGTCCCATACCAATCAGACTCCCAAGAAATTATTTTACAGATCTAGAAAAAAAATGGTAGCATCGGGAAGCACAAAAGGTCGAGGATTTCAAGGGAATTAATGAAAAAAAAATGATTATAAAGGTGGCCTAACTGTGCCAGATCTGAAACTATATTATAAAGCAGCAGTCATCAACATCATTGGGTACTAGCTAAGAAATAGAGTAGCTGATCAGTGGAATAGGATAGGATCACAGGACAAAATGGGAAATAACTGTAGCAATCTACTGTTTGACAAACCCAAAGACCCCAGCTTTTGGAATAAGAACTCACTGGGAATATTGGAAACTAGTATGAAAGAAATTAGGGCTTGACCCGTACCTAATACCACATACCAAGATAAGATATAAATGAGTTCATGATTTAAATATTATAAGCAAATTAGAGGAACTTAGGATAATTTACCTCTCAGATCTGTGGACAAGGAAGGAATTTGTGTCCAAAGAAGAACTGGAACTCTTAATTGAACACCAGATAGATAATTTTGATTATATTAAGTTAAAAAGTTTTTGTACAAACAAAACTAATGCAGACAAGCTTAAGAGGGAAGCAATAAATTGGGAAATCATTTTTACATTTAGAAGTTCTGATAAAGGCCTCAATTCTAAAATATATACAGAATTGACTCAAATTTATAAGAATTCAAGCCACTGTCTAATCAATAAATAATCAAAGGATATGAAGAGGCAATTTTCAGATGATGAAATTAAAACTATTTCTAGTCATATGAAAAGGTGCTCCAAATCACTATTGATCAGAGAAATGCAAATTAAGGCAACTCTGAGATACCACTACACAACTGTCAGATTAGCTAAGATGACAGGAAAAGATAATGACAAATGTTGGAGGGGATGTGGGAAAACTGGGACACTGATACATTGTTGGTGGAACTGTGAATGGATCCAACCATTCTAGAGAACAATTTTGAACTATGTTCAAAAAGTTATCAAACTGTGCATACCCTTTGACCCAGCCGTGTCTCTATTGGGCCTTTATCTCAAAGATCTTAAAGGAAGGAAAGAGACCCACTTGTGCAAAAATGTTTGTGGCAGCCCTTTTTGTAGTGGCTAGAAACTGGAAACTGAATGGATCCCATGAATTGGAGAATGGCTGAATAAATTATGGTATATGAATGTCATCGAATATTATTGTTCTGTAAGAAAAGACCAGCAGGATGATTTAAGAGAGGCCTGGAGAGATTTGCATGAACTGATGCTAAGTGAAATGAGCAGAACCAGGAGATCATTATACATGGCAACAACAAGACTGTAAGATGATCAATTTTGATGGATATGGTTCTCTTCAACAATGAGATGTTTCAAACCAGTTCCAGTTATTCAGTGATGAAAAAAGCCATATACACCCATAGAGAGGCCTGTGGGATCTGAGTCTGGACCACAATATAGCATTTTCACACTCTCTATTGATGCTTGCTTACATTATACTTTCCTTCTCAGGTTTTTTTCTTGTAAATACCATTTTTCTTGTACAGCCAGATAATTGTATAAATATGTATACATATATAGCATTTGTCATATATTTTAACATAGTTAACATGTATTGGACTACCTGCCATCTAGGGGAAGGGGTTGGAGGAAGGAGGGAAAAATTTGGAACAGAAGGCTTTGCAAGGGTCAATGTTCAAAATTACCCATGCATATCTTTTGCAAATAAAAAACTTTAATTTTTAAAAAAAGAGAGAGAATAAGTTAAAAAAAGTTCTCATTTTCTGTGACTTCCTTATTTTGGTTCTCCTATTGTCTTCTTCATGAACTAGTTTCTTAGTGCTCCCTTAAATTACCATTCAAACAACTGTGCTTTTCTCTGTCTCTGACCTTCCTTCTATTTCTCTCTCTTCTCTCTCCCTTTCCTCCTATCTTGTTTTTTGTTGTTGTTGTTGTTTAATTTCTTCTCCCCTTTTTAATTTTATTTATCTTCAGGGCTATCATGTCTGTGCAGATGACTTCTTTGTACTTAATTCAACCTGGACTTTTTCTCAAAACCTAGCCTTGAATCTTTAATTATTTTCTAATTGTTTTCTTGTCATGTAAAATTGAATGTGTTTTAAATACCCTTATCATCTCTCCTAATAAAAAATTGTTAACCTACTTGTGACTTCTTCATATCTGTATAGGCATCTGGTCTTTTTATAAGTTTTTGACATCAAAATGTTACAGTCATTTTTATTCTGCCCAGTCCTTTACCATAAGGTAAATTTTTTAAAGGTAAAACTTTTTACCTTTTAACACAAAGTAAAAAGTGTTTAAAATTTAAAAAGGTAAAACGTTGAACTATACAACTATGACTATAGTTCATGATACAAATGATCAATGGATAGAAACAGGCAGACTTTCCAAAAAGAAGACAAGTTATTGTCCATATGGAGGAGGGGAGAGAAACACCAATAGACTAGCAATATCAGTTTCAACACTTACTAAACAGGCATAGTAAGGCATTGTTGATGAATGCTACACAACGTTAATAAGAACAGCTTGAAAAATATCTTGCCTACTAATAGATTTTATCCTTTCCCTTAATTGAGACTTAAAACAAATACCCTTTCCTTTACCACTATTGATTTTTTAAAATTTAAATTTAAGTTTTTTGTCCACAAATCAAATTTTAATTATTCACATTCAAAATTTGTCTTGATTCTACCTTGGATCTCTTGGATGGGTAGCCTGCTTCACCATGAGTGCTCTGGAATTGTGTATGGTTGTTCTTTTCTAAGACTTATAAACTTTCAACAGTTCTCCTAGTTTTGTATCAGGTCATGCAGGTCCTCCCCCCACCAAGTTTCTCTGAAACTTTGCCTTTTTATGGCACCATAATATTCCATTTTATTCCTAGACTATTAGATGAGCACTCCTACCCTGTAAGTTAAGATCATTATTTATATGAAAGGCTCTTTACCTGGCCTCTTACCCCTGGACTCCAAAGGCCATGGCCAGATTTTGAAGAAATGTGAACTGGAAAAGTGACATCTGTGTTTTCATTGCATGAGTTCTAGCTGAAATAGAGCATTTTCCTCCAGATGTCAAGGAAGACCCATGGCTTTCAACAGTCCAAAGTCTCTAAAGGCACTGACGACTCAATGGAAGAAGCCCTGGTCTTAGGCTTTTCTTAGATCCTTTCTAACACTGAGATACACAAATAATCTGTAATAATTCATCCATCCAAACAGTCTGCTTTCGGAGAATTCTAGATGACTCCAGAGTTGTGTTCACTTGAGTGAGAACCATGTCTCTGAGAGCAGTTTATGTAGACTATATGAGATAAAAATGGGAGAAACTAACACAGATACACAAAGTAACACTAAAATGTCCAATCAATTGTCAAGTACTGCCTATTTTTTCAGTGTTTCTAGAATTCATCCCTTTCTTCTTATGCATTACCACTCACATTCAGTGCCTTATTTACCTCTTTGTGATAATCTAGCTTGACATTGTAAAGAGTCATTCTTTCTTCCTTTTTTTTAAACTGATCTATCCTATAAATTACCTCCATATGTATTTATACTATACCTTTGATTTCAACATTATAGTGGATTTCCAATGAGGAAACTCTCTCTACTATGCAAAACAGTACCTGATTTGCAAATTTTAACCTAAGAGAATTTACTGAAGTTCTGACAGGTTAAAAGACAAGCCCAGGGGCATATAACCATTGTATGTCAGAGGTGGAATATAAATCCCTATCTTCTTGACTTGAAACAAACTCTTTATCTACTTTATCTTTTTATCTAATCATTCTATAAGTATTTCAGTTACTGCTATGTGGTCAATGTTGTGGAAAACATGAAGAGCACATGATCCCTTTCTTTATTGATCTCTCAATCTAGTTGAGAGAAGACACATGTATATCTTCCAGGATTTAGTAGCATTATTTCTGAGGGAGAAGAGGAGTGTTCCAGCAAGAAAATTATTACATTTCTTCTTTACTCAAAAAATCTCCAATGACTCCCCATTTTTTTGTCTTTATTCTGGTATTAAGGTCCTTCACAATCTGGACCTACTATACCTGTTTATTCTTAACTACCAGTACTGTACTATTTAAACTCTCATGGTAAGCTATGCCCTATTTTTCAAATTTTCTCACCTCTGAGTCTTTGCTCACACAATTTTCCCCTCCCAGAAACTCTTCCTTTGCTTCATAACTCAATTAAAATGCTAACTCGAGTTCTTCCTCACTAGAAATCTTTAAGCAGAGCCTGAATGAATATTTACAGAATATATTATAGCTGATAGTCATATTTTGGTCTGGGATATTTGAGTTCAAATATTGTCTTTAACCATTATTATCTGTGTGCCTCTGAGCAATTCATTTAACCTTTTACTAGATCAATTTTCTCACCTGGAAAATGGGGATAAAAATATTCAATAAAAAAGTGATATAGTGAAAATCAAATACAAAACTTATGTGAAGAAGTTTAAAAACTTTAAAGTATTATATAAATGTGATGATGATGATGGTGATGCTAGTGGTGGTGGTAGTGATGATGATGATGATGATGATGATAAAGTTCCTTAAAACTTAAATTCTGCAATTCTTCCTCGAAACATTTTAAAAATACTCCAGCCCACAAGTTCTTTTAACTCACATTACATGTCTATACCATTCATTTAATAAGGAAACCTAAGTTGTTGAGTCATGTTTCTTATATAATTGTGTAGTTTTTTCTAGGATTTTTCTATGACAGAATCATTCGGAACTAATCTGTAATAATTCATCCATCCAAGCAGTCTGCTTTTGGAGAACTCTAGATGACTCCAGAGTTGTGTTCACTTGAGTGAGAACCATGTCTCTGAGAGCAGTTTATGTAGACTACATGAGATAAAAATGGAGGAAAATCTTGAATATAGAAATTTACTGATTTCCCTGTTGATCTCAGAAAATCAAAAGCCAGTTTACCATATTAGATTACTCTGTTAGATCTCTGTGTCTGGTGATATGGTTCTTGTGTATCTCAAAGTCAATGTACAGTTTGATGTGTTGAATAGGAGGAGTACTTTGTGAAGATGATTTTCAAAATATCAAATGATGGCTGTCTAATGATACAGATATTAATTTTGACTTCCCATTATATATCAAAGCTTTTGTGTTCTCTTCAGTGAAGGAGAAGTTTGGAATTATGCTTAATTATGCTTTTAATTCAGTGGTCCTATTACATATTTAAATTAAAAGGTTTTCTATTTAAAAACCCAATTTTTTTTAAAAAAAATGTCAGGAGTTAGCTTTTTTTTAATTAAAGCTTTTTATTTGTATAACATATGTATGGGTGTTCCCCAGCATTGATCTTTACAAAGCTTTCCAGTACAAATTTTACCCCCAGTCCCTTCCCCTCCCCTCCCCTAGATGGCAGGAAGTCCACTACATGTTAATAATGTTGAAATGCTTGAGAAGTTATGCAAGAAAAATCCTATCTACAAGAAAAAAAAAAGAATCAGAGAAAGGCAACACAATGCAAGCAAATGTCAATAGAGATCATGAAAATGTTACCTTGTGGTCCATATTTCATATCCCTCTTTCTGGGTGTATATGGTTTTCTTCAGTGAACAATTGGAACTGGTTTGAGACAATTCTTTGTTGCAGAGAGCCATGTCCATCAGAACTGATCATCATGTAATACTGTTGTTGCTGTGTATGATGATCTCCTGGTTCTGATCGTTTCACTCAGCATCAGTTCATGCAAGTCCCTCCAGGCCTCTCTGAAATCGTCCTGCTGGTCGTTTCTTACAGAGCAATTGTATTCCATAACATTCATATACGATAATTTATTCAGCCACTCTCCAATTGATGGGCATCCATTCAGTTTCCAGTTTCTAGCCACTACAAAAAGGGCTGCCACAAACATTCTTGCACATGTGGGTCCCTTTCCCTCCTCTAAGATCTCTTTGGGATATAGGCCCAGTAGAAACACTGCTGGGTCAAAGGGTATGCACAGTTTGACAACTTTTTGAGCACAGCTCCAAATTGCTCTCCAGAATGATTGGATCTGTTCACAGTTCCACCAACAATGTATTAGTTTCCCAGCCCTCCCACATCCCCTCCAACATTCATCGTTATCTTTTCCTGTCATTTTAGCCAATCTGACAGGTGTGTAGTGGTACCTCAGAGTTGTCTTAATTTGCATTTCTCTGATCAATAGTGATTTGGAGCAACTTTTCATATGACTAGAGATGGTTTTAATTTCATCATCTGAAAACTGTCTGTTCATATCCCTTGACCACTTATCTATTGAAGAGTGGCTTGAATTCTTATATGTATGAGACAATTCTCTATATATTTTTAGAAATGAGGCCTTTATCAGAACCATTAAATGTAAAGATGATTTCCCAATTTGATGCTTTCCTCCTAATCTTGTCTGCATTTGTTTTGTTTGTACAGAAAGTTTTTAACTTAATATAGTCAAAATTATCCATCTGGTGTTCAATTAGGAGTTCCAGGTTTCTTTGGACATAAATTTGTTCCATCTCCACAGGTCTGAGAGATAAACTATATTACGTTCCTCTAACTTGCTTACAAAGTCCTTCTTTATATCTAGATCATGAACCCATTTAGATCTTATCTTGGTATGTGGTGTTAGGTATGGGTCAAGCCCTAATTTCTTCCACACTAGTTTCCAATTTTCCCAGAAGGTTTTGCCAAATAGAGAGTATTTATCCCAAAAGCTGGGGTCTTTGGGTTTATCGAACACTAGATTGTTAAGGTTAATGCCTAGGTTGTCCTGATAACCTATCCTGAACCACTGATCGACTGCTCTATTTCTTAGCCAGTACCAAACAGTTTTGATGACCGCTGCTCTATAATATAGCTTTAGATCTGGTACAGCAAGGCCACCTTCATCTGCCTTTTTTTTTTCATTAATCCCCTTGAAATCCTTGACCTTTTATTCTTCTAAATGAACTTTGCTACTATTTTTTCTAGATCTGTAAAATAATTTCTTGGGAGTTTGATTGGTATGGCACTAAATAAGTAGATTAGTTTGGGTAGTATTGTCATTTTTATTATGTTCGCTCTGCCTACCCATGAGCACTTAATATTTTTCCAATTGATTAGGTCTGATTTTATTTGTGTGGAAAGTGTTTTGTAATTTAGTTCATATAATTTCTGACTTTTCCTTGGCAGATAGATTCCCAAATATTTTATCCTATCACCTGTTATTTGGAATGGAATTTCTTTTTGTATCTCTTGCTGCTGAACTTTGTTGGTAATATATAAAAATGCTGATGATTTATGTGGATTAATTTTGAATCCTGCGACTTTGCTAAAGTTGTGAATTGTTTCTAGTAGTTTTTTAGTTGAGTCTCTAGGGTTCTCTAAGTATACCATCATGTCATCTGCAAAGAGTGATAATTTGGTTTCTTCATTACCTACTCTGATTCCTTTTATCTCTTTTTCTTCTCTTATTGCTAAAGCTAACATTTCTAATACAATATTAAATAGTAATGGTGACAGTGGGCAGCCTTGTTTCACTCCTGATCTTATTGGGAATGGTTTTAGTTTGTCTTCATTACATATGATGCTTGCTGATGGTTTTAAGTAGATGCTACTGATCATTTTAAGGAAAAGCCCATTTATTCCTATGCTCTCTAGTGTTTTTAATAGGAAAGGGTGTTGGATTTTATCAAAGGCTTTTTCTGCATCTATTGAGATAATCATATGTTTTTTGTTAATTTGGTTATTAATATAATTAATTATGCTGATAGTTTTCCTAATATTGAACCAGCCCTGCATCCCTGGTATAAATCCTACTTGGTCATAGTGTACTATCCTGGGGATGACTTTCTGTAATCTCATTGCTAATATCTTATTTAAAATTTTTGCATCAATATTCATTAGGGGAATTGATCTATAGTTTTCTTTCTCTGTTTTTCACCCTACCTGGTTTAGCTATCAGCACCATATCGGTCTCATAGAAGGATTCTGGCACTATACCTTCTGTCCCTATTTTCTCAAATAGTTTGTGTAGTATTGGAATTAATTGTTCTTTGAATGTTTGGTAGAATTCACATGTAAGTCCATCTGGCCCTGGAGATTTTTTCTTAGGGAGTTGGTGAATAGCTTGTTCTATTTCTTTTTCTGATATGGGGCTATTTAAATAATTTATATCCTCTTCTGTTAACCTGGGCAATCTATATTTTTGTAGATATTCCTCCATTTCATTTAGATTATCAAACTTACTGGCATAAAGTTGGGCAAAGTAACTCCTAATTATTGCTCTAATTTCCTCTTCATTGGAGGAAAGTTCTCCCTTATCATTCTTGAGACTAACAATTTGATTTTCCTCTTTCCTTTTTCTTATCAAATTAACTAAAGGCTTATCTATTTTGTTAGTTTTTTCATAGAACCAACTCTTAGTTTTATTTATTAACTCAATAGTTTTCTTATTTTCAATTTTATTAATTTCTCCTTTTACTTTTAGAATTTCCAATTTGGTATTTAATTGAGGGTTTTTTAATTTGTTCTTTTTCTAGTTTTTTTAATAATAAGCCCAATTTGTTGATCTTTTCTTTCTCTATTTTATGCAAGTAAGCATCTAGAGATATAAAATTGCCCCTTATAACCGCTTTGGCCATATCCCACAAATTTTGGTATGTTGTCTCCTTATTGTCATTCTCCTGGATGAAATTATTGATTGTGTCTATGATTTGCTCTTTCACCCATTCATTCTTCAGGATTAGATTATTTAATTTCCAATTACCTTTTGGTTTATTTTCTCCTGGCCTTATATTGCATGTGATTTTTATTGCATCATGATCTGAAAAGGATGCATTTACTATTTCTGCCTTTCTGCATTTGATTTTGAGGTTTTTATGCCCTAACACATGGTCAATTTTTGTATAGGTTCCATGGACTGCTGAGAAAAAAGTAAACTCCCTAGTGTCTCCATTCAACTTTCTCCATAGATCTATCATACCTAACTTTTCTAACAATTGGTTTATCTCCCTAGTTTCTTTCTTGTTTATTTTGTAGTTTGATTTATCTAATTCTGAGAGAGCAAGGTTGAGATCCCCCACTAGTATTGTTTGGCTTTCTATTTCTTCTTGCATCTCTCTTAATTTCTCCCCTAGGAATTTGTGTGCTATTGCACTTGGTGCATATATATTTATTATAGATATTGCTACATTATCTATGGTACCCTTTAATAAAATATAGTTTCCTTCCTTATCTCTTTTGATTACATCTATCTTGGCTTTTACTTGATTTGAGATAAGGATTGCTACCCCTGCTTTTTTTTTGTTCACCTGAAGCATAATAGGTTCTGCTCCAGCCTTTTACCTTCATCCTATATGTGTCACTATGTTTTAGAT
>JAJPUD010000136.1:713100-730454 GCA_023553655.1 Myrmecobius fasciatus
TTTTACTCCTTTCCCCTGATTCTTCTATTTTCCCTTCTATTAGTTTGTCCCTTACTTTTCCTCCTTTCCCTCCCACTTCCCTCTAGCAACAGACAAGTTTCTATGTGAAATCAAATGTCTGATATACACTTTTAGAGCCCAACCTGATGAGAGTAAGATTTACACAGTGCTCATCTCCCTCCCCTCTTTCTCTCAATTATATTAGGTTTTCTTTGCCTCTTCAAGTGATTTTACCTTGTTTTTACCTCCTTTTTTTTAGATCTTATTTTACCACTTTTCCCCTCTTTTCCCCAGTATGACAACCTTTTCCCCTCTAGTTCTCTTTTTCATATTATCAGAGTAATATCTAGTTAATTATACTCCCAAACTTTAAGTATCCCCCTAGTAAAAATAAAGTTCTCAAGAGTCCTTTCCTTTTTACCTTTTTATGCATCTCTTGAGTTCTGTGTTTGGATGTCGAATTTTTTGTTCAGATCCAGTCTTTTCATTAGAAATAGGTGAAATTCACCTATATCATTGAATGACCATCTTCTTCCCTGGAGGATAATGCTCATTCTAGCTGGGTAGGTTATTCTTGGTTGTAGTCCAAGTTCCTTTGCACTTCAGAATATCTGGTTCCAGGCCCTTTGATCCTTCAGTGTGGAGGCTGACAGATCCTGTGTGATTCTAATTATTGATCCTCGGTATTTGAATTGTTTCTTTCTAGCTGCTAGCAGAATCTGTTCCTTGGTGCTATAGTCCTGAAATTTAGCCACGATATTCCTTGGGGTCTTAATTTTGGGGTCTCTTTCAGGAGGTGATCGGTGAATTCTTTCAATGGTGATTTTGCCCTTTGATTCTACAATCTCAGGGCAGTTTTCTTTCAGGATTTCCTGGAAGATGGTGTTTAGATTCTTTTTTTCATCATGACTTTCAGGAAGTCCAATAATCCTTAGATAGTCTCTCCTAGATCTATTTTCCATGTCAGTTGTTTTTCCTGGGAGATATTTCATATTTTCTTCTATTTTTTCATTTTTTTGTTTTTGTTTGACTGATTCTTGAAGTCTTATTGAGTCATTCACTTGCATTTGTTCAATTCTTATTTTTAAAGTGTTGTTTTCTTCAGTTACCTTTTTAAGCTCCTTCTGTAACTGGGCAATTTGTTCATTGCACTCTTTTTCCACTTCACTAATTTTATTTTTCAATAAATTGGTGTCTTTTTCATATCTCTTTTGCAAGGCATCATATCCTTCTTGCAAGATATTGTATCCTTCTTGCACTGATTTCAGTTTATTTTCCCATTTATCCTCCAGCTCTCTTTTGAGGTTCTTTATGTAATCTTCCAGAAAGGTCTTTTTAAAAAATGACCAGTGATGGTCTTTAATACCTTCTTCTGGTATTTTATCTAAAGGAACCTCAGTATCTGGGGTCAACGCTTCTTTGCCTTGATAAAAGCTGTCTATGGTGAGAGCTCTCTTTTGCTTCTTCATTTTTTTAGACAGCGTGGATATCTCTTTAAGGTAGGGAAAAAAAAACGGCGGCTGAAAAGCTTTGCCCTGGGGCACTTCAGTGAGTTAACTTAAAGTGCTGGGCCAGTGGGGGCTAGGACTAAGTCTGAATTACTCCTTAAACAAGGCAAGTCTGCCAGAACACCTGCCCCCAATCAGGACAGAGTGTCCCGAGTGCCTCAGATAAACTCCAGGTGTTTGGAATTTGGAGTTTGGAGTTTGGAATTTCTGCCACGATGAGCTGAGCTGAGTCCCACCCTCACTTCCGGCCTACACAGTTGTCGTCTATTTATCTCTCTGTCCGAGTCACACTAACCTGATATGAAGTTCTCCAGAGAGCCGTGCCCAAATATTTCTGAGTTCGTTGACTTGAAGATCAGTTCAGAGGCTTATTTTATTGTCTATTTGAGAGAAGATCGGAGGAGAGGCAGACAGTCACCTTTTCACTCCGCCATCTTGGCTCCACCAGCAGTTAGCTTAGTGAAATATTTTCTAACATGTAAAATTGTCAGGCTAATTACCTATTGAGAGGGATATGAAGAATTTTAAAATATAATAATTTTTAAATAAATGTAACAAATCTTCCTAAATGCTTAGCATATCTGATTATTGTTCTTCATATTTGTGTTTGTATACCAAATCTTCTAGCAATAATTAGGGTTATTTCCATGTATCTCATTTAAATTCTAACGCTTTGTTAGCTATTGAGTACTTATATTTTGTTTTGTTTTATTTTATTTTTCAGGGCAAAGAAATTATGTGGCCACTTTCATACCTTTTATTTATATGTAATGTCCAAATATCATTTTTGTATGGTTTGTCTTCTTTAATAATCCTTTTTCCTAACAATCACCAATATAAATTCAGAATACAGATTTTTCTTTCATCTCAATTTTTCAAAATTATATAAGAATACTAATATAGTTATGTTTATAAAACAATATATTTTATGTATATGTATGTTAAAATGAATTTCTGGTGGTTGTTGGAAAAGGAGATCAGATTAGATTTATTTCAGAGCTATCCTTGTGGGGTTCTACCCTGCTTTTCCTCCTTTTCTTTTGTTCCAAGTAATTTATTCAGTGATAGTACCCATTTCAGGCTACTCCAATTCACTAACTGCCAAAATTACAAGATTATGTACAATGGATTTATGTGGTGATGTTTGTCCACCTGGGACTTGAGAAGCTGAATATGTCAACTTGGACTTAAACCAATGGCCTAAAGCTAAAAGGTAAGTGAAATTTCAGTTGTGCTGCAAAGTGTTGTCTTCATTAAATCAGTTCATGTTCTCCAAAGGGTGAATTTTTATTTTCTAGCCTAAAATACTATTTGGCCTCACTTTTAGAGAGTTAGGGGGAAAATCTACAATACTCAGGGAACTTATAGATTCACAGTCCAAAGTCAGAAGATGTATTGTGCTTCCCTATCTTTTAAATTTAGAGATAATCTTCATGTGAAATGGCAAATAATATGACTTCATGTCAGAGTCATCTCTAAGGTCTTTAAAAAATGCTTGAAATGATATTCAGTTAGATGGATGCTTTACAAAAAGCAGTATTAAATCATTTAATGTTTTGGGATAATTTGGGTTATTATTGTTGCTTTCATGTTGCAGAATTCTTTGACTTTTTCAGACCTTGAAATAGCACCCTTTTCCAACCCAAGCCCTACCCCCTTCATCATATTGTACCTTGCATGTGAAATGGCATGAAGTGATGAGAGGAAAATTTTCTCTCTGTATAACCTCAGGTAATCTGATGTGACATTATGTTTAAAGATGATTTCCCTTGGCTTTGCAGGAAATAGGACACACATAATATGTTGGGCCTATTATGTGGACTGCTGATACTTCCATAAATTGAAAGAGCTTGGTTAAATTTCTGGTCTGATCTATGATGCACAAAGTTAAGTGAAATAATGGCAGTGACTGAGTGAACTTGGATTTTGTTAAGAGTTTAAATAGATAATTTTTTATGAAAATCACCTTTCTTTTTAACTATAACTCTTTTTCTGATATGAGACTGTTTACAGTTTTAGGAGGGGGATTAGGTGTCTATACCTGTGATTTTATAGGTATAGGGAATTGGAATAGGAATTTCTAATACCTACCAGCAACTTACTGTCAAGTCTTAGAAAATTACTGGGAGTAAATAAATGGACATAGATTATATTAGCATAGATCTTAAAGTGAAAGTCAGCTCAAAAAATCACTTAGTTCATCCTCTAGGTGAAGTGACTTGCCCAGGGTCACACAGCTACTAGGTGTAAGAGTCATGATTTGAACCTTTTATAAAAATAAAATAGAAATGTATAAATGATTTTGAATTGTCTTTTTCAGTAAATGAGGTAAAAATATATTTGACTGTGGTTTTTAATTCAGATTTTTCTTTTTAAAAAAGCCCAACTTGAAGTTCTACCACTTATTAGTTATATGACCTTTGGCAAATCTCATAACTAGTCTTTAGTTTCCAATGGGAAATATGAAGATGGAGTTAGAAAGGAAGATAATATTTAAAGGTCGCTAGGTCTCTTCCAGCTTTAGCTGTCTATGTATTTGTAATCTTTTAAAACATAATCTATATTGGATGCCCTTTTAAGGTCTCTTTGCAATCAATGATTATGAAATATCACATATATAAAATACATTTAAATTCTTGTATAGAGTCCTCTTAGAAATGCATGATGATAACAGGGATCGAGGGATTTGATCCTCTCCCACCAAAAAATAGGTACAATATTTTTCAACTGTCTACTAAGTTGGAATCCTATGAATATGCTAAAGAGTCTACAACTGTAAGTTCTGGAAAGTCACTGAGAGAGATGACTCACTCCTCACCAGATTGGGTCCCTGTGAGCACATCTTCCTGAGCAAGCTTAGTCCTCAGATGGAACCATTTTTGTTTCCTTTGGTACATGGCCCTATGAGATATTGAAACGTAGCTGGCATAGTTCTACTTCTGAGTCACCTGAGCAGCCAGGTGTCCACTACTGGAACAGTTTAAGAGGAAAAAATGATAATCACAGAGACAGCAGCCTATCAGCTAAGAGGGAAAGAGTAGTTCAAAGAGAGAGAAAACTTTGGGAAGTAAAGAACCCACTTGCTATTCACCAGACCAGATTAAGTGTGAAATAACTAAAGAGTATTTCTGTTACAAATATCCCAACTAGACTTGAATACTAACTTCTCAAATGATTATGATTATCCTATAACTTTTTACTTCTTAGTATTTCCCTTTCAATGTATGTAAACAAAATTGGCTGTTATATGCCTGTTTGATGTTTCTCCTTGAGGTACCTCACTATTTCTACTCTTCTGGGGAAGACCTCAGGATAGAAAATAAAATTATTCCTCAGTGTAGATTTGAAGCACTGCAGACCAAATTCCTCTCTTGTCCACCCAAGAGTCCTGACATCAGCACAAGCCTTCAAGGTATGTAAAGAACAGAAAAGGATCAGAACTGACTTCCATAGCATCAGTTTAGTTCTTGGCTAACCTCTGGGTCAAAATTAAGGGAATCTTTGATCTCATTGATTTAGTCGTTCCCAAGAATGAATGAGATCCCAAGCCATTCATGCTTACCTATACTATATAGCCCTTGCTACTATCCTCCAAAAAGTTCAACACTTTTCTTTATCCAACATATTTTAGACATTATAACATTACAAGTAGAGAACTCTGACTTTCCACCTGTTTTCCCTCACCTTCATCAGCGGATCAGTCCATTTTCTCTTCCTATCAGATAATTTCTTAATGTTATTATTTACTCCTATTCTTTAAAGTTACTCCTCTATTTCAGTTGTAGTTGACTCACAACTACCATGTCCAAACTCCTTTGGCCACTGTGATATTAATTTTCAATTCTTCAAAGCATGTTATGTTCAGTGTCACTCTCCATATAGCAATAGTAGTAGAATGTTGATATAAGCTAGGTGAGCCTTTGCTTTCATAGGAATTTTGGGATGATTTCCTGCAGGCAATTCAGCTTGCTTTTTTTTTTTTTTGTTCAACTCTGAGCTCAACTCATTGTCCACTTTATTGTCAATCCTAGATATGCATAGTATTGGACAAATTTGAGAGGGTTTCCAGCCACATACATAGTGTAATGTGGGCAATAGACTTTCTTTATCCACTAAGTTGTTCTTTTGTGGATAGACAGGACAAATTTTTTTAAGGGATTAGGGTTTATTCCAGGAGACTCTGTAGCTTTCTGAAATTTAATAAAGCACAGCAGAGTCATCCATAGAGCATCTGGAGGATGCAATAACTCAATTTGACAAAACTCTGGAGCACCTCCATTACAGGGGAGAATATCTTTAACAAATTCACATCTCCTTGATACTTTTCACTAGAAATTACAATTGATGGGTGATTAAGCAATGTTATTTTTGTTTTCATATCTATCAAAGAATCTTTGATAATTTTGATGTATGGAGGGATGCATTTGTTGGTGGGAAAAAAACCTATAAGCTGACATTTTTCCAAATCAAGGCTTTTCATAAGCAGCAAATAAGTACAATGGAAACTTTATTGTTCTACAATTTTTAGTCAATGGTATTATTGTTATTCATTATTAAATGCAACTTGTGAAAAAAATACTCAGTCTCTAGCAATGCCTTTGTAGGCCACTCCACCAATCTGGTCTGCAAGGAATTGTTGGAATAGCGGTCCCAAAGTATACAAAGACTACATAAATTGTGTAAACACACACACATATATAAGTTGTACACACACATGTATGTATGCACACATATACATGCATATCTATATGTACATATATGTTTTACACACCTATATTTGTATATGTGTATACATGTGTGTGCCTATGTGCCTATGTATGTTTATACCGGTAATCTCTCATCTCTAAGCATTAAATGGTAGTCCTCTAAGGGATCTTAAATTTTCCACTTCTGAAGTTGCTCATGAACAATTTGTTGAAGTATTATGCTATTTAATAGCAAACCACCTGATAGTATCAATTAGACCAGAGAACTTCTCCTCAGCTATTTTGTGTCAGGTTTTTGTTATTGTTTTACCACTTTTTCCTTCTCTATAAACCCATCTGGGACTCTGATGCTAGGGACCAAGCATGGTAATTCCATTATTCTTTATGCATAAAATTGGTATAAGAATTTTTACAAATCTTTCCACTTTTTTGTTATTGTTACACTCATGTTCATTCTAAATGACTTGACTTTGCTTAGTTTTCTTTAAACTAGTTTTACTTACTACTGCTTCTATTTCATTCTCTCTGCTTTATGAGACTATATTATTCCTAATCATCTGCTTTGCTTCTTTGTAAGATTTTACAAACAAGTTTTTATTCTAACACAGTCTTGCTCTTGACAGCGCCTCTCTCCAGTTGGCAAGTCAGATGTTTGCTGACCAAGGAGCTTTATAGACTTGTTCAGTTTCCTTATTGTGGCAATTCATTTTCACTTTTAACTTTTGTACAGTAGAATTACTGTAAACTATCAATGGCATTTCTCTTACCTATTTCCCATTTTGATTATTAATTGCTTATTTAGAAAGTTCAAGATTGCATTTACTATATCCTACTCTGCTTCCTTACCCGGGGGTATTACAGTAATGTGTATTTTTAAAGGTTACCTTTAAGACAATAGCAACTATTTTTGATGAACATAAATCTCACTTTAGCCCATTTGATGTTAATGTTCAACAACCTGAACAGTTTTTTTCTTTACTTGTATCAGTATTGTGTGATTTTATAATTTATAATTTGTATAATTTTTGACAAATGCATGATAGAAGAGGAAAGTCTTCAAGGATATATACTGCTATGCCTAAGCATGTTTTCTTAGACATAAACATAGGGTTAGTCTCATATTCTGCAAAAAGTCAGCATGCAACTAGAAAAGATGGAGGTTACTGTTGAAAATCATTTGCCTAAGTCTGCTTTCTCTTTTCTCACACAGTAAAATAAAGATCTGAAATGTAGTTAAAGACCTAAACATCATAGATGAAAAGCAGAAACTCATTTCAGAGGTCCCACTATTTCATTTTACAGTTGAAGAAACTAAGAACTAAGAAAGGTTGTATCACTGGCCTAAAGTTACTTTGGTAGATTTAAACTCATAATCTCTGGCTCCAAATTCACTATTCTTTCCCCTATATTACACTATTTTTTTTAAAAGGAAAGGAGGAAGGAGTGTGTAAGCAGATGAGATAAAAGGGAAGCTCATAATAATAGGCACACATTTTATTAAGTTGCTTGGGAATAAGGGTAAAGAGGAAGCTCATGATAATAGGCACACATTTTATTAAGTTGCTTGTGAATTATAATGCTCTGCTTTTTCAAATGCCTTTTGAACACAGGAACTGAAGCAAGCTTGCTAAAGTCTAATGGGCCCTTCTTCCAGTTAGGCAACATTTTCTCTATAACAAACAGGAAGACATTTCCTACTATTTCAACATATGTATATATTTTTTTCACTTCTGCCCCCAAATAGAGACTTTCATCCGGAGTTGGCATTCTTGTTCTGATGATTACAATAGCAAGGTGGAGAGAAGGGACTGGATCTGTTGTACAAACTAACAACCTAATGAAGATCTAAATTTGCTCGTTATCCCTTGAAACAGCAGTTAGGAGGTACAGAGGGGAAGGGATATTGCTGTTCTTTTGCTCACTCGGCAAGGAGAAGGAAGCAATTTAAATAAAATATCTGACAAATAAACTGTTGGGAATTTGTCAGAAGTGTGTTCACTGTCCCTGCTGGAAGTCTGTAAGGAGGTTCGACTGCTTGTAATGATGAGGGGATCTTTGCACTCCATTCTGCTTCACTGGAGTATTGTAGGCTCTCTTCTCATTTGCCTTTCGATGTCAGCCTTTGTCCTATAATGTTGGAGGGGGTCTGTGCCCTCTGCAGACCAGTGTGCCCTTTCAGAACCTCACAAGAATGCTGTCTCTGAAGGTGACATTCTATTAGCTCTTTCCATCTTTATCCCAGTTATTGTTGAATCTATGAGTTGAAAGCACAAACCAACCTAGGTAATTTATGCCTGATCCAATTATATACTTCCACATGTGTCTACTGTCACTATCCACCCTATGGTACTGGAAATTAGAACCCCTATGTCAGAAGGCTGTCCTTTAAGAGAATAAAAAAGTGGTTTCTATTGGCAAAATATTATTTCTCCAAGATTCCTATATTTCTAATTTAACTATAGTAACCAAAATTCAGACATATAAAGAAGCTACTGTATATATGTACATTTTTAAAAGTTTTTCTTTGTTGTTCAGTTCTTTCAGTCATGCCCAATTCTTCATGGCCTCATGGAGGTTTTTCTTGGCAAAGATAAAGTGGTTGTTATTTCCTTTTCCAGTTTATTTTTCAGATGAAGAAACTGAGACAAACAGGATTACATAACTTGTCCAAGGTCACATTGGCTAATAAGTATATGAGGCCAGATTTGAACTGAGGAAGAGTTCCTAATTCTAGGCCAAGCACTCTATTCACTGAGTCATATAGCTTCCCTTTTTAAAATTTTAAATATTTGGAAAAATCATACTTTAGGCATTGGATCGATTTTAAATGAATATTGTCTTGGTGTCTGGATATAAATGTTAAAATATGAATGAAAAAAATACAGGAAGAGTGAAACAGCAATTACTTTAGCTAGCCTCCATCTAATATTTCTCAGTCTACATAGAGATAAACACTTAAGTCATTGTCTACAGAACAATCATCTTGGACTTTCTGAGATTGGCAGGGAAGATCCTTCTAGATAACAGTCATTCTGCTTCCATAAGACTTGGAGCTGAGGACTTTTCATCAAATCATTTTGTCTTCTTAGGCAACCAAAGTATGTTATAGATTGCTTTTTAGATGGAATAGAGACCAGGTATTATCCTGAAAAAAAAAGATTGTCAGAGAGGATAGTTGACTCAACAGTAATGTATTCTCAAGGCTCAACTCAGCTTTTTTTTTTATAATGTTTGGAAATTCATTACAGCTAAACAATGGCTTTTATCCATTTTATCTAAAATACCCCAAATCAATTTGTTACTACATTTCTGCAATGCTAGTCAAAGTGTTAATGGGGCTTTGAGATCATTTGAGGACTAAGAAAGTACTTCTATTTCTTTTCATACCTGTTAGGTTTATTTCTGTGAATTTCAATCATCCACAAGACTATTTCCCTACTTCTATTCTACCCATTCATCCCTACTAATGGCAGAATTCATTCCTTGAATCAATTGTTCTTAAGAAACCTTCACACAACTTTTTAAGATATCATCCATATATCTTCTTAATTTCATAACCAAAATCCTAGAAAAAAAGTTGTCTATTCAGTTCTCCTACCTTTTAACCTCCCACTCCAAAATCTGAAATGGAATGGAATAATCATTTTAGGTACCTGTCAGATGTAAGATTCTGTGATAAGAAGTTTACAAATATTATCCCATTTGATTCTCACATCAATGCTGGGAGATAGGTGCTGTTATTATCCCCATTTTACAGTTAAGGAAACTGAGGGAAACAGAGGTTTGACCCTAGGGTTCCACAGATAGTATAAATGTCCAAGGCTTAATTGAACTCAGATCTTCCTAACTCTAGGCTCAATGCTCTATTCTGAGCCACCTACTTACCTTGGATTCCAACAGAAAGCTTGGTTGTCTGTAAAATCTGGAATGCATTCCAGCTCTTGGACTTCTGGTGGCTTGCTCTACTAGCTCTTCAAAATTAACAGCATCTGACCCTAGTCTGATGTTTCTTTATCTTAGAAATGATCAAATTTCAAAAGGCAAAGAAAAGAGACCTCATATCCACGAGCCATATAGCAACCTGAATTCAGAGTGTCTGAGTTTTCACCCCAACAGCAACTTATATTTTTTTTAATCTAGCAAGCAAGGAAGGGAGAAAAACCCACATTATCCATCCAATAAGTTCTTTTTGTGAGCATTTTCAGTTTCTGCTCAACAGATATTGAAAAAGCCTTCTCTTCTTCACATGACAAGCTGGCTAGAAGCAATACCTGCACATTCTTAGACGTTTATATAAACATTGCCTCCAGATAACTTTATATAATCTCTTAAGGACTGGACTTAATAAGTGCCCTATTATAAGTTTAAGAGGGGAAGGTAGTTAATTTACAAAACATGAACAGATTAACCAGATATTATCCATTAGAGCAAATTGAGAAGAAAACATTCTAAGTAAAATCCTATCTTATATAGCAAGACTTCTTAAACTTTTTCTATTTGCAACCACTTTTTTCCCAAGAAATGTTTATGCCACCCTGGATATATGAATATATAAAATATGTATGGAAATAGGACATTTGCTGATAATGAATCATAATTTTGTGATTCCCCCCACATTCAGTTGTATGATCCCATTATGGGTTAACTTCCCTAATTTAGAATTTGTTCTATAGAAAACTTTCTCCAACTCATGTTAATACTAATGCCTTCCTTCTGTTAGCATGAAAAAGATACATTGTATGCCTCTAGGTCTTATTTTTTGTTTATTCTGCATATATCTTATTTTGTACATATTTATTTGTATGTTGTATCCTCATTTAGATTATAAACTCCTTGAGGTCTGAGATTGTTTCCCCCCTCTCTTTCTATCCCCAGCTCTTAGCACAGTAAGTACTTAATAAGTGTTTATTCATTGATTGCTTCAGGTACACAAATCCTAATTGTGTTTCTATTGAACAACCTGAAGGTGATAACTTGGTTCTCTCTGTCATAGTCCATACTTAAAAAACATTAGAGATAGAAAGACTTTATAGATCATATTGTCCAACTCTCTAATTTTACAAAAGAGGAAATTAAGTCTCAGAATAGTACACTGGCCTGACCACTGCCATATTTTTAATAAGTGGCCCAGGTAAGACTTAAATTCAGTTCTTCTAGCTCCAAGTACCATGTGCTTTTTTCTATATTGCCCTACAGTGCGGTGCTTATTTTCTGCTGAATTAAGCAGCCAGAGTCTCAGTGTTTAAATATCACATTAACATCACTTTGTTACTCACAGTTACTAAGAGTCATGATTTTTTGAACTTCCCTGATCTTTGGCTTCATGGGCTTTCAGGCAGTGAGTTTCTTCTCAGTCCCCTCCTTTCTTTCTGTAGCAGCTTGAAACATGTCTTTTTTCTTCTGGCACTCTTTTTCCTTTAATAGTAGAGACACATGAGGTCACATTGTCTCAGATGTTTCCAATTAACCTCTTCCCAGGCTGTCTCAGTGAATGACTCAATAACCTGATTTTTAAAGGGGCTAAACTAATTTGAACCACAACCAACATAGGTTAAATAGTGTTAAACCATTTAACACAAACATTATAAGTTTAACAATAATGGATTTCTTCTCAGTTACAAACATCAGCTAGGGGAGATATTACAGCAATTCTGGCAATACAGCTATTCCTTTCTAGGAATACAAAATCTCCTTTTTTCTCCCACAATGTACCTTATGCAGAATTACTGCACCTATCTTTCTGTATCGTTAAAGAATAGAAAGAGGGAAAGGAGAAAAAGGAGGAGGAGGAAAGGGAGAAACTATGAAGGAGGAAAAAAAGGAGAAACAAGAAGAGAAGGAAGAGAAAAATATCAAAAGAAGAGGAGGGGAAGAAGAAGATAAGAATGAGGAGGAGGAGGAATAGGAGGAAGATAGAAAGCAACATCAAAGACACAAAGAGACAATTTGCTCATGATTATTGTGTGTACAATGGGAAAATGGAGTATAGGACTGGGCAATTACCAAGTGAATGTAGGCTCTGAAGATAAACAATCTGAATAATTCAAGCTGTATTTAAAACAACACAAAATTAAATACAGATTTGGTAAAGAGCCATGATTAGTTTGGACAAGAAAATGGCTTTTTTTTTTTTGGCTTGAATTATCCAGTTTGCTTATCTATATTGATCTAATTTACTAGATAATTACCAAATCTTTACTTCATTGAGTGTGGTATAGACAAAGTTAATGGAGAGAAAAACCCTCTTTGTTTTTGGCTTTGATTTAATGTCCCTGTTTTTCTTTTAGGTTTGACCATGTGGATACAATCATAAATGGAGTAGAAAATAGTGTTCTAGGCATGAAACGTGCCTTTCCGTACAGTATTCCTTGGAGGAGGAAGAGGAGCAGAAGGAAGAGGAGGTCCTGACTTGTCTTCCATTCACCTTGGTGAGCAAAATGTGTCTCCTTATGGAAAGACTTATTTCTACCTCCACATGTTTCCTCCAATTAACTGACCTCAGTACCTGGCAAAATAACTATTCAGAGAGAAGTGACATTCTCCTAGTTTGGGAAATAAATAGTTTGTTCTGCAAGGACATTCCAGGGGGAAAAAAAAGCAGGTCATTTCATAACCACAGGGCTCCCTGGTAGACTAAAACAAACGTGGAGGTATCTAAGTAGCTTATATGTTTCAAAGACCCTTTCCACATATTCCTCTTCCTCTTTTTTTCTATCATGGTAAAAATAACTGCTAAAACATATTAACTGTAGCATCTTTGTTTCACCTTTGCATTTGTGTGCAAAGAGAAAGGGACAGAATTCAATGACAAGAATATTTGTGGAAAACAATAAGAAATTCCATTTTTCAATCATTCAAAAATATTAAATGCCTGTTATGTGACAGGTACTGTGCTAGCCACTAAGCATACAAGTATAGTGAGTGAAACCATACCACAGACTCTCTCCTCTTTGGCTCTCTCTCTCTCTCTCTCTCTCTCTCTCTCTCTCTCTCTCTCTCTCTCTGTCTCCGTCTTTGTCTTCTCCATGTGTGTAAAAAAAAGTATTATTTTGACAGTTTAAAGAACTCCTGCTGTAGAAACATACTCCACCAACAGGAACTGCAGGTTTTAAATGAGTCTATGACTTAGTACAAAGATGTAAAGTGACATGACCAGGATTACATAGATAGCAAATGTCACAAGCAAGTATGAACCTTGATATGCCCAACTTAAAGTCCATGACTTTATTTACTATGTCAGGGCTTTTTAAACTTTTTTCCACTCATGACCCATTTTAACCTTAGAAATTTTTATGCAAGCCTGACTCCAATCTGAGCTGAGATTTATGGCAGTGTTCATGCATTTTCACATATTGTTTGTTCAGAACTAAGGCTGCAGTGAAATTATGCAATGCAACATGGGCAAGCACTGCAAGAAACACCTTGAATTCATTACTTTTTAAAATTAATTTGGTTATTTCATAGAGAAACCTTTTACTGTTGCCATATTTTTCACAACTCCCACATTCAGTTATGTGATCCCATATGGGGTTGTTGTCCACAGTTTAAGAAGCTTGATACTTTACCACATTGCCTTTTTCTTTAAATAATAATATTGTAATCTCATTGACATGATCATTCCTTCCATGGGTAAAAATCAAAACTCATTTGGGCATTTTTTTCCTTGGATCTTGCCTTTGTTTTTACTATTTATTGTCTTTCTTCTAACGAGATGGAATTATCTGAGTAATACTTTTTTGTCATAATCATCCATGTCACCACTTGACATGGCCATATGGCTGCTGTAGATATAATGTTATGGAATGGCAGTAACTTTTTTTAAGTTATTTTATTTAAAAAAGCAGAATCAGAAAAATAAAAAATACAAAACAAAATAAAACAAAACAAAAGAGAACACTATCATGTGCTCAGCAGAACAACAGGGAGGATTCAAAAATACCAGTTCAACAAAGTATGCATATTAGTAGAAGAAATTATATTCATGAGTGTTTATCTGGGCAGCAACTTTCAAAGAGCTCCTAAGCTAAAGTCAGTAACATAAAGAACCTTGAGAGTAGAGATTGTGTCATTCTTTGTCTTTGCAACTCCAGAGTTTAAATTGAATTGTTGGTGTCATTTGAATTTCTTATTCCTCATTCTTCCACTAATATTGTTAATTGAGCTTCCTCCTCCTGCTACCCCAAACTTTAACTTCTAGGTTCTTCCCCATAGCTTCAAATTTTATCCAAGATAATAGACTATGAATTTCAAGCTATCCTTGAAAAAGTTCTCCTTTTCACTGACCCCAAATATTTCATTTCAAAATAGGAGATGAAAGAGGAGACAAAGAAAGCTATGCAGAAGTCTTTAGGCAGAGTAGAATAGGAAGCTTCACTACTCTTCAGTCTCCATAGTGAATTTTGGAGGATTAAAGGGAGAATAAGGTAAGAAGGTCCAGGGGGCTGCCATAGCAGTGTTAACCAACTTTAAAATGTACAGGGTAAATTTTAGATCCTAATTTTGTCTTAGGAGCTTTCCTGGCCTGGAAATTGGGACCACCAACTTAAATGCTTTCAATAATTTAATCTTATTACTGACATTTTCTTCTCAAATGCAACAGAAACCAACAGAAACAAGATTAAAATGGAAGTACAAGGCTAGGGGAAAATCGTTATAGCCAGTGTTTCTGATAAAGGTCTCATTTCTAAAAAATCAAGAATTGTGTCAAATTTATAAGAATATGAGTCATTCCTCAATTGATAAAAAGTCAAAAAATATGAAAAGATAATTTTCAGATGAGAAAATTAAAAACATCAATAGTCATGTGAAAAAATGCTATAAATCACTATTGATTAGAGAAATGAAAATTAAAACAATTATGAAGTACACACCTCTCAGACTGATTAAGATGACAGGAAAAGATAATGATAAATGTTGGAAGGGATGTAGGAAAATGCATTATTGGTATAGCTGTGAAATGATCCAATCATTCTGGAGTGCAATCTGAAACTATGCCCAAAGAACTCTGAAACTGCATATTCTTTGATGCAGCAGTGCCACTACTGAGTTTGTATCCTAAGGAAATCATAAAAAAGGAAAAGAAACCACATGTTCAAAAATGTTTGTAGCAGCACTTTTTGTGATAGCAAAGAATTGGAAAATTAGTGGATGCCCATCAATTGGGGAATGGCTGAATAAATTGTTGTATATGGAGATAATGTAATCTTATTATTCTGTAAAAATGATGAACAAGTTGATTTTAATAAGGCATGGAAAGATTTATACAAACTGATGCAGAGCAAAACATGCAGAACCAGGAATACATTATACACAATAAAACCAAGAATGTGTGATAATCAACTATGAAAGATTTGATTTTTCTCAGTGGTTTAGTGAGCCAGTGGTTCAAAGCAATCTCAATAAACTTTGGACAGAAAATTCCATCTGCATCCAGAAAAAGAACTATGGAGATTGAATGTAAATCAACATATGATGTGTTCACTTTTTTTCTATTTTTTTTGTCTCATAGTTTTTCCTTTCGCTCTGATTTTTTTCTCCCAACATGATTAGTAAAATAATGTAGATTAAAAATAAATAAATATGAAGTGGAACTGAAATATCACAAATAACAATACTTGTTTATAAGGAGAGACTGTGGAAACAATTATAAAATGGAGATGGATTTAGAGCTCATGCACCTGGGTCTGAATTTAAACCTGCCTCTGAGTAGGGACAGTGTGGGTTCATGGATAGAGAACTACCATCAAAGCCTGGAAGAACTAGGTTGAAGTCCCACTTATATGGATTATATAATAATAGCTAACATTTATATTGAACTTGCTACTTACCACGCAATGTACTAAGAGTTAGTACTAAAAACTACTACTATACTAGCATTATCACTATACTACTATTACTATACTACTACTACTACACTACTATACTACTACTACTACTACTACTACTGTTATACTAGTATGTTACTACTATACTAGTATTATTACCATACTAATACTAGACTATTATACTAGTACTACTACTGTACTAGAACTACACTACTATACTTCTAGTACTATGACTTTACTAGTACTATTTCTATATTATTACTACTACTACTAGTATTATAATTAAGTGCTATTCTTATTATCTCATTTGATTTTTACAACTCTGGAAAGTTGATGGCTTTTATTTAATACTCCATTAATGCAAAACTGAGATACACATAGGGTATATGACTTACCCAGAATCCCACAGTATGTTATCTGGGACAGGCCTTGAATTTAGAGCTTCCTAATTCCAAGACTGGTGCTTTATCCCCTGAACCACCTCGTTGCCCCTTGTATATTATGACCTTGATTAATTGAACTCATCTATTAGGGTTCTAAGGACTTCTTTAGGTCTATAAATGATAGCATGGATGAAAATCTGCATTGGTGGAGTGAATCTCCTCATTCCTGAGTTCCATGTACTAATAAAATCATAAGGGGCAGGTAGCTGGTTCAGTGGATTCCAGATAAAGACCTTCTAGAAGTATGATGTGTAGAGTTTTTATAAATTGAGAAAAGTTTCTTAATCTGAGGTCCAAAGTCAGAATCAAGTCAGAAAAAGTGTCTATGATTTTAAAGTATACCTATTTAGAATTTTTCTTTGAAAATCCATTGACAGAGCCTTCCAAAACAAAACAAGAAAAAACACTCAAAATTCATTTTAAGAATGATTCTCCCCTTTCCTTATCCACATTATAATGAATTTTGACCAGTAATATCCCCATGCAATAAGATGAAATGCTTGAATGTTTCTAAAATATCCTCTATAGAGGATTTTTTAAAAATCTTGAATCTTCATCACTTATACACAATAGTGCCTCCAAAAATGTATAATTCCTTTTCTCTGTAAACATATTTATGGCTCTCAAACCTTGTGTGTATGTGTGTTGTGTGTGTATGTTTCTGTCTTTGTCTTTGGCTCTCTCTTTCTGTGTATCTCTATGTCTTTCTTGGTGTCTGTCTTTCTCTATTTCTCTGTCTCTGTTTCTGTCTCTGTCTCTCCCTTTATCTCTTGTCTCTGCCTCTCTATCTGTCTCTGCCTGTCTCTGTTTCTCTCTCTCTCTCTCTCTCTCTCTCTCTCTCTCTCTCTCTCTCTCTCTCTCTCTCTCTCTCTC
>JAJPUD010000136.1:730464-760395 GCA_023553655.1 Myrmecobius fasciatus
CTCTCTCTCTCTCTCTCTCTCTCTCTCTCTCTCTCTCTCTCTCTCTCCCTCCCTCCCTTCTTTGTCTAATATAGATCTTTCTCTGTCTGGGGGGGGGGGGAAGGGAAGTGTGAATTGTGTGTATATGGGTCTCTATGTGGGTCTGTCTGTCTCTGTGTTTCTCACTATGCGTCTTTCTTTGGGTCTCTGTCTCTGTATGTGTGGGTGTGAGTCTATCTTTCTGTCTGTTTCTTCTCTCCCCTTGCTAATCTTCTTTGGTACAGATACTTTTTTACAAGTCCAATTTTTTAAATTTAAAATTTCCAATATTACTCTATTTACACAAGTTAGCTTCAGAGATTTTTGTTCCTGCTAGTCCTCCAACTCTCTTCCCAATTCCCAATTCCTAACAGCCTAGGAGTCCTCTCTCCTAGGGACATTCTACATTAATCATATGGCATTTCTTTTCAAATTCCTCATTAAAATATATCCTTTACCACCTGGCTTTCATGCCACCAGGATGCATTAGCTTTCTTTCTTGGCTATTCAATCTATGCTGTCTTTTGAGATATTGTTTGAGATTTGATAAAATAACCAGTGGGAATTCTCATTTTTAGTATTATAGTATCTAGAGAATTACTTTACCACATTTAAGCAGTTAAGACATACATTTTAAAATATTTCAAAGGAAAACAAGAAAAAAGCTAGATTTTAGCAAAACAAAATCTTCTGCAAAAAAAGCTAAAAACAAAAACCAAATAACCCAAACCATTATGTATAAATATATAATTTAAGCAGTAATCTTTTAAACAAAGGTATTTCTTAGAAAACTAGAGAAAACATTTTAATTCTGTAGTCAATTGCATTCTCATCAGCTTTGGTTCCTTTAATTCTAAATGTTAATATATCTGCTCTTAGGTAACTCTCCTGCTGTATTCTGTACAGACTGACTGTACCCAGACTTTGTGTACTATCCAGGATTGGCTGTGAGCTAATGATCAAAGGCTTATGCTAGTATTTTCCATTGATTGACAGAAAAATGTGAAATGCCATTGAATTCAATTCCCCAAGCATTTATTAAGTACCTACTGTGTGCCAGACATCAGCCTGAGGAGGAAAAAGACAAAACTATTTTAAAGTCCTTTTCCTCTAGAAGTGTAACATGGTGGGGAGAGGATTTAGACAACACCATAAATAAATACCAAGTATACACAAAGTAAATACAAAGTAATCTACATTGTTCAATGAATTTCTGTGACTACAATTTTAAAAGAATTCATAATCTAGCAACCAACCCTTTGCTGATGAATGTTTCTGAATGTAACTAGATTGGGCAGAATTTCTGTGATTTTGACTTAAAGGTTGCCTATGTGAAGCTCCTTTCTCTGATGACCACTCCATTGCCCCATTATAGGCATCCACATCAACTCTCTCACTCCTGTTAGTATTTCATTCTACCTTTCTGCCCTTTTTTCAGTGAGGTGACACTGGGCCTGGAGTCAGGAAGATTTGATCTGGCCTTAGAAAACTTACTAGCTATTGTGACCCTGGGCAAATCCTTAACTTTTGTCCACCTCAATTTCTTCACCTATAAAATGGGAATGAAAAAAAGTTATCTCTTTCCCTGGGTTATTGTAAAAATCAAATTATATAATATTTATAAAGTGCTTGGCACAGTGCCTGGCCCATAATAATCATTTAATAAATGGTTGCTGTGGCAGAAATATCTTTCATTTGGACTATATTAAACTCATTTATAAGCCTTAATTTACTCTGGGACTAAAGGTTCAGGTCATTAATATCATCTCTTGGTTACATGAATACAAAAGACCATAAGGAGCCACAACTCCTTATCTATTCTAGACTAGTGGATCACCATGGATTCTAGTTGCACTAAGCTAATTCAGCTGTGGCCTCCTCATTTAAAATCCTTCCCTTGCTATGGTTAAATATCTCTCCTTTTGCTAACTGCCAGTTCTTCTTGGATGTTTAATTTCATACTAATCTAAACTACCCAAATATCTGCTCTGAATTTGGCATTTCCCACTACAGCTCTGGATCCTTATTCTATTTTTAACAAATTTCATATTAGTCCTATGTCTTCCCCAGGGAAATTATTTTGCATTTAATTCTCTATGTATACTGTTTTCTGTCCCCCTTTCCCTCTCCCTTACTCAACATACTGTAACCTTTTTTGAGGATAAGACCTATTTATTTTTATCTTTTTATTCTTAGTACCTAATAAAATCTTTGGTAAACAGTAGGCTCTTAATAAATGCATGTTGAATTAAATTAAATTAAATTCTCATAAAGTCTATTTGTATTTGAAGCATTCCTAATTTGGTAGGATTTATTATAGCTTGTGCTCAAGAGGGGAAGAGTGAAAGACCAAATAGTGTGGGGAAAATTCAGATGGAAGCTATTGTGAATACAAGAGAAAGGCTAAAATATCAAAACTCCAAGAGAGAAAGTCTGAGTATACTTATAACTCACATTTATATAAACCAATAGAGATGAACAAAAATGGGAAAAATAACAAAAATTCTAAGAAGCCAAAAAGATATGAACAAACATTATACTAAGAAGGAAAATGGATAAAAATCCCCAATGAATAGGAGAATTCTGCATACATCTCAGAGATCATGGAACAATAGCAAAAACCTGCAAAGTGGTTCCAAAGGGAAATAAAACTTAAAAGACTATATTATGAATTAAATTAGGTAAAAAAAAAAATAAGAGCTCTAAATGGAGACTTAAAGAGGAGAAAACAACAGAGAAGAAAAAAGGTAGAAAACACAATAGTTAATTTATCCAAAGGAGTAGAGGCTCTGAGAGAATGAAATATTTAGAATATAGGCAAAAGGCAACAACTTTAAAAGAATGTATGTATTCTATTCAAACCAAAGCAATTGATCTTAAATACAGAATATGCAGAAATAAGTTAATAATCATAAGTCTCCCAGTATTACATGATTTTTGAAAAAAGAACTCAAATACCACATTGAAAGAAAAATATATTATAATTGCCCAATTTAAAAAAATATCCTACCTAGTACTGATTCTAATCAACAGATTGTTATTGTAATGCTCAGGGAGAAACTGAGGCAGTATCACACATTGGAAATTAGGTAATGCTTTATTGATGTTAATTGAGAGTTCAGAATCCATAGCTATGGATCAGGACTGCTGGGACTCATCTCTCAAAGCACGCAGTCCATCCCAGAGAGTTTAGACTGACAGGCATGTCAGCCGACTGAATAGTACAAAGTATTCAGCACCTCATTGGTGGGGAACACGAATTTTATAATCTCCATAGCCCAGGGAGACAAAGAACTCATGGGAACAGCTGAGCATATCTGGTGTCCAAGGAAACCATAAATTCAGTTCTGGCAGGTAAGGAGTAAAAGATTCCAGAAACTGGGAGAAGACAGTAAGTCTGGGTCATACAGATAAGAGGTATGTCGAGGCTGGCCATCTGGAGGTTTCATAACACCTTTGGAATGTGAGTCCAATTATTTCTGAAGGTCATGAAGTTGGGATTGCTATTTTTGGGCAGCACAATTAAGGGAGACTGAAATAGCAACTGAGGGAAACTGAGACAGGGAAACTGTGGCACAACAGTTATCACAGAAAAACCTATGCTTAAAAGTTTCAGGTCTATTGTTAAATTTCACAGTTTCTATAACAAAGAACAAATTGTGCTTGCATCTAGAAGAAAGATGCTTAACTTTGAAGGAATGCAAAATAATCTTCAATTACTCCCCAATGATAAGAAATTGAAAAGAATGGAACATGATATTATAAAAATCTAGAGTTCAAAATATAACTCAAGATACCATACCTTGCAAAAATGAGCCTAATAATCAATTTTAAAAGTTGGATCTTCAACGAAAGAAAGGCATTTAAACAATCAACCCCAAAAAGAAACAAAATAAAAATAAGTAATCACATTTATTAATAAAATAATGTTATGAAATCAATTATCTCATTTATAGGCTATTGATGTTAAAAAAGAGAATAAAATAAATGGCAAAAGAAAGAATATACAAAGATTATGTAAAGAAATTATGGTGATTATAATATTTATAATAGAACTTTAAATTTTACAAAGCCCATCTCATTTGATCCTTATAACAACCCTTTGAGGGAAGAACTATTAATTATCTCTCACAAATAAGAAAACTGAGGTCCAGAAAGGTTAAATGATTACTTAATTAATGTCCTGAGCCAGGCTTTGAGAGATAAATGAAGAAACCACATCCTGTTCTCTCAGAGATAGAAAAATCTAACACAAAGATAAATTAATAAATGAAATGAAATGAATTTGTTAAATTGTTACTGTGCGCCAAATCCTGTGTTAAGTTCTGGATATGTATGTTTTAAAAGTGAGATAATCCCCACTTTTAAGGAGATTGCATTCTGAAAAGTGGACATAGAGTTTGGGAAGAATTGGAAAAGGAATTAAGAACTTAGTGTAAGAGGTACAAACATTGTCCAAGCAACAAACTCCTTGAAAATTCTAATGAACCAAATAGAAGTCAAGGACTTCTTGAAGCAACAAGAAATATTAAAACAAAGGTAAAAAAGTTGAAGAAAATATGAAGTATCTCACAGCAGAAACAAGTTGCCTGGGAAACTTAACAAGGAAAACAAAATTAATAATCATCAGACTATCTCAAAACCATGACTGAAAAAAAAAGACCTTAGGCATCTTGTTTCAAGAAATCTTCAAAAGATTTCTTAGAATAAGAAGTAAAGTGGAAGGAAAATGAACACTGGTTACCCTGAAAGTAGCCCCAAAATGCAAACTCCAAGGAACATCATAGTCAAAATTCATTGCTTTGGGGTTAAAAAATATAACTGCAAACATCTAGAAGAAAACATTGAAATACCAAGAAGCCACATTAAGAATCACCTTCAATTTAGTAGCCACAATTATAAGAGAACAGAGAATTTGGGATACAATATTACAAAAGATAAAGGCCTACAGCCAAGAAAAAGCTTACATAGAAAAACTCAGTACAATTCTTTTGCAGCAGAGGGGAAGAAGGAGAGAATAAATCAATAATAAAAAAGAATTTTCCTGAATTCCTAATCAAAAAACCAAACAGGATGTTTGTATGTATGCGCACACATATATGCATGTATTCACACATACATAAATATGTATATGTGTATGTATGATCTTTATACATACATATTTCAATTTCATATATTCAACACTTGGAAAGTATTAATAGAATTTTATTAGATTATTCTTGATACTTGCCTTTTAGTATGTCATTACACTGAAGATTAATCACTATCAAATAAAGATTAGCTGAAAACTTCTCATCTAAATAGTCAAGTAAATTTTGAAATATGAAAATTTCTAGTAATCCTTAGAATTTACTTATTTCTTTTGCTCTCTTTGCCAATTTGATGGGGATGAATTACTCTAAAGTATAATTCTCTTTAGTGATTTCATGCAATTTTTCTATAATAGTTGACATTTTTCATTTCTTCTTTGAAAAACTATTTATTCCATGATTATTTCTATGCAGATGGTTCTCAGATCCCTTTATCCAGTCCAGATAAAACATTTCTGCTGATTTTTGGTTTCACATGTCCAACTGCCTTTTGCTATCTGAAATTGAATGTCTGGTAGACATCTTAACTTATTCTATTCAAAAAATAAGAACTCATTATCTTTTCTCAAATCATTTAAATTCTATCAATTACCACAAAACAAACACACTAATATAGTGTTAGTGGAATTGTCAATTGCGTCTACTGCTCCATAGAATAATTTGGAATTATTTTATAATTCCAACTAAATTGTTCATATGAGCATAAACTGTTCATAACATTTGATCCGATGATACTATTTATTGGCCCATATCCAAAGGGGTCAAATATTAAAATAAACTTTCTGTGAATGTCAAAATATTTATAGCAACAATTTTATAATATCAGGGAAACTGGAAACAGAATGGATTCACATTGGTTAGAAAATAACTGGATTAATTGTGATATAGGAATGTAATAGAATATTATACGATTAGAAATAACATCCAAGAAATTCAGGTGACTATGGAAGATTTGTGTGCAATGTTGCAAAGTAAAGTAAAGAGAACTGGAAATTATATACATGCACATGCTAAGGGAGAGAGACAGACAGACCGACAAAGGCAGAGACAGACAGAAACAGAGATCAGATTACAATAATGTGAAAGAAAACAATGCTAAAAGCCAAGCAAGCTCAGATAAATTCAATGACCAGTCTTGCTCCTGGAGAAGAGGTAAAGAAACACACATTCTTTCTTGATGGAATACTATGTCACCATGGGAGCATGATATTTCAGATACTTTCACATATGTTCTTTCTGTTGGTCCATTTTCCTTAACTTCCTTTGTTACAAGGGAAGATTCAATGTGAAAGAAGATACAATGGGGAATTATTATGATATAAAAATATCAATAAAACAAAATAATTCATAAAAGTTTAAAAATAATAAGCATCCAAAGTCTTTTTAAAAATAATGAAAGAGGAAAATTATATAACAGAATTTAAAAAAAACTTTACTTCCAATTTGAAATCTTGAAAGATGTGGCACTTTCTCATTTCTATAGGTAGTTTTGAATGATATGACAGGAAAAGAATGGAATAAAAACAAAAATCTTCACTACTTTCTAAGTCAGATGAAATTTGCTACTTCATCTGACCATTTAAGGTTTATAGATGATTATAGCTGAGAAATGAAAAGTATTCAACAGAATGCTATATACATATATAGTGAATAATAGATCCTTAAATTAGATTGAAAATTGAAATGTTATTATATATTTTTATTTGTTTTAGTTTATTATTTAAAATGGTACAGATATTTGTATGTGTGTGTTTGTGTATGTATGTATAAAAATTAGCTACCAGGAAACAATTTTACATTTATATCTTTTTTTTTATAGATATGGAACTCATGTTAATACAGTTAGAAAAAAATTGGCTTTTTTTCAGGAAATAAGATAGAATACAACAAGCAACAGTGAACAACCAAATGAGAACAGAGGTCTTAACAGCTAGACATATTTTTGATATATTCATTACATTTGTAACTGACCCATACAATAGGTTGACCATATTTATTGGAATTGTTAATTTTCCATACCTGCAGCACTAGGGTGGAGAGAGATGTCAAAACCATTTAGTGAAGTCTGTATTCTGATTAAAATGTGTGTGCTGAAATGTTCAGTCATTCAGAGCAATCATGGATAATAATAATCTGTCTTGTGTTTCTATACCACATTTCATCATGAAAGATTCCAGAGCAGCTAACGAAATTGCTCCAATGTACAACTAATGCTAATACAGAGTGAAATCACATTGTACAAGCTATATGACACTGAGAAAAATTGAAATAAGTACTTGTTAAAATATATTTTCAAAATATATAATGCTGCTTAAATTAATGACCTTGTTTATATACAAAATATAGAATCCTAGAATGTTATAGTTGAAGGGAAGATGGAGATCATCTCATCCAATCCGCTCATTTTACAGAGGAGGAAACTGTGATTTGAATGAATTTGATCCTTTGCCATTTCCTAAGAAATTGTCATTCTATTTCAATTTCATTGCTTCCAATAATGACACTCTATAATTACTAAAGAGTTATTAGGCAACCATGATAAAATGGTTAGAGTTCTGGATTAGGAATCTTGTCCCAGGGTAGACACTGACTAATATGATCACCTTCTTCCCACTCACAGGCCAGCACAAACAAATCACTTACCCTCTCGGGGCTTCAATTTCCTTATTTGTAAAATAAGGAAGATGACAATCATTTATTTCACAAGATTAGTGTGTGGTTAAAATGAAATCTTGGATGTAAAACCTTTACAAACTTTTGCATTATATACATGTGAGATAAAATATGAGCTCAATGCATATCACTGCACTTGTGGTT
This sequence comes from Myrmecobius fasciatus, assembly GCA_023553655.1. Lineage (NCBI taxonomy): Eukaryota > Metazoa > Chordata > Mammalia > Dasyuromorphia > Myrmecobiidae > Myrmecobius > Myrmecobius fasciatus. The sequence continues at coordinate 738,390 of JAJPUD010000136.1, forward strand.
AGAAACATTGATAAGGAGAAACACTAGTGCTATAAAAAATTGAGAGGTACCCTCATCCTTTTGCTACCACCTGACTTAAGAGAGAGTTGTATTTCTGACTCTGCTTTTGGGGACCAAATACTCTTTTGAATGCCATTTGAAAGGGTATTTTTTGGTTGGAAGTGCTAGATTTAATGGGTATATATAGGAGGAAGTAGTCTCCAAAGCTAAGTAGACCAACTGGGTAGCTTGGTCGATGGAGTCTTTCCCTGAAGTCAGAAAGAGCTGAGTTCAAACACAGTCTCAGACATTCAATAGCTGTGTTAGCCTGGGCAAGTAATTTAATTTTTGTTGGCGTTAAGGACATGGTAACACATTCTAGTATCTTTGCTAAGAAAACCCTGTGGACAGTAGACTCTATGGATTCAGGAAAAATCAGACGTGACTGAAGAACAAGTTTCCCCAGTGGTAACCCTGGAACTAGAGATTACTCAAATGGAACAGTTTGGAATTGAGACCTAGTCTTCTAGATCTGCATATTTATTCTCAAAGAGTCAGTCATAGGATAATTCACAGGAAGATTTTAGGAACCCATATCAATTATTTGATAAGTTTTGAAGAAAGTATAAATTCAAGTCAAACTAAGGTAAGGAACACATGTTAGTTCTTTGGTCCTAAACTGCAATTTATTTCCATGTCCTCTATGGTTTTAAGAACCCTCTAGATGTGAGGAGCAAATGTCAAGAATGTACCCTAAATTGTCAATCTGAAAAACAAATCAGCAAGCATTTATTAAATTCCTTCTGTATGCAAAAATGGAAAGAATGTACAATATTGAGAATCCTTCAACATCTGAGGATATACTGTATTTCTTTTCTTTTCATTTTCAAAGGATTAATGACATCAGTGGATATGTTGACTTGAGGATAAATTGGTTTTATTTGAGGCAGAGTTGCACAAAGTTGTCAATTTCACTCTTTCCCCTAGTCATCTAACTCTAGTGGCGAAACAAAAGTTAGGATGATTGGTGATGACCCTTGATGTGGTGGAGGACCTGACCAAGCTATTAGCATTTCCACAGTGCTTGTATGTCACCTTCATAGGTTGTTATCATTCACCTATTGCTGGAGGGTGATGTAGGGGGAAGGAGTCCTTGCATGCTTAGGGTAGACATCTCCTTAACTTACTGAGAATTTTAAAGCCAGTCAGTTATCCTCAATCTGGTTTAGACTATGTCAAAATATTTTGGAGATACCCTGTTTTCCAGAGCTAAGGCCCAGCAAGCAGGCTGTGCTCTGGGCTTGCATAACAACAATCCTTTGTTCTCTGGATGTCACCCTCTGGCAAAGTATATTGCTAAATCCAGTACCAGGTGTTCACTGAGGGATTTAGTTCCCTTTATTTCCCGGGGCCATGCATGACATGTTCTTAGTATTGACAAGTACTTCACTCCTGTTCTGGTCACACAATCAAGTTCTCTTACTGAAGTGTGGCAGCGATCTCCCAAAAGTTGAGACAATAGTTGTTCCCTTGGGACTCAAGAACACCTGCATTGTTCCAAGAAATGTTAACCATGAGAGCAATCTCAAGGTCTAAGAATGACTGTACTGTGGATCAACCTCTTTCATGTACATAAGTGAACCCAGAACCTGCATTAAGCCCTCCTTAGGAGAGGGGTGAGAAGGAGCTCCAGCCTAAAGTTTTCATTTTCCTCACATTAAATTTTAATTTGTGTCCTGATTCTTCTGTCTCCAGACTGCTTTCCACAGTTCCAGCCACCCACAGGTTAAAGGCTAATTCCAATCTTAGTGACAATGAGCTGCTGGGAAATTACTGGGGTATGGCTGGTGCACATATTACAGCTTCTTGGAGCCACAGGTGAGAGATGGATGAGTCAGGTGGACACCAAAGGTGGACGAGCACCTTTGAAAAGGACTGGGCAAGTCCTCATTCCAGAGGTGCTAGTCCACCATACTCCAACCTAAGAATAGTTTTTAACTTGAATTGTGTTTGCTTTTCCCTAAGAAAAGTCACACTAGATTTATTTTGTTAAAGAATAGGAAATATATAAGGGCAGCCAAATTCATGGCACAGTGGATGGAGCACCAGCCCTGAAGTCAGGAGGACCTGAGTTCAAATCTGATCTCAGACACTTAATATTTCCTATCTGTGTGACCTTGGGCAAGTCACTTAACCCCAATTGTCTCAGCAAACAAACAAACAAACAAACAAACAAAAAAGAATAGGAAATATATCTGATATGCATTTCTTGATTTATCAACATGAAAGATTGATGGGAAAAAAGACATAGTCCACGAAGGATTTATAACAAAATCCCATTGTCTCTGGTTGCATTTGCATATGAATGGGCCAGTAATTACAGAGACAATAAATTTGACCCCTAGGCTTGAATTTGTCTCTTAGTATCTCTAGCTCTCATTCCTTCATTCCCATCCCTACCACTCCCCTCATATACTCATTTTCTTTCTGTCAGAATGAAGAAACTTTAAAACTAAAAGTTTTTAAAATCTCCTGAGAGATTTTTTCATAATTTTTAGGAAATAACCATTACCTGATTTATACTTCAGAGAATTAAAATAGAAAGTTTGTGGAATAATTACTGTAAGCTAGGGTGAGATTTTTGACCTGGGGCTTCAAGCCCTAGACTTGGAAGGGATCTACAAAGAGAAGACTAAGTCTAAAGTTACTGGCCAGTTAAGGCAACAGCATGTTGTTTAAAAGTACTAGGTGCTTGGGGCTGAGAATCTCTTGGTAGAAAGATGTAAGGCTCCGTGATAGCTGAGGTTTTGTGGGAACAAAACCAGGGAAGCTTTGCTAGCTTCTAGGGCAAGGATTTTTTTTCTCCTTTTTCTAAAAGAGATGCAAAAAAAAAAAAAGAAAAGAAAAGAAAAAGAAAAAAGAAAAAAAGAAAAAAAGAAAAAGAAAGAAAAGAAAAGAAAAGAAAAATTCAGCTTTAAGTTGTATAGGCTTTAAGCAAAGAAAGTATGACTGCAACTTTTCTTTCTTGCACAAGAGATACCTAAGGATTTTATCTGGGCTAGAAACTGAAAGTCAAAAAGTATACTACCTCTCAGAGACTGTAATTACTTTTATCTTCCAACTGACTATTCAAGGTAGACAAATTCATGGTTTGTAACAGCATACAACTGGCAAATGGTAAAGGAAAACTGGATTTGGAGTTTGGTAAGGTAAGAATGTCTATAAGACAAAAGGACAAGGAATTTTAAAGTATTATATGGAGGATATAATGGATAAAATTGGACTGATCATCAACACCACCACCAAAATACAAATTTATTAATACCAAGTCTTAGGGGATTCATTCCCACAGAATATCTTGAATTAGTAGCTGACTTTAGAGGCTACATTAAGATTGGTACTATAAGATGCTTGATTTATATTATCCAGAAATAAGAAATAAACTTTTTTCTTGAAAGACATGCACATGACTATGGAAGCCAGGAGCAAGAGCTAAGAAACTTAAGTGAATGAACATGGTTGCTCCAACCATGGCTCTTTTCTGAAGTTAAAGAATAGTACAGAGTGGATAGAGATCTAAACCTAAAGAAAGGAAGTCCTACATTCAAATCTGGCCAGGGACACTGGCTAATTGTTCCACCCCAGTTAAATCATTTAACTTCTTTCAGCCTGTTTTCTCATCTGTAAAGTGAGTTTAATAATAGCACCTACAGCTCAGGGTTGTTGCAAGGATCAAATGACATTATATTTGCAAAGTGTTTTGTAAATCTTAAAATACTATAGAAATGCGAGTTATTGTAGCAGTTGTTGTTATTGGAACCCTACATCATCTGAAAGACACTACCACAAATGTATTACTATACATAGAGACACCATCTACTCTGCTCTGTGTCACCACAATAAAACCCAATACTCTTATTATTCTCCAATACAAGCATGCCTCAGAGATATTGTGAATTCAGTTCCAGATCACCAAAATAAAGTAAATATTGCAATAAAGAGAATCACACAAAATTTTGATTGCCCAGTGCATATAAAAGTTGTGTATACTATACAATAGCCTAGTAACTGTACAATAATATTAAGACTAAAAAAGGATGAATATATCTTAATTAAAAATGCTTTATAGCTAAATATATATATATATATATGTATATATATTTATCATCATTTGAGCCTTCTGTGAGTGGTAATCCTTTTACTAGTGGAGAGTCTGATGGAGTAGCTGATGGCTGCTGATTGATCAAGGTGGTTCCCTCATCTTTTGGTCTATCTCAGCTTTCAGCATGCCTTCCTCACTAAGCTTAAAGTTTCTACCTCTTGACTTAAAGAGTGGTACTTTCAACTAATACTTTCACTTGAAAACTTAAGAGATTTTTGTAGGGTTATTAATTGGCTTAATTTTAATGTTGTTATATCTCAGAGAATAGGGAAGCCTAAGGAAAGGGGGAGAGATGAGAAACAGCAGTCAGGGTAGAAGTCAGAACATACACAATATTTATTAAGTCCACTATTTTATATAGATGCAATTAGTGGTGCCCAAAGACAATTACAATAGTAGTAACATCAAAGATCACTGACCACAAATCACCATAAGAGATATAATAATGATGAAAAATTTTGAAATATTGCAGTATTTTCCAAAATGTGACACAGAGGCAAGATATTAGTTCATGCTACTGGGAAAATGGTACAGATAAGCTTGCTTGACATTGGGTTGCCACAAACCTTCCATTTGTAAAAGCAAAACAAAACAAAATGCAATATCTGTGGGGCAGCTAGGTGGTACAGTGGATAGAGTACCAGCCCTGAAGTCAGAAGGACCTGAGTTCAAATATGATCTCAGACACTTAACATTCCCTAACTGTGTGATCCTGGGCAAGTCACTTAACCTCAATTTCCTCAGCAAAAAAGCAAAAAAAAAAAAATGCAAAATCTGATAAACAAGATAAAGCAAAACACAATAAAATGAGGTATTCCTGTTCATAATCATCCACTAGAGGCTCAAGGAATAGGGGTTGTTGCTAAAACCAAAGTTCCCAATCTAGTACCTCTCCCTTATTCATCACAAAATGTAGAAGAATAGGTCTCCAGGCCAATTCCTCTCAGACAATGACTTTGGAGACCCCTTTTCACCATACATTTTGCCATTCATGAAGGAAATATCTGTGCATTCTAGGTCATAAGCCTGTGGGATTTTTTTTTTTTACCATTTCGTCTCCAGACCCTGTATATGGAAGCCTTCTTTGATTGTGAACTCATTTCCATGAGTGGAAGCATTGATTCAACAGACATGAAATAAACAATAATGCATCATTACTTTCTAGCCAACATATGCTTAGACCTGTAGACACCTACAGTTTCCTATAGCTGAGATCTTTTTCAAGGCTAGGGTGAAATCAAGCAGTTTTTCTAAATACTGTGTGTCATCTTTCAATAGTCTTTAGTCATCTTGCAAGGAGGCAAAGAAATTGAACAGAGTATACATTCAATCAGTCCTATAGAGACTTGCTTAGCACCTTTTCATTTTTCTTTTCTTTGTTTTTTTTGACCTTTCTTCCCTAGTGCTTAAGAAGATAGAATCCAAGACTCTTTCATCATCACAAGATCCCAAAGACTAAGCATCCTATCAATTAATTGATACTTTCCTCATTTTTTTCACTAGCAGGCTTTTACCTTCTCACTCTGTTCTCTAGAGGGTCATCAGCTATTCAAAGTGTTTTGCTCTTCCCTACTTCATCCCTAACCACCCCTCCCCACCCCCTATGTTCCTCTGTTTTGTCATCTTATCACAATTTCTTGACATTCTAATTGGTTATTAAAAAGCTTCTTTTATAATCATTATCACTCTCTCATACTCCCTCCAATTTCTTACACTCATAGAAACTGGGCTTCTTCTGAAATACATTGTAACCCAAGCATTTCTAGTATTGGATATCATTTCTCACATGCCCCTTGTAATATTGGGCATAGAAGAATAACCGTATTCTTGGTTCCCAGCCAATTCCTCATTGTTGTTTCTATGATGTCCCATTGATATCATTCAGCAGTTTTCTCTATCTTTTAATTTTCCTTGATCTTTCTATATCATCTGGTCTAGATGCTTGTCAGAGATATAAATAGACCTCCAGATTATTCTGTCTTCTTCAATCAGGACTCATAGTCTTTCTCTTCATTTCAATCTCTGCACTAATATTTAGGAATTTAATACACAAATTACTGAACTCTATGCCAAATTCTTTAGTTCCCATGATATATCTTTGCTCTGCTTCAGTTATTCACAAGGATGGTAATAATCTGGGTTGCATCATCAATTCATAACTGTGCTACTTCCATAGTCCTGAAGTATATATGAAATTCCTCTTTCTGACCTTGCACTATAATTCTATTTGTCCATCAGCTTCTTATCTTAAGCCTATCTCCTTATGATTTCTAGTCCCTCCAATTATTTTGATTCTCTTCTCTTTGTAGTCAACCATATAGTTGATCAGTTCAACTATATTCTATATTACACATTTAAATTCCGTATCTTCTTTTCCTGTAACCATTCATATCTGTTCAAATTCCAACTATAATTAATTTATTTCTACCATTTGTCTGCTGAATGCTATTTACGTCACACAAGTTCAATATAAATTAATACTATTAACTGATCCCTTACCACTACATGGCAATGTTTTTATTCTTTCATGACTGACTCTTAGTCATAATCTATACAATGGTCATTTTTAATTTTTTCACTTTTCTATACTTTCCTACTCAGTCTCAGTGAAGAATCTCACATCCTATTTTATGAAGAAAATCAAATACCTCCTCCTTCTACCCTATGTGAAAATGTTCTCACTATATAATTAGTTCTGCAGACCTCTATCTAGTGTTTTTTTCATGTGATGTGAATTTGTTTCTATCTACCTACTTCACTTAGCCTATATAAGAAAAAATACCTTTATGCAAGTCATAAAATATACTCAAATGCATTATTAAATATTGAAAATAAATAGAATTAAGAAATGAAAGGTGAATTAATGATTAAGTATGCATAGTATGTACAGTAAAGTTAACGTGTGTAAAATGTTGCCCCTTCCCCACTTAACTACATCTAATCTTTATCACTAGTGGATGGCTGTGCAATTTTTTAAAGAAGCTATAGAGAGACATTTGGACTATGTCTCTTTTCTTTCATGTATCTGATAACAACAAGCTCTATTATCCTCAGCTAGTCTTTGAACTTTAAAAAACTTTGACGTATTTGGATCCATCTTTTCAATACAAGAAAAAAATTCACTCAAATGATGACAATTGTTTTATCGTGAAACTTTTTGGTGTGATCTTGGGTCTTAACCTTCATTTTCTTCATCTGCAATCTTTGTGATTAGCAACTCTATTAGATCCTCTTTCAGAATTTTCATTTGGATTTCTTTGGGGATTCTTTACATAAAATTAAATTTGCATAAAATGAACTTATATAAGAACTGTTTGTCTGTCTTTCCCTATTAGCTCTTCCTTTGTGCCACTTTCTAAGGAAAATATTTCCCTTTGCCAAGGATAATCCTACCTCCTTTATTAATAAAGACTTCCTTCCTCTCTCCACTTTACTTTCTTCTGATATCTGAAAAAAAAAAAAACAGGACTCCAAAATCCTTAAAAATCTTAACTTGATCTTATTATTCCTTCAAGTTATGCCTATATAATTTCTCCCTGGTCCATCCAAATTACAAAGAAGGCATCTATATTTATTGTCTCCACTCTTAAATCTCTTTCATTCTGACTTCCAGTCTCCATCCAATGATGTCACGTCTTTACTTGTATCTCATTGCTTTTTTCTCACTTGTGAGTATCCACAGTTTCATAGATTTATATTTGAAATGGAGTTTAGAAGACTAAAGTCTCACTTTCTCATTTTAAAAAAAGAGGAAACTAAGGCTCAAGGTCACATATTTCTTAGTGACATTATCAATTCACATGGATTAAAATGTAGCATTTATACAAATGCCTTACAGATTTATACATCTAGTAACAATATTTCTACTGAGCTCCTCCTCCATTTCACCAACTACCTGTTGGACAGTACTACTGTTAGGCCCTGAATAGCAGGCCATACTCCCCCCTTTCTATGTTGGGCCCTCAATAGTGGGCCACACACAGACACACCCCTTTTTATATGTGCAATTAAGAGTTGGGAAAATTAAGTTTAAAAGAAAACTTTAAACCTTGAGGCTCTGACTCCCTTTCACCTACCATTGTGACACAATGAAGGATGAGAAAATAAAGTTTCCAGGTGCCCTCCATTTTGACTCCATCTTTGTCCAAAAACTACCCTGCGAATAGAATTATTGTCAAAGACAAAGACACCAAGTTATGTTATCTCACCTTCTGCCTAAGTTATGATCTCAGTATAGCCCCTGTCTATCCAAGAGTAACCTTCCTCCCATGTCTGACAAGGCCTGAGTCACAAGCCTCAGGTGACAACCTGCTCTTTCTTTGAAGTAAAGATAACAACAGCTGCAAATTGTTAGACTAATTGCATTCTCAGCTTCTGTATCCTGCTTGCAAACTCTAGTTTGCTAAAAGCCTATATAAATTCTGTGCCTCATTTCCTCTGGATCTAATGCTTTGGAAGCATATTTCCATTTGGTCAGCTAGCTTATTGAACTCTCCACATTAAAAACTAATAAATCTCTACTCACCTTATTTCTCTGGTATTACACTACATGTAGCTATCTTTGGCAACTAGAAACATTAAAATGAAATAATATTCTCTCTTTTAAATCTATATGTCTTCAAAATTTATTAGTTCTGTGATGAGTAGTACAGGCCCTTCAAGTCACTCAGGTTCATAATATGTGGAATTAACTAAGTGAAAACACTCTTATGGAAATATAGCCTTAAACTGTACCTTAATTGTGACTTGAGGCTTTATAATAACAAGTAGAGCTATAGCTTAAAAAAAAAAAAAGTTGCAGGTATTAGTCCCTACCTGTTTCCCACCAACTTCTAATTAACATTTAAGTACCTCTTTTAAATTTTAGATTTTTGCTTTAGAATGTAAGCCCTGACTCCCCTAAACAATGTGGGGGGGAGGCTTTTGTGTTCAGCCAATTTAATTTTGTCTTTTGCAGTTTTTACTTTGCACTCCTTTTACTGACAAATACCTTGTCAGATGGGAGATGTCCTTTCTCATGAGATCATAATAACCCCTTTTTTGCTTTTTCTTACTCTGAGAGTCTCTTGATTGTTTTTGTGGTCAATATTACCCCTCATAATAATATTAATATCAATCTTGACTCCTTCCTCACTTTTCTATTCTGTCATTCCTTATCCAGTACAAAATTTTATTTATTCTATGTTCTTCATTTTTGTCTGTTTCATTCCAGTAACACATTCACTGCCTTAGTTCATAATGGACTCTTTGACTTTCTGTCCAATCTCCTCATTTATTTCCCTATTTTTATTTTCTCCCTTTCTCCAATCCCTCTTCCATGTAGCTACCACCTTTTTTTATTCCTATATTCCATCCCTTTTCACAAATCTTCATGGGATTATTATTCTCTCTAGGATAAAATATAGAATTCTTGCTTTGGTCTTTAAAGCACTCTATATTCTTGATTCTACTTGTCTTTCCAGAATTTCATATTGTGAGAAATGCTGATAAGTTTGGTTTCCACAATGTTACAAGCTTTGAGGTAGTGTGGGATAGACTGACCAAGAGGTTTTTAGAATGTGAGAGATTAAGGAAGGTTAGGATTCACAGAACAATTAGGTGACCAATAGAAGCCTTGAGCAAACAAGGAGAATGGGGGGGGGCAGCTAGGAAGGCATAAGTGGATTCAGCCAATCAGAAAGAGTTTTGTGATTTTGAGAAAACCACAAACTTAAGATATTAGCCTATCCAGGCCAAACTACTTGGAGTCAATGACCTGACTTGATTAAATCACTATTGTGCCTGCTTAATAGGCTAATTGAATATTAAACAACACACCCCAGAGGAGGAGTTTTCTGACATTTTTGAACATAGAATATATGATGGGGAGGATATGTTTTATGCATATTAAGGGGAAACATGTAGGGGGCATATCAGAAAAACTGTAATCTGAAGAAAATTTACCAATCCGTTTTCTGAAGGGAGGAGCTGTGTCATCCAAGCAAGTATAAAGATTCCCCCACTTTTGTACTCAGTGCTCCCTCTTCCCGAAGAGGAGTGGAGCTCTCTTCTCTCAGAAATGTTAAGATGATTTAAGATTCTTCTTTAATAAATTTTCCTCGATATCTGATTTTCAGTGTCAAGAGTATTATTTCTAATGATATTATTCCTTTTCAGACACTTTATGTTACATCAAAAAGAAAGGTCTATTAGGTAGAACCCTAACTAAACATTTCAACTCCCATTCCCCAACATGCCGTCTGATTATTGTTATTGTTACTGTTTGTCCTTTGTTTTTTGAAGAGAACCAATGATATCACAGGATGATGTTTTAACTTGCAAGTGAATTGGATTTAAATGAAGCAGAGTTGTACAAAACTGTTGACCTCAGAATCACTGAAGTCCAGTGGCAGGATGAATGTCAGATGACTGGTGATGGCCTGAAATGAAATGGATGAATTTAGCATCTTTGATGTCTGACCAACCTCTAATCACTTCATAGTGCCTACGTCTGCTGCATTTATGACATTTAAAATAAATTGTTCTCACCCACCCATTCTGCTAGAAAGAAGTCTGCACAAGCTTAGAGCAGACAACCTCCTAACCCACCAACAGGTTTGAGGCCTGTCAGTTACCCTCAACTTGGGTCAACTTATATGTTCAAAGGGTTTACCTAGACATGGTTCTGTGAATGCTACAGTTTCTTGGAGCTACAGGTGAGAGTTGAGTGTTAGATGGACACCACAACAAAAAAAAAGAGCTTGGCAAGCCCTCACACTAGAAATGCTAGTTGTCCTTGAATGAGCAATACATCTCACCCATCCAATAGACATGAGTAGAGGACATGGAGTCCAAGGCATGAATACAAATAGAGTAGCCAAAATTAGGAAACTCCGATAGAACACAGAGTAGTGGGTGAGATGGACACAACTGGTCCTTTAATATCTTTTTCATACATGATATCCATAGGATACAGAAGCTATTATCTATTTTTCAGAGCTAGCCCACAAATTCCTGTTGCTCTCAATGAGCAACCAATAAGAGGAGATTGAAGGAGGGAAACAGGTGTTTATTAACAGCCTAGTCTATAAGCATGTTATTTTTATTATCTCATATAATCCTTACAACAACCCTGGAAGGGTAGGTGCTATTATTATCCCTATTTTATAGATGAGAAAACTGAAGCTGAAAGAGAGTAAGTGACTTGGCCAGAGTCACACAGTTATTAAGAATCTGAAACTAGACTCAAGGCTTTCAATTCCAAGCTCAGTACTGTTTCTCCTGCACAACCTGCATCCACCTATAGAGGAAGAGAAAAAAGTGAATTTTGTCCCATTTTATCCATGTTATTGGCATTGGGCAAATCATTTCCTAATTGATCATTTTTGTTATCTAGATTATTTGGAGTAGTTCCTATTAAAATTATCAAAACTAAGTTTATTTACATCCATAGTCCTAGATTGAGAGAAATCATAACTCAACAGAGAAAGATTTGTTCATTGATTACTTGATTTATGTTTATTCCCAGTCAAGTCCAGGAAAAAGGGCTCATGCTAAACTAATGATTAATGATAGATGGAATCTCTTATTTTCATACTTCTCCAGAGCCCATGAGCCCTGATCATACTTTAAATGTAGATTAAAACACATCCATAATAACCTAGATCCAGAAAACTAAATAGCAGGTACTGAGCTATACAGCCTAACTTGTAGAGGAAAAAGAATGATTTCTCATACCTCAATTTTGGAATGATTGTATTTGGCCACCTTTCCTTGATTGATAGTTGCAGATTCCTGGTCTCATTCAAGCACTTCCCCAAAATACTAGAAAGAATGTAATAATAATGATAACAATAGCAAAGATAATAAATCTAGTCAAACTAATTTGTGTCTGGATACTACCTCATTTTCCTTATTTTCTGTTAATTCTACTATCATGACTTTTTAAATAGACATTGGTACTCAGTCCCCATCCATCAGTAATCAAGAAAACCCATCTATCCTTTTCATAAGAACCAAATTTCATAATTCCATGTCATCATATAATAAAAATGCCTAAGGTGATTAAATATTGTATCTTAGAAAATGATAATGTCAGTTTTTGTCCTGGAAATGCTCTGGATAAAAGTACTATGGTTTGGCCCTAGAACTGGCACCAGAATATAAATACCACTTTGGGGGGCATTTTGTGGCTCCTCCTTCTTAGAAGGCATCCAGACACAAGTGAGTGTTTTAGAGATAAGCAGAGTGTGAAAACTGAATCTTTATTGTGGTGACCATTTCATTCCATTCCATAAGAATTCTCATTCATTTTGACATGATGAAAATAGAGATGTTATTAAGACTAGGTACTATGCAGCTATTATTTTTGCCTATTTAATATTTTAAGAAGTATTATACAGATGGATAAAATAACTGCTTTTTGGAATTTCATAACACACTTTGTAAGTGAACTCATCTTCTCTAGACTCACTGAAAGCATCTCAAAGATAACTCCTGCAGCAGAAGGATGAAAGGGATTATATATATATATATACATACATATATATATATATATATATATTTAAGTCTGTTACCAATCAAATCCTTTTTAGACCATAACACAATAGAAATAGTCATTATTACCAGGAATACAAACACAATTTATGAACATGAATGAGAATATCATAGTGCCATCCTGAATAATGGTTAAAAAACAAATCATATGAACAATAATTTTGTGAAAGAGAATGCTAATAATGAAAGATCATATCAAGATTTCTATGATGCAGCAGAAACATATATTTACTAAATTGGAAAAAAGAGGACTAATAAGCTGACTATGCAATTTAAAAAACTAGAAAATGAATTCTAAATAAGGACAAAAGTTGAAATTTTGAATATTTAAAACATTTAAAATGTATATAGTACTTTAAAGTTTACAAAACATTTATATAAAGATAAATTACATGCATATGTGTAAATATATATGTAACTTTGTATATATGTTTGTGTGTATATATATATTTCATTTGAACTTCACAACAAACCTGTTAGATAGATGTTATTATTATCCCCATTTTATATATAAAGAAATCTGAAGCTGAAAGTGTTTAAGTGATTTGTTTAGAATCAAACAGATAACATTTGTTATAGTTGGACTTGAACTCAAGACTTTCTACCCTAAAATCAGAGTTCCACCCACTATTATACTTCCCTCTCAACAAAAAGTCTGTAGAAAGAATTTTTTAAAAAATAAATACAAACATATATTCGATTTGCCAATATTTTAACATAATTAACATGTAGTGGATATCCTGCCATCTAGGGAAGGGGTGGGAAAGTTGGGGGGAAAAATTTGTAAAGGAAAGCTATGTAAGGGTTATTGTTGAAGAATTACCCACACATATGTTATGCAAATAAAATAAAATTTAAATAAAAAAAATATTTAATGGAAAAAAAATAAATAAATAAATACAAAATTGAATTCTTTGAAAAGACTAACAACATTGATAATCTTTTAGTAAATCTGAACAAAAAGAGGGGAAGAAATCAAATTCCCTTCTGGCTCTAATGAATAAGATGAAATCAGAATAAATGGAAGGAAACAGAATGATAAGAGCCTAGAATAGTCAACTGTATGCAAACAAAACTAAGCTTTTAAAATAAATATGTTGTTATCTTTTAAAATTTTAAAATATCTGTATAATCATGAAATAAAGATCTTAAAGAAACCAAACGCAGAAAATTAAATTGAACACATCTTAAATGAACAATCTCAACCCTTACCTCAACAGATTCACATATGAATACAATTAAACATTTAAAGAACAACTGGTATCTACAATACACAAATTATTTTCAAAATTAAGAAAGAAAACATTCTGTCAAATTTCTTTTATGAGATTAATATAATCTTTATCTAAGTAAGGGAAAAATAAAACAAAGATAGAGACCTGCAAACAACTCTCACTAAAGAATATTGAAGGGAAAAAATAGATTTTTATCAAGAAAATAATAACAATTTACTCTTTACCAAAAATTATTCTCTTTTACCAAGTTAGAATTATACCATGGTTGTAAGGATGGATCAATATTAAATATTAGAATTATTAATCCTAATAAAATAATAAAAGTTAATTCAATTAAAATATAATACTGAAAACCATATAATTATATTAATAGATATAAAAATATATTTAGCAAAGTACAATAGCCATTTATGCTAAAAACCCTACAAAGCAATATTAAAACATTATTTTAAACAGTATATTTCTAAAACTAAAATATAGTATTAATTATAATGAAGGAATGTTAGAAATTTTCCCAATAATGTAAGAATAAAGCAAGGATGTCCTAGAAAAGCTACTTATAGCAATAACAGAATAAAGAAATTAGAGATACAAAAATGGGAAAAGAGAAGGAAAAAATACATATTTCATGACAATATGATAATTTACACAAAAAGGTCAACAATAATATGAAAAACATCTCAAACAATAGCTTCTATAGTACAGAAAATCTCCAGATCTATAAAATTAAATATCATTTCTATTCCTCAATAACAAACTATAGGAAAAAAATAATACAAAGGAAACTCTCATTCAAAATATATGCAAGTTGTATAGAACATCCAGGAATCCAAGATTAGATAATTAGGCTTATAAACATACAACTATAAAATGTTCTTTAAGGAAATGAATTATAACATGTAATTGGAGAGAATTATTTTTATTTCAATCAAAGAACTACAAAGGTTCTTTATAGAGTTAGAAAAAAATGAATTTACTTGAAGGAAAAAAATTACAAAATCTTAAAATATTGAATATTGGAATAAAAGTAAGAATGAAAGAGAAATAACTCTGTCTGATCTCAAATAATGCCATAAAATATTATCAAAGCTGTTTGATATTAGTTTTTAAATAGCAATGAATGGAACTGATAGACAAGAAACAATTGAAAACAACTAAATCCAGTGTTTTATAAACCCAAGAATATAAATTACTTAGGAAAGAGTTCCTTCTTTAAGAAGAACTTCTGGGTAAACCAGAGGGCAATTTGGCAAAAATTAGGATTAGTTCAATATCTTGGATTGATTTTAGGTTGTCTATCAGGTTGTCAGGTGGGAAAAAAATTTGCAACATTATTTCATTAACAAAATGTGTCTTTTGTAATCCTTAAGCTTTTATGCATTTAATAACATTGCTCTGAGAAAGAGTCCATAGATTTCACCAAATTGTGAAAGGGGTCTCTTTCCAGATACAAAAAAGTTTAAGAACTTCTCAAATAAAAGGTAAAGATGATCATAAAACATACTAAAAATAATTTTACATGATTTTTTAAAAACTTCAGCATGAATTAACAATATAATTGTGGTGAGATACAAAACCTCAATTGGAAAAAAAATCTTCTTTCAGGTATTTATGACAGGAGTTTCATAGCTTAGCAATATAAGAAACAAACCAAAATGTATAACCAAAAGCTATTTTTTTTTCTGTTATCAAAGGACAGGAACAATAAGTTCTAAAAGGAATTATAACTATTAACAACTACATGAAAGATTGTTCTACATCACTAATGATATGGCAAATGTGAACTAAAGCAGTTCCATTTCACACCCAGAAAATTAACAAAGATGACAAAAGTTTGAAATATGTAACACTGGAAGAGCGATAGAAAGACAGGCACACTGACCCAATGCTGATAGAGCTATGAATTAGTACTATCATTCTGAAAAGTAATTTAGAATTATAATTAATTTAAATCATTAAATAATTGTTCCTTTTAAACCCCCTACTTGACATTTACCCCCAAGAAGTCAATAACAGAAAAGAAGGTCCCATATATACCAATATATGGTATTTTGTCTTTTGGCAATAAAGGGGGAAAATGAATGATGGCTAATTTGGAAATGGCTAAACAAACTAATGTAATCGTATACATTCATGAGACATGAATATAATAGTGCATCTTTGTATTGTGAAAAAAATGATGAATATAAAGATTTACAGAAATATGGGGAAAATGTACATAAACTAATGCCGCGTAAAGAGAATCAGGAAAAGACTATATAATGACTACAACAATGTATACAGAAAGATTTTTTTAAATTTTATTTTATTTGCATAACATATGTGTGGGTAATTCTTCAACAATAACCCTTACATAGCTTTCCGTTACAAATTTTTCCCCCCAACTCCCCACCCCTCCCCTAGATGGCAGGATATCCACTACATGTTAATTATGTTAAAATATTGGCAAATCGAATATATGTATACGTATTTCCAAACTTATCATTGTTGTGCAAGAAAAATCTTATCTACATAAACGATATATCAGATAAAGGAAACACAATGTAAGCAAACATCAATCAAGGAGTATGAGAATGTTATGTTGTGATCCACATTTCGCATCCCTCTCTCTGGGTGTATATGGCTTTCTTCAGTGAACAACTGGAGGTGGTTTGAAACATTTCATTGTTGAAGAGAGCCATGTCCATCAGAATTGATCGTCATATAGTACTGTTGTTGCCGTGTATAATGATCTCCTGGTTCTGCTCATTTCACTCAGCATCAGTTCATGTAAGTCTCTCCAGGCCTCTCTAAAATCATCTTGCTGGTCATTTCTTACAGAACAATAATATTCCATAATATTCATATACCATAATTTATTCAGCCATTCTCCAATTGAAGGGCATCTATTCAATTTCCAGTTTCTAGCCACTACAAAAAGGGCTGCCACAAACATTCTTGCACATGTGGGGCCTTTTCCTTCCTTTATGATTTCTTTGGGATATAAGCCCAATAGAAATGCTGCTGGGTCAAAGGATATGCACAGTTTGATAACTTTTTGAGCATAGCTCCAAATTGTTCTCCAGAATGGCTGTATCCGTTCACAGCTCCACCAACAATGCATCAGTGTCCCAGCCCTCCCACAACCCCTCCAACATTCATCATTAACTTTTCCTGTCATTTTAGCCAATCTGACAGGTGTGAAGTGGTACCTCAGGGTTGTCTTGATTTGCATTTCTTTGATCAACAGTGATTTGGAGCACCTTTTCATATGACTATAAATAGTTTTAATTTCATCCTCTGAAAATTGTCTGTTCATATCCTTTGACCATTTATTGATTGGAGAATGGCTTGAATTTTTATAAATATGAGACAATTCTCTATATATTTTAGAGATGAGACCTTTATCAGAACCCTTGAATGTAAAGATGATTTCCCAATTTATTACTTCCCTCCTAATCTTATCTGCATTGATTTTGTTTGTACAAAAACTTTTTAACTTAATATAGTCAAAGTTATCTATCTGGTTTTCAATTAAGAGTTCCAGTTCTTCTTTGGACATAAATTTATTCCATCTCCATAGGTCTGAGAGGTAAACTATATTACATTCCTCTAATTTACTTATAGTATCACTCTTTATATCCAGATCATGAACCCATTTAGATCTTATCTTGGTATGTGGTGTTAGATGTGGGTCAAGCCCTAATTTCTTCCACACTAGTTTCCAGTTTCCCCAGCAGTTTTTGTCAAATAGTGACAGAAAGATTTTTTTAAAAAATAAGCTGAATGCCAAATAATTATGATGGCAAAGGTTTTCACAGGTTGGGAACTATGGGTATGGAACATTGTATCGATGCTGGACTGCTTTTTTTCCCCATTTTGCTTTTTCTTTGTTACAAGTGATGCCCCAGTAGATAGGTAAAAGAAGAAACATATTTGAATACTCATGTAAAACCAAAAGATTTCATTAATTATTTAAGTTTTTTTTTTAAGGGAAAAAAAAGAATAAGATCTGTATGCAGTAACCACAGTATTCAAGGTGGGAAAAAGATGGAGGAAGCAATTAAGAAAAACTTTTTTTGCTATTAAAACTAAAACACAGAGAAGGGGACAAAAAGATTTTCTGTTTTATAAGTTGTTTAATCTTATTTTTATTTTTTCCTGATCTTCATTGATACATATATATTTCTTTCCTTCCACCATATGCTCCTCTCCCACTTGGAGAAATATTCTTCATAATAAAGATTAAAAGATAAAAGAGGAAAGAAGCATTTCAACAAAATTAGTCAACACCTTGACTGTGTCTGATAGGATAAATAATATCCTATTTCTATTACCCCCATCTCTGAAATGAAAGAAGAGAAGAATATTTTCTCAGACTACTCTCCAAGACCAACACTGGTCACTATAATTACTCAGCCTTTCTTTTATTTATTTATTCTAGTCATTTACATCATTATAGCCACATTTATGTATTATATATATATATATATACATTTATATAAAACCTTATTTTGTTTACTTCCTTTCTCAGCTTCATGTTGTTGATTCTTATGGGACTATTCCCTAAATTGATGTATCTACTTTGGCTTTTGCTATATTAAAAAAAATGATGGTAGGAATAATTTGGTGTATACAAGACCACTTTTTTTCTCTCTCTCTTTGACCTCCTTGATACATATATCTAATGGTATTATTCTGAGTCAAAAGGTATGAATATTTTAATGAATAAAAATTTTAGTTTCAATACAGAATAATTGGCTTACTTCAAAGCTCCAAAAAAGAGTGCATTAGTGTGTCTGTCTTTCTATAGTCCCTCTAACATACATTTTTTGTATCTTGTTTTGTCATCTTTGCCAATTTGTGTGAGAAGTATTCTTCTAAGAACAATTTTGAGTGGATAAGTTTTTTTTATTAATTATAAATACTCAAATTGGCTATAAGGAACATATGAAGAAAGATGCTATCACAGAAAAAGAACTGATGAATAGAAGTACACTTAGAATAATTATATATATATATATGTAACATACATATGTATACAATCTATTTGTGTTTAATGATAGCAATCTCTAGGAGTGGAAGTGGGGAAGGGGAAGAAGAAAGAAGAAATTTTACATGATAATTTTGTTGTATGTTGGAAAGGAATAGCATATTGTACATAGTAGATTTGCATTTTAATGTATAATCCTTGTTTTAATACCATGATATAGAAATGATTGTTTTATTCCATAAATTAATAAAAAGGGAAAAGGAGTGATGTGTAACAATATCACATGATTGTTAATATTTTACATTTCTTCTTTTAAAAGTTGTTTCTTCTTGTCCTTTGACCATTTATTCATTGGGGAATAAATACAATTTTCATTTATTAATATTTCTTTTAAAGCCCAGCTTTTATTTCTTCCTTTAAACCTTTCCTGTGTCAGGGAAGTGAGATGGTGCAGTATTTAGAGCACCATCCTCCACTCAGGAGGACCTAAGTTCAAATCGAGACTAAGACATTTGACGCTTATTAGCTGTGTGATCCTGGGCAAATCACTTAACCCTGATTGCGTCACAAACACACACATACACAAAAACAACCAAACAAACATTTCCTATATCTTCACTGTTCTTCTCTCCCTATCTACCATTATCCAGGTGAAGAGCTTTATCTGACTTTAATTTTTTCACAACATTTTGCCTGGTCATCTTCTTTTGACAAGATTCTTCCCTTTGTTATCATTAATTCCACACATGCCATTCTTTTTTTTTCTTTTTCTTTTTCTTTTTCTTTTTTTTTTTTTTTTGTTAGGTGGTAAGCTCCTTGAAAGTAAGCTATATGGTCCAACTGTTTTGGCAATCTCATTGCCTAGCTCAGTACTTTGTACCTGGAGGACATTTAAAAGGATCAGAGGAGACAAAGCAAGTTGCAAACTTTAATGTGTATGATAATAGAGCCATAGATTTGTAAACAGAAAAGATTAACCTCCTCATTTTATAGATAATTAAAGCTTAAAAAATGGCTTGTCCAAGATGACAAAAGAAGCCTGAGCTAGGATTTGTACCCAACTATAAATAAATGTTTATGGGGCAGATGAAAAGCACTTAATTGATTTTTTTTAAATGGAGAAGAGCTGTTGTTACAAACAAATTGAAATAATACTCAAGTATTAGAGTGAAATGATCACAACAGTTAACAAATATTTTTAAATATCTTATGATGTTTCTGAAAACACATAGGTAGTTAGGTCAGCTATTTATTGTCAATTGTTAAGTGATAATAAAATTGTACATTTTTTAATATCTAAGTTTATTTCTGAAGTATTCCTCAGGATAATGATAGACAGAAATCATGCTACTGGAAATATAGGGCCTCTTATTTAAAGTCATATATATTTTTTTCTTTTTTGCTGAGGTAATTGAGATTAAGTGACTTGCCCAGGGTCACACAGCTAGGAAATGTTAAGTGTCTGAGACCATATTTGAACTCAGGTTCTCCTGACTTCAGGGCTGGTGCTCTATCTACTGCACCACCTAGCTGCCCCTAAAATGATATATATATAGTCATATATATATATATGTATAGTTATATATATATAGTTATTTTTAAAGCACCTACTATGTGCTAGGCATTGTTCCAGGCACTGGGGATTCTTGCATGCTTTTGTTCAAAAAGGCAATCATGCATTAAGCATTATATTTAAATTTAAGGTTAGGACAAAGCAAATTCCCTATCATTGCACTCAGAGGCCATATAGTCTACCTGTTCCATTTTATAGGTAAGAAAGCCAAGGCTCAAAGAAATTTAAATTACTTGCCCAAGGTCTCCTATACCATGAATGGGATTTGGAGCCCAGGTCTTCAAATTTCAGAGTGAATGTTCTTCCCCATTATTGTTTAACTGGATGAAAGAAAGCATAGTACCTACCCTCAAGAAACTTATAATTTTTTCATAAGATATTCCTCACATTTTAATTTAGAGAAACACCTACAAATTATGAGAGAAAAAATCTAATCATCCTCCTCCCCTCCCCCATCAGTCAAAAGGAAAGGTGAAATGATATAAAATCAATTAATCACCTTCTGAAGTAAATGTGTCTTTTTCTTCTGTAGGAAAGATCTGGCTACTGCTAATTTTCCTTGCAAGTGACTTTAAAATTCCTTTGGTCAATATCACCCATAATTAATTATGATCCTATGCTGGTTAACCTCCCACTCCCTTGAATGACTATGAAGATTCCCAAGTTCATTTTATAAGCTAAAAAAAAGATTTAAGACTCATAGAAGAAAACATCTTCTTTGAGTAAAAGAGACAGTTAGAACTCCAGGTTTCCCTTCAGACCGGGCAAATAATGAATATCCGCCTAATTTCAATCAGAGCCCTCATGGCATATGTCCATGTTGATGATTGGACAAAAAAAAGGAGTGTCTGTGATGTGATGCCAAGAGCTGCTCACTGCTCAAATAATGTTTCTCTCCTACAGTCTAGTGGAGTTCTTTGTGCTAAAAAGGTAAGAGAAGTAGTGATATTTGTTAACTCTTTCAAAGGCTTGTAAATTATTCAGCTATTTTATCAG
This sequence comes from Myrmecobius fasciatus, assembly GCA_023553655.1. Classification (NCBI taxonomy): domain Eukaryota; kingdom Metazoa; phylum Chordata; class Mammalia; order Dasyuromorphia; family Myrmecobiidae; genus Myrmecobius; species Myrmecobius fasciatus. The sequence continues at coordinate 759,842 of JAJPUD010000136.1, forward strand.
AGTTCACCAGCTCTTCTATCAAAATGAGCTACTTTGTTTAATGGTATCAGGAATATAATAAATCCAATTGATCAGTCAGACATTGAAATGTTGAACATGGGCTTTGGAGGGGGCAAAAAGTTGGATATTTCTTCCCACATCTCCCCACCCCCAAAGAAAGGAGAGGCAACTGTGCAGTGTGAAGCCTCCTCATTTCCTCTGTAGGAGAGAACGCTCTAGCTAGCTAGAAGCCTCATATTCACAAGGCAAACAAAGCATCATTTTTTAATGACTCTTCTGAATACATTTTTTGCAGCAGCTTGCCTAGACCTGCTTGTCATAATGGTTTCTTCAAACGCTTTTTAAAGCCTGTGATGTTCAAGGCCCTAGCCTTCCCCCTCTCCTGCTTGTTCTTCATGTGTCATAGTTGTCAACTAAAATAGAGCACCTAGCCTTTGTTTCAAGATGGTACCTGATCAATATCATCAATCCGGCTCACTCCCTCTTGCTCTCCCTCACTCTCTCATGCTCTCTCTCTCTCTCTCTCTCTCTCTCTCTCTCTCTCTCTCTCTCTC